>JARWLC010000002.1:38285844-38685844 GCA_033318265.1 Phyllotis vaccarum | reverse complement strand
CTTTCTGGTAAAATTAAAATCATCACGAGTCCTTTCTATTGCTACGTGTAGAAATGTTCCCTGTGTAAAATTTGTCAAAACCGTTTTTAAGAGGAGTAACTCAGAAATTTTAACTATTGATGATGTGAAAAAGAATATATAAAATGAATTTCCTTACTAACTCCAATAAACATAAAAATAAAACATAATATGAATGGTTAGGTATGATAGTATATATATATTATTTATACATATATATATAAATTCCAGTTAAATTTTTTTGGTTAGAAATGTGCATATATATATGTATGTATATGTATGTATACTATATATATATGCACATTTCTAACCAAAAAAATTTAACTGGAATTTTAATTATTTCTTTTGCATGAACAAAAAAATTCAGTATTAATTTCTAGTAAATTGACTTGAAATTATTTTTGTATAAAGCAGATGATCTGTGGTATTTTGCACCATAAATACTAGAATTTATAATCAGGTTAAATATATATATGATTTCTTCTTTTGAACTTTATGAGAAGTGAAATACCATTGTTGTATAATATTTAATAGTTAAGATTTAGGTGAAATTTTAACCATAGAAATGGAAAGAATTTGAATTAGGGAAAAATCACACACAGTAATATCATTCTATACCTTCATTTATTGTACAGTATTAATTGTTGGCAAATTTATAGAAATATATGGAATTTGGGGGAATCATGGTAAGTTTTCATTTGGGTGTCATTTAAATAGTCCACTGAACAAATGAGAGTTTTAATGGCAAATATGTATATTTGGCGGCAACCAGGGATCAAAACAGAATTGTTCTTTACTGTGTTAACATTTAATTTATTTCATAAATATATGTGCAATGCCATTTTATGTGGCTTGGCCAGAGGAACAGAGCAACGAATATGACCCATAGAGCTACTGACCTAAAAATAAAAACACACTGTGGTGAGAAGGGATTAGTCATTAAGCCAATATTTACATAGTTAATTTAATTTAGTGCTTAATTGTGATTAATGATCCAAAGCAACACTCTGCTATGAAATTAGTTAACAAGATGTTCTCTCTCTCTCTCTCTCTGCCTTTGTCTTTTTTCTATATATTTTAAACTAGATTTATAAATCATGCTTTTAAGTTTTTTTATCTTTTAATTTTCCATTAAACTGAAAACTGGATATTTTAAAAACTAATGAAAGGGCCTGGAGTTATATCTTGGTGAGTTAAAAATACCTACTGCTTTTGCATAGGAACCAGGTTCGATTCCCAGCACCCCCATGGTGTCTTAAACCATTCACAACTCCATTTTACAATTTTTCTATTGCTGTGATAAGATAGCCTGCAAAGTTTTAATTTGGACTTATAACATAAAGGAGTTAGGGTTCATAATGGTAGATGAAAGGCATGGTAAGAGGAATAGCTGAGAGCCTAAATCTTTATCCCCAAGTGGACAACCAAGACAAACATTTGGAAGGGCTCCAGTCATTTGAAAACACAGGACCAACCCCAAGTTGCATACCTCTTCTAATAATTACTCTAACTCCCAATCCTTTCCAAACATTTCCACCAAAGGTGGACTTAGTAGTTGAGTCTATGAGCCTATGGGGCCATCCTCACTCAAACCAATACATGCTCAATAGTATAATTATGACTCGAACCTTGGTGAAAAAATGCAGAATAAAGCTCAAAGTAAGGCCCAGTGTATATTTTAAGTTCTTAGTTGATGAAAGCTCCTAAATAACATAGCATTGCAGGAGGTATGTGATTCCATGAAATAATAAAGCACTGGTGCAGCTAATTTCATACATCTATTTTCTGATTCCAGTTAAGATATATGATTTTTTAAACATCCCAGTTTGAAGCCCTAATAAAATTGTATGTGGTGTACAAATGTGAACTAGAATGAAGATGTATGCTTAGATGACTGCTCTAAAAGTCATATCCTTTAAACACTATGATAAGCAATCTCCATTGGTCAACATTCTATTAAAGCAGCTTTTCAACTGTGAAAACTTATGCTTGTAACACAAATAAAAATCAGCAGATTTGAAATTCCACGTTAGATTTTCATTTATAAATCTTTCCATTCAACATCTTGAGCAGTTAATCTCATTTCTTCAGTGTCTTAGTTCAATCTCCATATGACTTAAAACAAAATAATCCTTTCTAGGATATTTATTACTTGTTGGTCTGTACATTTGAATTGGTTTTAAGTAATACATCCTTACTTTTTAACCTCAGTGACTCTAGATGGAAAGGACCAGAGCTTTCAGTTGCTACCACTCAGAAACAGAATACAAAATGTTGCATAAGTACATTGAACATGTTGCAAAATGTCCCTTATCTCCCACTGGAAATTATTTAAACAGCTTCCTTATACTCAACAAATTTTAGCTTGTCCCCCTCAGACCAAAAAAAAAAAAAAAAAAAAAAAAATACTTGTGAGAGGTAAAATAGATTGCTGTTCATGGTTTTACCAATCAGAGATCCCTGGGTCCCTGATATTGTGGATCATAAAGTTTCTTTTATGCTTCTGGAAACTTGGAAGTTAATTTCATTTTGTTTGTTTTTAAAGGGTAATCACAGTGGTACATAAACAGTTTAAAATTCTACAAGCATGCAATAAATACACAAGTTTTTCCAGCTATAATATACATACTTAAATTACTTAACGGGTAATCTAATTGGTTAAAAAGTGGAGGAAATTTTATACTATTCTCAGATGAACTTTTTTCACTGTTATGTTCTTACTTTATTGCCTGAAAATTAAAATAAATTTCAAAATTTATACCACTGAAACTGATCAATTAGGGCATGTGAAAAGTATTTATAACTGCTGATAAAGAATCTATTGCCTGATCAAGCTGTATCACCATGCATAATTTTAAATAGATACTATAGAGTATATAGAAATACATAATTTGTACAGATATTTGCTGTTTTATTCAGTTTTATTCTAAAATTGTCATGTGAGTCTTATATTTGACACACTGGACATGATAGAGCTTTCATCTGTCTTGGTCCCTTCCTTATACGTGGAGGCTGACCAGTGCTGATCTCATCTGACAGAAAAGGATGTATGGAATGTTCTTCAGGGACTAATCAAAGACTGTTCTTTCATTTTGCTCCAATCGCACATGGTACATGAAATACCTGCGCTGGCCTCCTATGGAACATTTAAGTGCTACAGTATAAAACAACTGACACTCTAATGATTTAAATTACCTTGGTTCTTTTACTTATTTTTTTTATAGCATATATTGAATGCAGTTGTGTATTGATGAAGATTTAATTCATAGGAAAAATGTGGGATGTTTAGGCCATTGATGTTTTTAAGGGCCTGGGTGCCAACCTGGCCTCAGCCAGTAAAACTGGTTATAACTGGTGCCTTAAGAGATATACTCATAACATTTCATCATAGCCACGAGGGCCCAATCAGTGGGCACTTCTTTCATAAGTGAACCTGAGGTCTTACCAGGGACCTTGGCAAGAGAGGCTGAGACCTGATGTGAGATGACCTGAGCCAGTTGGAAGAGACAACGCCACAGCAGCAAATGCCAGTAAAGCAAAGCCCTTCCCCCTGGCTGGGTGGAGGGTGTACAAAATGCTTACCCCTTCCTCAATAAATTAAACTTGTTTGCTTCATTTCCCAGAGCCCAAGTCTTGTCTCTGTACCTTCTTGTTCCCTCCTCCACATGAAAACTGTCAGGACCCAATGCAGAAGCAACAAAAAATAAGCTACTAGAAAAAGATTTTGTTTCAAAACTGAAAAAAAAAAAACCAAATATGTTCTATAGAGTTAAAATGACAAAATTAAAAGTCTCTAATAGATAGCAGTTAATTTTCAGAGATTGCAACTTCAAATTAGGAACAAACTATTTAAATGTTTAAGATGAAATACAAACTCTAATTCACACCTAGGAGTTTTAGATTGTACTCTCCTTCCCTTGGTAAAATGACTTTAGCAAACCTTGCAGTGACAATATAGTTTTCTTTTAAAATTCAACTGACCTGACTAGCTCCCTTCAGTGCTATGAATTTATAGCAAGATATTCTATAGTACAAAAACCTAAATAAATAGAAGATATATGACTAGTTGAGAGTTTAGGCTGTTGCTGATCTACAGTATTAATGAAAAAGCAGGTTTCCCGAGGTTCTAAGCTCCTATTGTCAAGTCAGCTTGGTGATCAAAATGAAGTGATTTTTACATGGGAGCAGAAGAATATGCTCACATGTGCCAGTATCTTGATGCACACACCAGAGTTGTCTGAGTGGTATTAAGAAACTATTAGCTATACTTACAAAACAGCAGTGGAGTTTGCAATAACTAACATCTAAATAGTGATTTTCCTTTATTAAATTAATTGATTGTTTATATCTGATGCATATGCAAACATCTCTAAAATCCTTCAGACCCCTGTGGTTTAATATAAATTCAAAATATTAAAAGCATTTCATAGAAAATTGGAAAGCAGATGAGACTCTTCAGGACTCAAGATAATTTTCCATGTGCAAATTTTAAAGTGACTTCAACTTAATTACCCTCTGCCTCTCCAAGAGAGGGAAAGAGAGAAATGTATCTATTTTTCCTCTATTGAAATCGTTTTTATAAATAGTTTGTAAATCTGTAAGTGATCATCACTGATTTGGAAAATGTCCCACAAAAAGAAAACTGTAGACATAATAGTGGGTTGGAAATATAGCTTAAATATATTAGGTATTCAAGACAACAAATTGGTTTCTAACATTCATTCACATAATGTAATATACTTAGCTACCAGGTTCTATACAGTTGAGCCTTTTCTCATCCACTAACCACAAGGACTGATCCTCAGCTAGTGGCCCTGTTTTGGGGAGGCTTAGGAGCTATGGCATTATCGGAAGAAGTGTATCATTGGAAGTGGGCTTGGAGAGATTAAAGAGATGTGCCATTATGAGCTTATTCGCTATGCCTTCCGCTTGAGATTGGAGATGGAAACACTTAGCTGTTGTTGCAGCCATTCTTACCAGCTGCCATGCTTCCGCACCATGATGGTGATGAAGCAAATAGCCCAAACAAACCCTTTCTTCTAGAAGTTGCCTCGGTCAGGGTGTTTTATGACAACAACCGAAAATATCAAATACAAGAGGCATGATGCAAAAAAAAAAAAAGGTTTTATTAAAAAAAAAAACAGCCCACTTTCAGTTACTAACATGACATATTTATTATGTGAAAAATGAAGAGAATATGACTAGTTTTCTTCTCATATTTAGTGTACGTAGGGTGAGGATCTACTGACCTCTCCAAATAGTGAGGAACATTTCTGGAATTGTCTCTATTTCCTAATAACCACAGATAAAGATTTCTTCCAGACACCTAGCCTGACATTCTATTTCTGCCATTTATATTTGTCTAACTCTAAAACATAACACTCTAAAATGGAGGGGTGGTAGCATGTACATTTCAATTCATTACAAAGATCAAGAGACTCCTAATAAACCAGAAATACAGAAAAACTATGAGAATGATAATAAAATGGAATAGAAAAATCCTTGTTTTTGTTATTCATTTGTTTTTGAAAATTTCATAAATTAGTGTTGTATCAACAACCTCACATCTACTCTTCCCTCCAACTCTTTTCTTATCCTTCTCAACTCCTTCCTAAGTTTACGTTCTCTGATTATTTACTATTATTGGTACATACACACTTATAAGCTGAGTTCATTTAGTGACAAATCAGTGCAGTGTCTCATTAATACATAGGTACTTAATAGATTCAGAAATTTTATTCTGTCTCAGTGAGGAGGAAATTTTTCAGTGTTATGTACAATAACTTGAACTTTTACTTTATTTTCCATACATATTTATATTAATTATATTGGGAATTTCATGCAATGCACCTGGATCACACTCACTTCCCAGGTCCACTCGTCCATCCTTGTCCCTTCCCAACTTCTTCTTCCACCTGTATGTGTTACTCATAGAGTCACTAGAAAATGGTCATCTCTCAGTGGCCACACCCTTAAAGGTAACGGAGTCCTCCTCATCCCCTCACACTCCCAGGTAGAATCTCTCAACTATGAAGAGCTACACTTCAACATTTTTATGACTATTTCTAAGGACTCTCTGCAAAAATTTTCTTTCTAGACTTTTTCTCTTTTGGGGGGTTGAGGGAGAGGGTTCATTGCAGAGGCTTTGAAAGTCTCTCATTCTCAGTTATGAATGTAGTCATCACATCACTGCAACAGAAACTTTCTTGCCCATAACAGCTAGTGGCACCATGGATCACTGACTTCCAAATGGGTTTTCCACAGCTACATGGACCACAGACATCCACAAGTCTTCAGGCTACACCACTGAAGATAGATCTCAACATGGTTCTGGTAGCAGCATGGACCACTGAATCAGAAACAACTACTGAGAAACCTTAAGAGAAAGGAAATAAACCCTCCAAAGGTAGGCAACTGTCAAACTGTGTGGGCAGTTTGTGGAGCCTCTTGCAGTAGGATTACACTATATTCCTTGTGCATGAACTGACATCTAGTAGGCCATTCCCTACAGAGAAACACCTAACCTAGCCTTAATACTGGGATGAGGGACTCGGACCTCCTCAGCTGGATATAGCAGACTGAACTGACTCATCTTGAAACTCCTTGCCTTCCTTGGGGAATGGATGGGAGATTGGGGGGAGGTTGAGGGAAGACTGAGAGGTTCTGGGAGGTGGGAAAAGAGGAAGAACAGAGGTACATATGGAAAACAAACTTTTAAAATAAATTTTAAAAGTGAAAAAATATAAACAGGATACATTTTGTAGGTACAGCGTCATGTATATTGGCATGGTATACTGCTTTTCCATGAGTGTTTTTTCAAGTAGCAGAGTACCAAGCACTTTCAGTGAGGTTGCATATTTAAGGTAGAAACAACTGCGTGTAACAAATGGTATAATGGTGGTTGGTATCAACTCTTGTTCAGACCACATGGCCATAGCAGGCTAGCCTATAAGAATCAGTAAAGAAGCAAAAGCAACTGCCGTTGAGGGAAAAATGACCTTTGTTTAATTTTTACTATTATTGGACCAAGTAAATCATTTGGCCAACCAGAGATGTGTAAATGCAAGGAGTTGTGACTCACTACGGAGATTTTATTATATAATCTAGCATATGTAATTCAACATGGTGATGAATTGATCATCCAACATGATACAGGACCCAGTGTGGACTGTATCTTAAATTTCAGTTATGGCTGAGAAATTACTCTTTTAAGGAGTAGAAAAATCAGAAAACAAGTATAAACAGTCTTCCATTGATTCCTTTGCTCTTTGTTGGGAATGGATTTGGATACTTACCTGGAATTATTCTCAGTCCAATTGTATTTGCTTAATTTAAATGGTTTTTTTTTTTTTTGAGAATTTCATGCATCAGGACTGTGTTTATACAATGCCCATCATCCTCTGTTTAAAAGGCACTTAGTATGTATAGCTTACATATCACACATTGTCCCCATCATGCCTCTGTTAATAATAGTCTAGCACTTGTAACTCAGAACTTGTCTGTATCTCTTGTCATAGGGGCTTTTATTCTTCCTAATCAAATCTTTCTTACATTTCCCAGAGAAAGAATTAAATAACTTTACACACCTCACCACTTTGCTGGGAAATTATCCTTCATACATAGGCAGCACCTCTACTTTCAGCACTTTTCATAAGCTGCAAAGCAATCTTTATCACCTGCATTAGCGATGATATCCTCGAAGAATAGCATTTCTCTCCACCTCTTTTCAAGCTCCTTGAAAGTAGGTCTTGCAGATTTTTGGATCCTATGGTATCCTCTGTACTTTAAGACACTCGTTAGATATTTTGATATTGTACAGATTAATAGTTTAGATAAATCATGAAAATCAATGCAAAGCTGTGAATCTTTTTGCCCTAAGAGTTTTCATAATTAATACTTGCTTCTCATTGAGCCTTAATAAAGCTTTCTTACTTCAACTTAACAAGGAACTACCATATCCAAAATTATTCCTATAGAAATGTAAGTATTGAATTTGCAAACTTTCATAGCAAATGAAATTTTATTAGTCAATCTGTTTTTAAGTTGGAGAAGTCCTAACTGTGCAAAAATCCATGATAATTGTGTATCACTGCTGGATTCTCAAATGTACCATTTTATGATTGAATAATCTAGATTACTGGGAATTGATTGGTCTCATACTATTTACCTTAGAGAGAGTAATAATGCATTTCTGAACACAATATGAAAGTGGGAGAGAATTTTGAACATAGGTTTCTTAGGGGAAAAATTGAACAGAATTAACTTATTTAAGAATATCTTGATTCTGCATGTAAAAGGTCATGATTTGCATATAGCCATACTGATATGGAAAATATTTTATAAAACTTAATTTATCCTTACTCTTGAGGCCAAAATCTGTCTAGAGAAGATAATTTAGTTCATGGCATTGTGGTGTGTGCAGTCTAATGAAGTGATTTCTCATCCAAATTCACTTATTCTTAGTAATCATTAATAAAATGTAGTCTCTTTAGAATAAATATTCAGTTTTGCAGAAATTATTTTCACTTTATTGTTCTTTATTCTTGGTAGACTCTGGGGTGTGTAGAGGAGCTCTTAGAAAAGCAACACCGTTAAAGACATGGCCACTCAGATGCTCTATTGGGTGACATTATGGTCATCCTAACCTCTAAATTTTCCAAAGCAAAAGAAGGTCTTGGTAATTTATATTTTTTACAAAATAAGAGTTCTTAGAACCTTTCCTCCAAATCCTTAGACTTCCTATAGACACCAATCTCCTGATGTCTTCCTATAGAGACTGGAGAGCCTTTTGTAGATGTTTGTCTGTTGCTGCATAGAATACATTATATGCCTTCCAGGGAGCCCCATATTGATTCAGCACTACAGACCTTAGGCAAGTATAGACAATTACAACTTGTTCATAGTGCTTCTAAGAGCTCAGAATTTATAAGAGATTAATGTATCCTGCTATTATTATCCCAATTCTCACTCTAGCTGATAGTTAAGCGACACTATCTGTAACTGCTTCACATAGACAAAAATTTTGGGTACTAAGCTAGAAAAGGAATACTTATTTGCTTATGGTAGTTTATTCCTACACATTTCCCATTTTTCCAAGTCTTCATATACACTTCGGAAAGATTCCTTCCTATTCTCTCTCCCTCCTTCCTTCTTTATCTTCATTCTGTCTTTCTTTCTTGAATAACACTTCTGTTGTTTACACTTCTTTACTATCATCAGAGAAAATGGATAAACATTGTCATCCCTTCTTTTTATGATTGACAGCCATTTTCTGTATGAAGTATGTGCTTCTATGATATAGATTAAACATAATCGAACAGCCTGGCTCTGTAAAAACATGGAAATAAAAGGTGGATAGGTCCAAATGGTTCAGTGTTTACATGAAAATTTTTTCAAAGAAAAAAATAAACAAAAATAAATTGGTACAGAAACTCGAGTTTCCTTTCCCCTTGTATAATTATTAGCTACTAGGATACACATGCATGATGCAAATCTGCACTGTTACATAAAAAATTGAGGCGTTAAAAGCCACAAAATTGTCAAAAGTCACAGAAGGCAGGAAATATTGGAATACTAAATGTTCAGAAGGCTCACAATGTGAGCCTACTCAATTTTGTTCAAATGGGTTTGATTTATTATGTATTATATATATATATTGTTTCCTTTTATTAAAATATTATTGTAACAAACAAAAAAGTGAAAGTTTTTTGTTTGTTTGTATGTTTGTTTGTTTTGCCTTAATGCAAAAAAAGTGGCTCAGTGGCAATGAAATACATCAATCAATGTACAAAAATTCCCATTATATAAGTTTTAAATAGGAAAAGAAACCTAATTTAAGAGCTTACAACAGCATTAAAGATATGCATGTGTTTAAGGAAAAAAACATGAGGCTTAAAAGTCCACTTAAAGAAGATCTAAAAATTCTTTCTGCATGAGGCAGATAAGTGTCTGAAGAAGAAATCGAATTATCAAATTCACTGGGATTACATCAATGTAGACACCACAGATGAGGAAAGCTGGGTGCCTCATGTAAGTATATGTAATATTAAAATGCAAAGGATAAAACAAAAGACTAATAACATAAGTGAGACCTCAGCAACACATGTAATAGATAACAAAACAACATATGTAGAACTAATGCAATGAGTACATTTATTTTAAGAAAGAATATTCAATATTTTTATTATTTGAATATGAATTGTAAATCCAATGATCAAAACCTAGAAGTCTTTACTGATGTCTCATTCACTAGAGTGCTTTCTTCACAAACATGAATGAATATGAGTGAAGTGTGATCAGAAACAATTAGCATGAAGAAGTGTGAATGAAACTCTGAAGCACCCCAGTTAGAATCCTGGAAGATAATTTAAAGTAGTCTCAGGGAATGTTACAGCATGATTTTACATTCAGTTCTTGGAGGATCTTAAGTTTGTGGATAACCTAGGTAACATAACAAGCTTTAGACAAGCCTGAGATACACTCTGAAGTTCTATCTCAAAAATAAGAAGAAAGGAAAAGGAAAAGACTACAAAAGTGTTCAAAGCATCCAAGAAATATTTACAGAAAAAGACACATAAGTATGCAATAGACTTCTCTCTTACATAATATAAGCCACAATAAAACAGGACTCCTTTGCAATGCTA
This sequence comes from Phyllotis vaccarum, assembly GCA_033318265.1. NCBI lineage: Eukaryota > Metazoa > Chordata > Mammalia > Rodentia > Cricetidae > Phyllotis > Phyllotis vaccarum. Next base: position 38,675,183 of record JARWLC010000002.1, on the reverse strand, counting down.
TGAGATAATATTTATCCATTGGGAATTCAAGATGTCACACAGTTCTTTAATATGAAGATTCAAAGTATTTTAAGGCTAACATATCAAATGTTAATTTGTTGTGAGAATATTTATTTTGTGGAGAACACTGGATAATGTGTTTAGATGGTAGAAACACTACCATAAATGGCGTACAAAGGAGCAAAAGCAGGCAGCCATCTCAGTGAAGATGGTCTACTAACATGGAGATCACATCTACCCTAATTTCACCTTCCTTTTAAAATAAGAAATTTTAAAACATTTAGGATATATTTGCCTGTTGCTGTCATAATATAGTATAGTTTGAAATACTCTCATCCCTCTGCTAATAAGAATAGATTAATAAAACAATTAAATTAATTGGAAATGATTAATATGTTGTATAAAATTCGTTTCCCTGCATCACAACAAATTATGTTCAAGAAAATCAGATTGTTAAAAAAAAAAGTGAATACACAAATAAAAACTGAGCATTCTCTCAGCATTAAGGTGCTTGTTTTCTACAAAATAGTTTATGGCTGCCTTCCCCAGGACTTCAAAACACACGAGCGAACAAAAACATCTCTCATATGTTAGCAGGTGAAATAGTACTATATGCTGTTATATATACAACATTGTAAACACATGCATGTTTATAACCCAAGGAAAATATGATTATTTTAAAGTATACAAAAATGGATATAAATTTTTATAGACATTTAAAAATAAAAATATGAGGTTATATATGGTAATAAGCTGAAGAAGCCTATTGTAAACACTATGGAATAGAATACAATAAAAGTAAATCAAAAGAAATTTATAAGTCCAGACTGTAATAGTTTGCTGTCATCACATTGTATCTAAAAAGGAAATATAACATTAGGCATGTCCATCACAAAGAAATAATCATAGACCAATATTCTTTTTAAATAATACTTTAAAATATAGAATAAACAAAGCAGCAAACATTACAAAATAATTCTAGCAAAGAATGATGATGTCTTCTGAAACTGGGGCTAGCAGGATGGTTCATCAGATAAAATCAAGTGTTCCCCATGCACTTACATTTCTGAAAACAGCACTCATTTAGTGTTCATAATTTTTCAATGGCACAATTTGTCAAGAAATAAAGACAACATAAATGGATAAATTGACCTGTGATAGAATGCATCATCTTGCTAGTGTTATATTGAGTTTTATGTATCACTATTTTTAATGTTTTATCCTGAATAAATCAATGCTATACTTGTAAGTAAAATATACCTCTAGCAATGTGGTTGGCAAGATCACTCAGTGGTTAGTACACATACTACTCTTATACTAGACTTAAGTGCATTTCCCATCACCACAAAATGTTGACACCTAGTTGTCCGTAATACCAGTTCCAGAAGTTCACAATTTTTTTTCTGATAGCTGTGGGCACCGGCCATGCAACAGTACACAGAAATACATGCAATCAAACACCTATTCAAATGAAAAAATATGTGATTTTGAAATTATGATGGAAGGACTATAACACAAACATTTAAAAAAACACAATTTTTAAAGAAGCCATCATCATGTTGAAGCAAGTGAAATTTTTAGATTTCGAATAGTGAAAAATTTAAACCTATAAGATAGAAAGAAACATAAAGATTTAAACCGTGTACAAAAACAACAGTATCTACAACTTCTGTATAAAATACATACAAACATTTAAAATGGGCATTTAAAAAGAATGTACAGGAAACTGTCCACACTCATGCTCTCTGTTGTAGTTGCTCTTCACTGTCCCTTCTGCTAGCTGAAAAGGCAGCTTGCTCATGTTTCTCTGAAAAATCACTTCAGTGTTTCTGGATAGCTTTCTCAGTAAGCAGTATTACAGAATAATTCAAAAATAACCGTTAGGCCTTATGCCTTTTACTGTATCAAAATATCAGCCACTTTCAAATGAGGAAAGAAAACATAATTATTTATTTCTAACTTATTGTTGTAACCAATAGTAACCACATCATCAGGGTCCATTAAGCAATAGCTGGCTTCCAACTAATTCAGAGAAAATAATCTAAATATTCTGTAATGCTTTGTTTGGTTATATTGCATATTGGCTTCTTCAATAACTAGAAGATGCATGCTAAAATGTAAGATAATGGTAAATAGAGCAATGTGTTTCACAGTTCACTTAGACGGTAGAAGCTCATACTAGAATACATTTTAGAACTCATCAAAAATAAGCATATAAGAAGTTGGTAATTTCAATGTAACATCTTTTCATTTTAATATAATCTTATTAAATTCATAAAAGTTAATGAACTAGAGATTAAGTCATTATGAACTCCATCCCAATTGTCTATTATTAATGGCATTACTGTTATGATGCCAAAGCTAAATATTTCATTTCTAAATGGCTTCCTTCAGTCAGTCATGATTCTTCTTTTCAAATTTCCCACTCCAACAGTTCCTCCATCAGATTACGACTATTGCTTGATTTTATGCTATAAGTTTTAGAAACTCTCAAAACATTCATATTCATAGATTATGTTCTAGATATAAAGTATACAATTTGTAATCTATGTTTAAGAAGTGAGACTCATTGTGTTCTTATAAATTAGATAACCATTTCTGACCACATCATTAAAACTCAACTGGTGCTTAGAATTATGAAACAGAAAAATTTTCTTCTACTCAAAATAAAGCACAATCTCCTTAAATTAAATACCCTACCCTGCTATCTTTTATGTACAGCAATGCCGTTAATTTTTCCTTTCATATAAAACATAAAAACAGTTTTATTTTTCTAAATTTCAGGACTCTACCCTTTTCTCTTTGACAATGAAGAAGAAACCGACATGACTTTCTCTGGGAAAATGTGTATTTTTGGAAGAATAATGCAAAAGCAATTAAAGAAACTTGCAATTTCACTTAAGAGTTACTGGTTTTGAGCAGTTGTAGTTTTACATCCAAAAGAGAGAGAGACTGAGGGAGAGAAGCAGGCAAAGACTCAGAGGCATCAGTCTTACATAGGACACTAACTACCATTAGCCTAACTTAACCATTTTGTGTCTTATTATCTAGGACCTTGAATCTTACTTGTGACACAAGAATTAGTGAAGAACATTTTGTGAAGTAATGTAGGATCATTTAGTATCTCATCTGTTTAGGTATTTGTTGCAATGGGGTTTTTTGGTCCCAGGCAGCAAGAGGCCCAGACCCACAGGCCTGCCACACCAGACCCATAGCCACCTGCCTCTGTTGCTCAGGCCCCCAGAAATGACTCAGACACTTATATTAAATTCATGCTGTTTGGCCTATGGTTCAGGCACATTGCTAGCTACCTCATACATCTTAAATCAACCTATTTCTATTAATCTGTCTGCCATGTGGCCTGTGTTCTTTACATGTTGCTCCTTTGGGCTTCAGGCTTGGTCTGCCTGACTCCACCCTGCTTCTCTTGCCTATGCTCTGATTTTTCCTCCTCTTCTTCTATGGTGCCTGTCATGGCCCAAAACAGCTCCTTTATTTAAAGATTGATATTCACAGCATACAGAAAGGCATTGCCATATCACTTCCCCCTTTCTGTCTAATCACAAATGAAGGTTTCAATTTTAACATAGCAAAATTACATATAACAAAATAGCCAACAAGCAAGAATTATAGTTATAATATCTAGTCTATTTGTATTTAGCAAAATTAAAGAAAATACTCTTATCATCTACCTTATCTTTATGAATCTAAAGTTTTATATCCAATATACCTTTCAAATGACTAAGAAAAACCGTACCTTAACTATCTAATCTTCAACTATATCAAAGACCACAGAAGGATATATTTACCCAAGTAAACCAGAAGTGCAAGCAACTTCTAAAATCTAAAAAGGACAGAGATGACACCTATCTACCAGGACAGTCACCCAAAGGTTCTTTATAAAGTTGGGGCATCCATCTTCAGCCTGTAGGCCCAGAGTCTCTTTTCATTTCAGTGAAGCAGGAAATATGCTCTGCCCATTCTGGCACAGTTCATCGGTCGCTTTTCCTTGAGTCCTGAAGAATGTCTGACAGTTTTCTCTGTAAAGCAGGAAACTGAATGACCATCTCTGCTTGTTCTGCCAAAGTTCAGAGGTCATCTTTCTATGGAACCTGCATGTCCAATTTAAACAGCATGCTATCAAGCAGTCAGTATAAGAACAGGTTCTTGTCCAGTGGCTAACCATTGCCACAAAGAGAGTAGACTCCATATGGAGTTTCTTTGATGCCCATTTTTCTCTTGAAGAAGATTGGTACTGCCAGAAGCAAATCTGTCTCAATGTCCAGAAAAGTCTAAGTTCTTAAAACATTTTAAATGCCATATTCTGTAGGTCATAGAAGTGTTTGAAGATTACTTAGATAATTGAATTATATCTTTGTATACCTAAAAATCTAACTAACATGCATTTCTTAATTATACATTACAATTTTAAATCAGTTACATAAACATCATACCTTAAACAAGAACATAAAAATACATACAGCATAACAAAATTGACATTAAATTTGTATCAATAAACCAAAATCAATACCAATGTAAAGTATTTTGAGATTAACAGCTGATTTCCTGACCTAAGCAAATTCAATAATCTAACCTTTTAAAAAATCATTCATATACCATATCCCCTTTTTCTTCTTAGAAAGAGATTTACTATGACCATTAACCATTTACAATGAAAACAAACATTTAGAAACAATATTTAGGGAATTTGGGCAAAGTTTTCCTTTACTACTTCCTACTGATTAAGGGACATTGAAAATCTCACGGTTGTTGAGACTCAATAAGTCTGTAGCCCTGAAGCTGATACGGCCATCTCTTTCTATCAGAGGTTTTTTTTGGGGGGGGGGGTCTTGGTTGATGAAACCATATTTTTCTGGAAGCAATCCACAGGTTCTCATCTTTTGTGGAAACAAAAGCAGAAGTCTTACAAAGCAATAAATCCTTAGACACAAATTTCAATATCAAAATATTTTTAAAATATATATTCTTCTTTAACTTAGTAGCCTTTGCATTTGCAATCCATTGTCTTTCTGCAGTTAGCTCATTAACAGTTAAAAAATTAAAAGAAAACACAATAACAACCAAATTACAGATTTCATGTCTATTTTCCATCTTTATGTGGCTTATTATATTTTTATTACTCTATTTCTGTTTGTAAAGACTTTCTCTATCCTCTTTCTTTTCTCTCTGAAGCATATGTACCTTTTACACACATTGTAACCCGTTTACAGGTTTTTCTTTTCATCTGAATCTGTTTTATTGTGAATCCTTAATCATCTTCCAATCATAAGAGCTTTTAAAATATACTCTCTTAAAGAGCTGCATAATTTTTGCAGAGGAAGCTGAATCAGTAAGTTCTCTTAAAGGGACAGTGTCTGTTTGTGGCCAACAAACAGTGCAGACCCTGGAAAATGCTGCTACTAATTATCCATCTTTGTTTCCTTTTTGTTCAAAATAAACAGAAATCTAAAATCAATCACATGCTACTGAGTCTTCTGTCAGATTTCCGGAACCCACCTGATTGCAACTTACACTACCTGCCGCCAGTCTGCCAGGGCCATTTTGAATATGACTTGGATGCCACACTTTCTTTGTACAATCACCTGCTTCATATATACAATTTGGAAGCTGTCTTGGCTCAGTTTCTGTGATCTAGAACCCTTTATAATCTTTCTCAGGCTTTTAGTGGATAATCGACCCACGTTGGATGCCATCTGTTGCAGTGGGGGTTCTTGGTCCGAGGTGGCCAGAGGCCCACACCCACATACCTGCTGCACGAGACCCATAGCCACCTGCCTCTGTTGCTCAGGCCCCCAGAAATGACTCAGACACTTATATTAAGTTCATGCTGTTTGGCCTATGGCTCAGGCACATTGGTAGCTATCTCATACATCTTAAGTCAACCCATTTCTATTAATCTGTCTGCCACGTGGTCCGTGGCTCACCTGTGTTCCTTACATGTTGCTCCTTTGGGCTTCAGGCTTGGTCTGCCTGACTCCGCCTGATTCTTTTACCTCTGCTCTGATTTCTTCTACTTCTTCTATGGTGCCTGTCATGGCCCAAAACAACTCCTTTATTTAAAGATTGATAATCACAGCATACAGAAAAGGCATTCCCACACCAGGTATTATTTACCAGTGGTTTCAATGGGTGATCCATTTAATCTATCTTTGAATACCCAGATTTTTTGATAATACATCTTTATTGGAGTCATATTTAAGAAATCTTCAGGTAAAATTGGAGTGGGCAAGGAAAAAATATATTTGAAATTAATTTAAGTCAAGTATTTACAACATCACTTTTATTTTTATCTGAGTATTTAGAGATATTAACAGTGAAAAATTTTGCTGAATTTCATAGTACTATTTTGATGATCTTCATTAATTTTGTATATTTATATATACAAAGTATATATGTATATATATACACACAAAGAATATATCTATATTAAAGTAAAATTTGATGTGAATAATGCATCATTTTCAAACTATAAAATAGCTAGAAGACTTCATTTCAATGATAACATGTATTCTATTTTATTCTGAGAACCCAAGGAATGATCCTGAAGGCAACTTTCTTGATTCTAGAGTTTGAGTTCATGTTCTCTTGGTGGGATAAATTTTCTTCTTCTGGGCCGTGGTATTATAACATTATTTTTTATTATAGAATCATACAACAGTATATGACATATAATTCATCAAATAATGAAATAGAAAGCAAATTTGTAGTATCATCATCACTCTGCACATAGAGTTTTATATCAGTCTATAGTACATCCTGAAGATAAATTTGATTACTGTTCTTCTAACAATATGTTTAAAATAAGTTGAATTATGTACAGTTATACTTGTGTCTTAAATGACACAATCTTCTATAATGTAAATAGAACAGTCATTGTACCAAACAATTATATGCATGTAAGAAAGGATTACAATGGATTATTTGATATCCAAAAATTTAATGTATCTATTTTTTGGGGAAATCCCCAATGCAGTAAAAAGTTTTTCCCTCATTACATCAATAGTAGTTATTATATAAGCCGAGCTTACAAATTTTAAACTGAAAATAAGTCATGCATTTTTAGTCTCTGTGCAGTTCAGAATTTTTCATCCCTTGACCTTTGAAGAAAGCATTTTTAGATAAGAGAATGAATTGAAGGTATTGGTGTATTCTTCAAATATAATGCATAAATGACTCATTACACTAAAAAGGTAGTAGGTTGAAACATAAATCAGGTTTTAAAAAATGAATACATATTTATGTCTAATATATACATGATGGATCCTTAATGGAATGTAATGGTGGTGAAGATGAACATGTAAATGCGGAGAGCATGTCTTTTATGATCTCTCTGTAGTTTTGTTTGTCATCTCACAAAGCAATATCCTGTTCTAGACTAAACAATTTCAAAATTTCTAGCAAAGTTATAAATAAATACCCAGAATTTTGACTAATTCAGCACTGTTTCTCCTTTACTATTCAAAATTTTGTATTTTTTTGCTTGAACATGTCAAATATGTATTTGCCAATGTCTTTTTGTCTCAAGAAGAATTATTTTATGGTTCCCTTTAAAATCATAAGTTAGTTTTATCTACTATACATCTTACATAATATTTTGATAAGTGTAAATTCAAATTTAGTGAGACATGTATAATTATTTATTATGCTTTAACTCATGCAATTTTATGGAGCATTTTCTAAGTGCCTTGAAATTTTTATTAGTTTCCCAAGTTATTTACAGGAACAACCGGTTTTCTTTCTATAGCCAATTATAATAACATATAATGGACATTTCTTTCAAAATTTCAGCTATAAATTAACTGTATGCTGTTCTATATTTAAATTTTACAAATAGCTTAGCTGCTGAGAAAACATCTGCATACCATGGATAATCTATTTCAAACAGCTTTTGGATGTTTCTTTGTGTTGTTTGTAAACCAAGTGCTCCGATTTACCTCATATCCATCATAGCATCCATAGTAGAGTACTTTTTGAAAAGCCAACTGAAACAGTTTGTTTATATACACATTTTTAATGTAAAAAGTCACCATAAGAAACCTCATAAATTACATGATTCTTTCATTATCTTCCCAGAATGTAATCAAGGTGTTAAGGAGGTTTATTTTTCATTTGAAGACTCAGCTAATAGGTTCACCACCGTGATGGCTACTTCTAGTTATCCCGTATCTGGAATGAACTATAATCCAAAAATGAAGGGCACAGTTGTGTCCTGGAGACTTTTAATCCAGATTTTAAGGTAGGAGTTCTTTAATTTGGGCTACAATTCCTGCTGGAAGCCTATTTAGAGACATGGAAGAGGGAAGGGCTCTTCTTTGCATGCCTGCATTGCCTGTTTCTTTTTTCTTAACTGGCCTTGGAGTCACTAAAAACACGAGCTGCAGTAAAAAGAATCTATGATCTACATGTCAGGCCATGTATACAGTTATCAGGAATTGTTATGCCATGTTTTCTCCCTTGGGTACTTTATTTTTGAACAGACTATGACCAACTTGTTACCTCATTTTATATACACAATCAAATCTTGCTCTTTCTAAAGGTCAGGTAGCCACATACTTTTGATAAATACCCTATTTTCTAAATTCCCTCCTGTCCTTGAATTAAACTTTCAGCCTTAATATCTGGTTGTCTTAATCCATTTCAGCTTGAAGAAGCTAAAGAATACAACACATCATTCCTTCCCCAAAACAGGCTGAAAGACAAAGTCAAAAGAAACTCCCTGGACCCAAAGCTTTCAGTTGTTACATTATGAACTAAAATGGCCTTGCAATAATATAAAACACTTGACCTTCTTTATACAGGACCAAAGAGGTATTATATGGCCTTAAGTTTATTTCTTCCTAAATTATTCAGGATTATAATCTGGCTGTACTCAAAGATCAGATCAGATCTATAGGTCCTTAAAAAACGGTAGTATATTCAGAAATTTGATGCCAATGTCTTAAAAATATCTCTTCTTACTCAATGTTTAGCCAGACTTGAGAATGAATGTCTAGCTTCCTTGTCTTTGCTATCTTTGGGAAGCTGTAGATAATGCAATGTATATGATCTTAGAAATTTTAAAGGATGTATTCAGGTTAAGAAAAGCTAAATTAGAGATTTACACCTATGTCCCTGCCAGATGCTCAACACCAAGATTCTAGAAAATTAAAATATAAAAGCTGCTAACATATTAAATAATTTTATGGAACACAGATTGATAGTCAATTATTCATACCTAACAGACAGAAAGTCCTCAAATGCTCAGAGATCTGCAGATAGACAGACATGCTAGTTCCTGAAAGGATCCTATATCATCTTCAGGATGATCAATAGCGACAGAACAACCTCCGCCCAGAACTTGCTTCACTATAGAACACTGCCTCTCACCTTGGCTTCTGCTTTTCACTTGGCTGCTTCCAAGGCCTTGTTCAGACTGTACAACAGGACTCTAGGGAATCCATTGGCTGACTTTTGCCTAGACAAAGTAGACTGGTCCTCCCCACAAGTTACTACCCTAGAACTGTTAGATTTTCTGAGACCTGAAAGCCAAAGACTGACATTGTTTCCCTGAGACTTCTGCCCTCAACAACTGTGGAGGACCCTGTGGTGGACGCCTAGGAAGCCAGCAGATAAGTTTTTTTCATTTTCAATTACTAACTCAGGTATAAGATATTCTTCTTGGATCTCTTAGCCCTTTGATAACTAGGCTTTGCTTTAGCTGCCTTCCCAGTTCTCTATGTTCATCTGTTCACAGATGTCATTCTCTTAGAGCTAATATCTGGACAGCATTAGAAAGGGTACAGAAGCCTCCTTCTATTTTTCTTCCTCCTCCTTCTGTTCCTCCTTCTTTACTCACTCAATCACTTCCATTCAGGAAATTTCTTCTGGTTGTAGATTTAAAGATATGTTTCACTGATCTAAAACCAGGATCTATAAAAATGTTCATATCTTTTAATCAAATCCATATATTTTGCTATTTCAAACCAAAATATAAATCTGTCCAGCTATTTTACAGATATTTGCAGGTTTCTGTACAGGCTTACCCTTCCTGTTAGACTTGTAACAAAGCCAAACCCTCAGGAGCTCTCCAGACACACCACCAGCCACTGCACTAACCAAGAACACCAATCAGAGAATTACTAATAGGTTAACTTCACCTAATACCCTTTCAATAAAGACTCAATTATCACCTAATCTATTGACACTCTTACAGGATAGATATAGGCATTTCCCACCTCCAGGGAGACAGCAGAGATGATGGCTCCTATACTCCTATAACACACCATACCTTAATTTGGCATACCACTTCACCAAGCTCTTGGAAATTTGCTCTGATACTATCTGCCCAAGGTCAAGCTGGCACCTGTCTGGAAGCTAAAACCTGGTTCTCCAAGATATCCCAGTGAAGAGCACATCTGCTCTGGCTTGTTCATTCACCTTTGCCTCTGCTATACACCCATGGCACTTCTCCATTCCACTTTCTCTGACAGTTACCACCTTTCCAATGGCTATCCCCAATAGCCAATAATAATCTATTTTCTCCTAGCAACCTGCCTTCTCAGCTTCCTCCAGAAGTCTACAAGATGACAGTTAACCAAATGCTTTTCAACTCCTACATCCTGCTGTGCATGACCCTGATTCTCAGATTTCCCCTTACCACTTCATCCCAACTCAGCAGGAAATAATTTTGAAAATCCTGAGCCCTCATTTCCCCACCCCACTAGCTATGCATAATTCACCTTTTCATAATAATCAAAAAGGGCGAAATATTAGCATTCTGACCAACCAACTCTGATCTCAGCCTATCCAGTGTCCTGATGTCATTCTACTTATGGTCATCTATAAGAAAAGACCTCTCCCCTTCACTCTTTTCTCTCTCCACCCTCTTGCCACCAGTTCCATTCACCTCTCTCCCCATTATCTTTTTCTCTCTTCCCATTCTTCCCTTCTTCTTTCCCTGACATTAATAAAGCTTTCCTCTTGGAGGGAACCTGTAAGATGTGTTTTTTTCATGGCTCCCATTCACACTGATTGCTGCTACCTCCCTGTAAGGTGAGTTTCCCTCACCTGCCTAGGTCTCCTGAATTTCAACCTCTCTCTCTCTCTCTCTCTCTCTCTCTCTCTCTCTCTCTCTCTCTCTCTCTCTCTCTCTCTCTCTTTCCCTCTCTACTATCTCTGTATTATAACAATGAACAGAGACAAAGTAGGGATTGTTAACACCTTAAAGTCATTTCCCTTCTTAACACTCAAATCTGTCTGATATGCTGAAGAGATTACCTATTCTAATAATTTTTAAATGATTCAACATAAAATCGGTATAAAGTCTAAATTTTCATTATTTGGAGGAAGTTGAATTATAGATCTCTTGTAATGGCATTCATTAAGCACAGTTTCTTCTAAAAGTTCCCACAATCTAACCAACCTGACAACTAAAGAGACTATCTACTATAAACTCTCCCAGAGTACTGGGCTAAGCAGATATAGCTTGAAAGTTATAAATGTATTTGTTTTGTGAGGAGATTTTAGATATCCACAAAGTAAGTGCTAAGTATCTTGATTTGCTTTCAAAGCCCCAAAATGATCTCCATGGCTCTTGCTTCCGCCCAATACATTCTTAGCTCTGCCCCTGAATACCTGTCAATGAGGGGAACAAGAAATTAAGTTTCATATATTTACTTTTGCAGAATGTTTGGTTGCCATTATAAGTTCCTACCCCTCAGCACCACTGCTTTGGGTCTAATACTTTCATTAGAAATGGCATAGTTCCCTTATGTGTCTTCATGTAATCGGTTCCGTATCCACAGACTTGTTCTCAGGTGTCAGCTTCTTTACTTGTGGATCCTGATTAGAGGGTGGGAGGGTCATGATTCAATTTTGTCTGTGTGATTTGTTTTCCATGATCTGTGCAGTACAATATTAATAGTACCACATCACTGGATGATTAAATTTATAATTTTTCAATGTTATGATATTTAAGAATGTTGTGGGGAAAAATTATGATTTTTCCCAAGACACTAATCTTACAATAAACTATATCCTTTAAAATATTTTGCCACAACTGTGGAGAAGCTATTTAGCTTTATGAAGTCTTACCTGTCCGATGTTGGCCTTAATTCTTGGGCAAATTCAAAAAGTTCTTTCCTACATCAATATGATATAGGGTATTGCCTATGATTTCCTCTAGCAGTTTTAATGTTTCAGATTTCATGCGTAGGCCTTTGACTCACTTGAAGTTAGTTTTGTGTGTGATGACAGACACAGGTCTAATTTTATTCTTCTGCATATCGACAAACAGTTTTTACTGCATCCTTTGTTTAGGATGCTTGTTTTCATCCAGACTAATGTTTTTGGCATCTCTTAAAATATTTAATTACTGACATTGAGTATTCAATTGTTTGCCATGTCTACTTTGTAGCATTAGTGGTAGTAATACCAGGTTCAAAGTCAACTCCATTTCCCCACGTTTGGATAGTGAGACAAAAGCCAGTATTCCTCGGGAACTTGTGAAGCCACTTTCCTTCTACCAAAATGATCCATTTCCCTTATCACTGGCAGAGGGGACTAATGACTATCTGGTGTCTATTAACTTACAGAAGCACATGCTTTCTTGGGTTTCCCCAGCATCACAAGCACCTGTTACACATTTCAAAGCCCATGCTGGCATTCCAGTACTTCCTACCAACTCTCCTACTCAAAACTCCCTCCAGCTCAGAAGTTTGCCTCCTATCTTCTTCTTATCCTTATAAACCTACTATCTTGGCTAAGGGGGATTTCACAACCTATTTCTTGTATCCTTGCCTCTAAAGTCAGAACCACGTGGCTGAAGCTGCTAAACTCTGCTGATGCACGGGGCTGGATTATGACACCCTCCTTCAATTTTATTTGCATCCACTTTGGGTTGTTGATGGCTTCCCTCACTGCTTAAGCTTTTCTTTCACTGTCTTTTATATATTGGACAGATACTGGGTGGGGTTTTACACCGAGGTCACTGCTCCCCTTCTGTTTAACCTCAGGCATCTATTTAGATTGTCTTATCTCTCGGAGCGCAGGATTTGCTCCAGCATGACCTTTGCTGGTACTCTTTTCCTCCGCACCCTGAAGGTTTTGTTTTCCTGTAGGTTCGGCTTGCTCCTTTGCGTTATATATTTGCCTAAGAGCAATGACTAGTAACTAGCAAACGCAGTCAATACTAGGCTGCTTTGACATTTTTCTGCATGTGGAGCAAGGGGAACACTCCTCCGTTTCTGGTTGGAGTGAAAACTTGAACAGCCACTTTGCAAATCGATATGGTGCTTTCTCAGAAAATTGGGAATTGACCTAACACAAAACCAAGCTATACCATTCCTGGGCATAGATACAAAAGGCACTTTACTATTCTACAAGTACACTTGTTCAACTATGTTCATAGCAGCTTTTTTTTTTTTTTTTTTTGCCATAGTCATAAACTGTAAACAACCTAGATGTATACTAAATGTATATTAATGAAGAAATGGATGAAGAAAATGTCTTACCTTTTAAGCATGGAGTATTACTCAACTGCTAAAATAAAAATAAATAAATAAACAAACAAACAAATAAATAAGTAAATAAATAAACACCACTGGAAAATTTTCATCGAATTAGAAAAGGTTATCCTGAGATAACCCAGTCCCAGAAAGACAATATTGGCATGTACCCAGTTATACATGGATGTTGGCCATAAAGAATAACCATTCTATAATTCACAGAGGCAAAAAGCTAAGTAACAAGGGAGTCTCAAGGGGAAACACATGAATCTTACCATGAAGGTAAAATAGAATAGATGTCACAGGTGAATGGGAAATGGGTCTGGAAAGGAGAAAGGCATGAGAACTGAAGGGACCAGGTAGGAAGAGAACAAAAGGAGAGAGTACTGGGAAAGACAACTACCATGAGTGCCGTCTCTGGGATGAGCTAAAAGTACAGAGCAATGGAAATTTTCAAGAATCTATAAAGGTGATCCAGCTAAGATTCCTAACAATTGGAGATGCAGAGCCAGAACTGTTCATCTCCTTTGGTAAGACTTCCAGTGGGACCCTAACATAGCCACATAACCTCTGACCTATATTTTCCCTGCCTACAAGATATGCTAAGACAAATGTGGTGCAGACAACATGGGAGTGACAAATAAATAATTGGTCCAGCTTGAGACCCAGACTATGAGTAGGAATTCACTTCTGCTACTGCCTGAAGAGCCAGAATCCAGAAACTGGAAAGCCCAGAGACCTAGGATAGAACCAAACATGAGTGACAAAGAAAAACATATCAATAAAATGATTCTTGATATTTGCTATACTCATGGATCATTGCCTAACCCAATTTTCATTATAGAGTCTTCACTAAGAACTGAGAGTAACAGATGCAGAACCAACACCTAAACATTAGGCAACCCTTGGGAAATCCTATGTAAGAGGTGAGGGTCCTGAGAGATTATAGAAGCCAGAGAGCCATGAGCACCACAAGAAAACCCAGAGAATCAACAAACCTGGACTCATAGAAACTCACAGAGACTAAACCACCAACCAGAGAACTCATATGAGACTGACCTAGGCCCTCTGCACATATGTTATAGTAGGGGAGTTTTGTTTTCTCTCCCTAAAAGTGGGAGTAGGGGCTGTCTCTGACTCTGTTACCTAATTTTGAGATTTGTACTTCTGCTGGGTGGCCTCATTAGGCCTCATTAGCCTTAATAGGAAAGGAGGGGCCTGATGTTACTGTAAATTGATACATCATGGTTAGCTGATCTACATGGTAGGTCATCACTTTTCTGAAGAGAAAAGAGGATTAGACATGGGGATAATTATGGTGAACAGACTGGGAGGAGAAGAGAAAGCTAGGAGAAACTGTGATTGGGTTGGGAAAAGTTGATTAATTCATTAATTTACTAATGAAAAATGAGAAATAAATGATTTATTATATCTCAAAGTATCAAATAATTTTTCTATCAGTGTTATTAATCAAAATCTATTCAATCTAGAATCAACTGGAGTTATAGAACAAGGACCAAAGATATAAAACCAAAGTCACATTCTTTGCCAAAATATCACAAGAATGGTTTGAGGACTCCTAGGCATTCAGGCTGAGGATTCCTGAGGAGCTGGTTAAGTATGAAGTGTATGTTCTTCTGTCTCTCTGATCTTTCAGCTTTTCTCAATATCTGGCTCTGGGTTTTTATTATGAGAACAAGTAGAATTTGTACGATACTTAGATGTCATTATTTACATTGCTCTAAAGAAAAATAAAAACCTAAAATTTGAAGGTAAATAGATGGAAATAAGAAGTATTTAGAGTGAGATTAACCAGATACACAATAACATCTTCACATGTTCTTTCTCACTGGCAACTCCTGGCTACAGTTCTTCAGACGTGAGTACATATTCTGGAGTATTCTGGAGTAACTGCAGAAACTGAGAAAGCAAAAAAGGATGATGTAAGGGTTGGGGGTAGAAGAACAGGTTATAGCATCTGATCAGAAAAATGACTAAAAAGAGACTCTAGTTAGGTAACAATGAAAGATAAATATATAAAAATAGAATTGTATAAAATAAAAGCAATGAGGTCTGAAATGTTTATCAGAAACCATACTATTAAGTAGCTATTTTAAATTACCTATAATATATTTAAGGATGTATATAAATATGTATATATAACTTGAGTAAAATGTTCTCATCTGGCTTGGCAGTTCTCTCTCTTCAAGTATCAATAGTCATCTCTCATAAACCCAACACTGGGCAGGAGAAGTACTTGTTCAAGCTACAAGTCAGACTTTTCCAAAATATTCTTATACCATTACAGACAATTGCCATTGCCCTTAGTTGTCCACTAGAGATAAAATGTAAGCCCTAATTGATAAATCATCATAGTTATATAACTACATCCCTTCATCCATTCCCCAAGGAGGGCAAGGAGTCCCAAGGTGGGTCAGTTCAGTCTGGCATATCCAGTTAAGGTAGGTCTGATTCCCTCATCTCAGTATTAAGGCTGGGTTAGCTGTTCCTCTCTAGGGAATTGTCTCCTTGAAGTCAGTACATGCACCAGGGACATAGCTTTATCATTCTGCGAGAAGATCCACTAACTGCTCTTGCCATTTGACAGCCATCCACATTTGGAGGGTTTAGTTCCTTTCCTGATGTTTCCTCAGTGGTTGTTTGTGATACAATGAGTTTACAATAGCTGTGGGCAGTCATTTCTGTAGACCTCCGCCTCATGGTCCTGATCCCTTTGCTTAAAAACCCTCTCCTCTCTCTCTCTTTATTTGGACTTGGAGCTAGACCTGGTGATTATCTATAGAGCTCTGCTTCACCTTCTATCCATTGCTGAATAAAGGTTATATAACGACAATTAGGATGGTCATTCATTTGATTATAGGAAAGACCAGTTTAGGCTCTCTACTATTGCTTGTCCTAGCCAAGTTCTTGTAGCAGGCTCTCTACTATTGCTTGTCCTAGCCAAGTTCTTGTAGCACCCAAGTTATTTTTCTAACCCCACAGTGGCTCCTTCTATCAAGATAGCCATTTCTTTTTTCTCCAACTCTTTTGCTCCTTTCACTCAACCATCTCCTTCTCTTATAATTTGTTCCCACCTCTCCTTGCTTATTCCTTATTATGATCCCAATTTACTCAGGAGATCTCTATTTCCCCTTCCCAGTGGGATTCTTGATGCCTCTCTTAAGTTCTGTTATCAAGCTGTTCATAGTTTGTGGTTTGTAGCCGAGATATTCTTTATGTCTAAAATTCATTTATGAGTGAGCACATACCATGTCTACCTTTCTGGGCCTGTGTTACCTCACTCAGTATAATGCTCTTTAAATCCATCCATTTACTTGCAAATTTTAGGAGGTCTTTTCTTTTTCTTCTGAGTAGTACTCCATTATGTAAATGTGCTGCAATTTTTAGTCTATTCTTTAGTTGAGGGGCATCTAGGTTGTTTCCAGGTTGGCCTATTAGAAATAATGTTGCTATGAACATAGCTGAGCTAATGCCCTGGCGATAAGAATGTGTGTCTTTTGGATATATTCCCAATAGTGGTATTGCTGGATCATTGGTGAGATTGATTCCCAGTTTTCTAAGGAACCTCCATATGGCTTTCCAAAGTGGCTGTTCAAGTATACATTCCCATCAATAATGGAGAAGTATTCCCCGTGCTCCACATCCCCTCCAGCATAGGCTGTCATCTGTGTTTTTGATTTTAGCCTTTCAGACAGGTGTAAAATGTTATCTCAAAGTTGTTTTGATTTGCATTTCTTTGATGGCTTAGATTATTGAGCAATTCTTTAGTTATCCTTCAGCCATTTGTAATTCTGTTGATAATTCCTTTTTAAGTTTTGAACCCCATCCTTAATAGGATTATTTGGGTGTTTTGACGCTAGTTTCTTGATTTCTCTATATATTTTAGACATCAATCCTCTGTAAGATCTAGGGTTGGTGATAATATTTTCCCATTCTGTGGGCTGTCATTTTGTCATTGACATTGTCCTTTGCTTTATAGAAGAAGCATCTCAATTTTAAGAGGCCCCAATTATAAACTGTTGTCTGAGTGTCTATGCTACTGGTATTATATTTAAGAAGTAGACACCTGTGCATTGAAATGTTTTTCCCATTTTCTGTTCTATCAAGTTCAGTATAGATGGGTTTTGTTGAGGTCTTTGATCCTTTTGGATTTTAGTTTTGTCCAAGTTAATAGATATGGCTCTATTTGCATCCTTCTACAAACTACCATCCAGTGATGTCAGCACAATTTGGTGAAGATATTATTTTTATTTCACTGCATATTTTGGCCTCTTTGTCAAAAATGAGGTGTCTGTAGGTGTGTAAATTAAGATCAGGGTCTTAGATTCAATTCCATTGATCCACAAGTCTGTTTTTATGTCAGTATAAGTGTTTTTATTACTGTAGCTCTATAGTATATCTTGAAGTCCGACATGGTTATGCCTCCTGAAGTTCTATTAATGAGCACAATTGTTTTGGCAATCTTGGCTTTCTTGTTCCTCTATATGAACTTGAGGATTGTACTTTCAAGGCCTATAAAAGAATTGTATTGGGATTTTGTGGGGATATAATAAAAGGTTCAAAAGTTTCGAAGATATCAGAGGGATCTACCCACAGTCAGTCTAGGAGGATCAAAGAGTGGGTATTCACACCTATAATCCCAGCACAGTGAGTATCCTGGGAGTGGTGACCTACGCCCTTAATTGTAAC
This sequence comes from Phyllotis vaccarum, assembly GCA_033318265.1. Taxonomy (NCBI): domain Eukaryota; kingdom Metazoa; phylum Chordata; class Mammalia; order Rodentia; family Cricetidae; genus Phyllotis; species Phyllotis vaccarum. The sequence goes on along the minus strand of JARWLC010000002.1, from coordinate 38,656,968 downwards.
TGAGTTTGAGGTCATCTTAGTTTACAGAAGGAGTGCCAGGCTCCCACGCAGGCAGTGGTGGGGTCATGCCTTAACTGTGCGAAGAGAGTATTTAAGACAGGCATAGAAAGACAGAGGGCCAGAAGAAGCCAGGAGAAGTGAGGCTGAGGAAGTTGGAAGACAGCTAGGCAAGATCTGACTGTGGTGTTTACTCTCTCTAATATCTCCAACTTTCCCAGAGATCTGTCCCTGAGTTTCCTTTATTCATGCTACAGGATTTTGTTGGGGATTGCACTGAATTTGTAGAATCCTTTTGGTAAAATTACCGTTTTTACTATGCTGATCCTGTGTATTCAGTAGCATGGACGATCTTTCCATTTTCAAATATCCTCTTCAATTACTTTTTCAGTGACTTAAAGTTTCTGTCAAACAGATCTGTGTGGGAATATTTGGGGATATTTTCAAATATAGTAGATCCACAACTTCTTTGTTAGGGTTACACCAAGATATTTAATGTTATTTGCAGCTATAACAAAGGGTGATGATTTCCTTATTACTTTTTCAGCCCCTTTACCCTTTGTGTATAGGAAGGCTATTGATTTTCTCGAGTTACTTTTGTACCCTGCCACATTGCTGAAGGTATTTATCAGCTGTAGGAGTTTCCTGGTAGAATTTTGGGGTCATTTATGTATACGATCATATCATCTGCAAATAGAGATAGATTGACTTCTTCCTCTCCAATTTGTATCCCCTTAATCTCTTTTTGTACTCATTATTTTAGTTAAAACTTCAAGAACTATATTGAAAAGATAAGGAGAGAGAGGACAGCATTGTCTTGTTCCTGATTTTAGCAGGATTGCTTTTTTTCTCCTTTTAGTTTGATATTGTCTGTTGGCTTGTTGTATTTCAAATTTATTATACTTAGGTATTTTCCCTATATTCCTGATAATCTCCAAGTCTTTTATCATGAAGGAGTGTTGGATTTATTCAAAGGCTTTTTCAGCATCTGATGAGTGATCATGTGGGTTTTTTTCTTTCAGTTGGTTTATACGATGGATACATTCACAAGTTTTCTTATGTTGAACTATCCCTCCATCTTTGGGATGAAACCTACTTGATCGTGGTCCACGATTTTTTGAAATATTGTTGGATTTGGTTTTCCAGAATTTTATTGAGTATTTTTGTATAAATGTTCATGAGGGAGATTGGACTGTAGTTCTCTTTCTTTGTTGCATCTTTGAGTGGCATGGGTTTTAGGGTGATTGTAGCCTCATAAAAAGAGTTTGACCATTTTCCATCAGTTCCTATTGTATGGAACAGTTTGAGGAGTATTGGCTGTTCTTTGGATGTCTGGTAAAATTCTGCACTGAAATCATCTGGCTTTTTATTTATTTATTTATTTTTGCTTGGGGGACTTTTAATAATGGCTTCAATTTCCTTGGGGGTTATATAGGTTTATTTATGTCATTTATCTTTTTTAATTTTATTTTGGTAAGTGAAACCTGTCCATAATTCTATCCATTTCTTTTAGGTTTTCCAATTTAGTGGAGTACAGGTTTGTTGAAGTATGACCTAATGATTCTCTGGATTTCCTTGGTCTCTGTTCTTATGCCCCACTTTTCTTCATTTCTGAAGGTCACATTTATTTTTATTTTCTACTACTGGTATTATATTTAGGAAGTGATTTTCTGTGCCAGTGCATTAAAGAGCCTTTCTCACTTTCTTTTCTATCAAGTTCAGTGTAATTGGGTTTTGTGGGGATTTAATAAAAGCTCCAGAAGTTTCAGAGATATAAGAGGGAGTAAACACCACAGTCAAATCTTACCCAGCTGTCTTCCAGCTTCCTCAGCCTGGCTTCCCTTGGCCTCCTCCTCCTCTATGCCTACCTTAAGCCTTAAATACTCTTTTGATAAACTAAGGCATTGTTTTTTGCCTCTGATATCTGACAGGAAAAAATTGTATGTACAGAAGCCTTTAAGGTTCAGAAGGAGGACATACACAAAGAAATAGGATTTGAGATAAAATTATACTAATATTGGTCTTTATATATTTTGGCTGTTTTTGTCTCACGCTAGGTGGCTTTTTTGATATGAGACAATCTCTTAAGTTTTTTTTTTTTTTTTTTTTTTTAATGTGTTGGGGTTTAGTGAAGGAGAAAACCACTTCCTCTTACTCTAAAGCCAGCTTTATTTGTTATCAAAGCAAAATTATATATTTTTAAGAGATATAGATGTAAAGTAGTGAGAATTACGAATTTACCTAAGAGTGCATATTGGTACAAATAGACCTTATATGGTTTTTCTTATAATTTTTTTTTTAAAATAATTGATCATTCTTTAGTTTTTAGGAATTTAAGCATTTAACATTTTTCCAATTTTTTAAAAATAGTTGTATCTATTCTTTTTCAAAAACAAAAATGAAAACCTGTCTCAGCCTTGTTAGGTGTTTTTATTTTTATTTTTATTTTTTTACAATATCTAATTGTCATGTAGGTAGAGAAGCTATTTTTCTTCTTTAGGAGGGGTCTCTTTTTTGAATCAGATCTTTATTAATTTTGTTGGTGCTTGTATCTTTTTCTCTTGTGGAAACAAAAGCAAAGCACTTTTCTTACTAAAGCACATACCTTGGCTCTTCTTTTGAGCTCAGAACATCTTGAAGTAGAAATGTTTATTTATCTTAGAAGTTTTTTCTATTACCCAATGTCTCTTTGCAGTTTTATTTTTTTCATTAGCATTAAGAAAATTTAAGGTTATTAAAGCACTATGCAGTCTTCCTCTGGGTTTTCCCTTTTGTTTATGAAGCTTCTCTTTTAACGTATGATGAGATAGCTCTCCAACTACTTGTCTTTTAGGATTGCGTAGCATCTCTAATATATTCTAATATTTAAAAATCTGCTTTATTCTCTGGGAAACATATGTTGAAACATTGTCAGTCTTAATTTGAACAGGAATTCTCATTATGGCCATGGTTTTTAAAAGGTATGTAACTATAACATCAGTATTTTTAGAACTTAGGGCACTTTCCCATTGTAGTCTTGAGTAAATGTTGATGATATTTTATCGATTTAAAATGTTCACATCTATCTGCCAGATCTTATTTCTCTGAGTACCTTTAGGATTATTTTTAGCAGGTAAAGATGGTTGTTTATAGAAGGAGAAAGTTGGACAATTTTGTAGAATTTCCTTTGATTTCTTTCTTAACTTCCTCCTTGACTCAGAGGTTGGTTCAATTGAGAGATGTTCAGTTTCCATAAATTTACAGACTTTCTGTTGTTTTTCCTGTTGTTGAACTCTAACTTTAGATCATGATGGTGATGGTCTGATAGGATACAAAATGTTATTCCCATTTTTTTCTATCTATTGATATTTGATATATGGCTATGTGCTCAATTTTAGAGAAGGTTCTATGAGGTTCTAGAAAAAAGTATATTTTCCTTTGTATTTGGATGGAGAGTTCTGAATATATCTATTAAGTCCATTTAGATAATAACAGCTGTTAGACTCCTTATTTCTTTGTTGAGTTTCTGTCTGGTTCACCTATCCATTGGTGAGAGTGGGGTATTGAAGTGTGTGGGGTTTAATATGAGCTTAAGCTTTAATAACAGTATTTCTTTTATATATGTAGTTGCCTTGTGTTGGGGGCATAAGTATCCATCTTGGTGGATTTTTTCTGCAATGATTAAAGAGTGTCCATCTGGTTTTTGATTGATTTTAGTTTGAAGTCTACTTTTTTAGGGATTAGGATAGTTATACTAGCTTGTTTCTTGGGCCCATTTGATTGGAAAGATTTTCCTAACCCTTTATTCTGAGCCAGTTTCTGTCTTTTAAGTTGAGGTGTGTCTCTTAAGTATAGCAGATGGATGATTCTGTTTTTTTATATTTATCATATTATCATGTGTCTCTTTATAGGTGAATTGAATCCACTGATATTAAGGGATATTAATGACCAGTGATTGTTATTTCCGTTATTTTTAATGGTAGTGTATGTGTGTTTCTCTTCTTTAGGTTTTTCTTCTGTGGGTATCTATCGCTTGGGGTTTCACATGTCTATGTAGATTCCTTAGGTTGGAGTTTTCTCTCTAGTGCTTTCTGTAGGGCCAGACTTATGGACAGATTAAACCTGGTTCTGTCATAAAATATCTTGTTTACAATCACAATAGATGTATGATGATTGATAGTTTTGCTAGGTATTATAGTCTGGGCTGGCAACTATGGTCTTTTAGTGTCTGTATAACATCTGACCAGAACCTTCTGGCTTTCCTTGTTTCCATTGAGTAATCTGGTGTTATTCTGATGGTTCTGTCTTTATAGGTAGGTAACTTGGCCTTTTTCCCTTGCAACTCTTAGTATTCTTTATTTATTCTGTAGGTTTAGTGGCTTGATTATTATGTGACAAGCAGACTTTTTGGCAGGAAATCTAGTATATTTGGTGTTATATAAGCTTCTTGTATCTTTATAGGCATTTCCTTCTTGAGGTTGGAAAAGTTTTCTTCTATGATTTTGTTGAATATATTTTCTGTGCCTTTGAACTGGTATTCTTCTCCTTCTTCAATTCCAATTATTCCCAGGTTTGGTCTTTTCATGGTGTCTCATATTTCGTATACATTTTATGTTATGACATTTTGTTTTTAGTGTTTTCTTTGACTGATTCCATTATGAATCTTCCACTCCAGAGATTCTCTCTTCCATCTCTTGAATTCTTTTGGATATGCTTGTATCATCAGTTTTGGTTCAGATTTTCAGATTTCTAGTATTGCTTTGATTTCATCTTCTTTATTGCTTTTATGTCAATTTTTAAATCTTGAAATGCTTCCTTCACTTATTTGATTGGGTTTGCTTAATTGTCTTGGAATTCTTTATTTTCTTTCAGGGATTTGTTAAAATCTTCCAATTTTTTTGTTTGTATTTTCTTCTATTTCTTCAATGGGATTTTACCTTCTTATAAGGCTTCTATTATCTTCATAAAGTTGTTCTTAAGGTCATTTCCTTTTTTTTCCTGCTTTGCCATGATAAGATCTTGTTGATGTAAAATCACGAAATTCTGATGGTGTCATGTTGTTCTTTATGTTGTTATATGTATTCTTGCACTGACGTCTGTCCATTGCTTCCTCAGTTCCCCCGAAGTATTTGTCTGTATCTTAGGAAGATGATTTTGGTGCAATCTTTTCTCAGTGTGCCTGTGTCTCAGGAAGCCTCTCTTGGTCCAATCTGGGTTCTTAGCCCATTGGAGGTAGTATATTCTATGTCACAGTGGCCCCTTTTAATCCAGTAGATGCTGAGAAACTGAGTCTCGGGTAGCTGTTCTTGACCCAATAGGAACTGAGGAACTCTTTTAGTCTCTTGATCTCTTAATCTTTTGTGGGCTGGGGTCTGTTGATTTCCAGTTGCCACTGAGGTTCCTGGGTAATGGAGTGTTTTGGGGAATGAGGTGAGGTTAGCTGGGTTTTACTGGGGCTTTGGCCTGTAGGGGCTTTCTCTGCTGGCCTAGATTTATAGCAGAGCTGATTTGGGGTGGGGTTCCAAGGGCTGTGTCTCAGGACCTCTTAATCTTCTGTGGGCTGGGCATCTGTGAGTTTCTGGTTGCTGCTGAGGTCACCAGGTAATATACTCGGTGTACTTTTATTTCCTATCACACCACTGTTTTATCTATATATTTACTCATAGCCTCTTTCTGTGATTGGACTTTTTCTATCATCTTCCTTAAAATCTTGTCTCTATTCACTTTCTGCTTTTTATTTCATGTTGATTTTCATCAATATTGTTAAAATAAGCAGCTATTTTTCAAATACCAATGTGCAGATGCATCATTTCCTGCTGGAGACTTTCTTCAGTGTGGTTCAGGTCCCAAAGAGAATGTGTCATGTTGATGGGTAGAAAGGAAGAGACAGACAAGATCTAAGGATGAATCAGGATGGTTGTAAGCATCATTGAGCTGAAAAAAAAAGAATACACAATTTATACTTTATAAATACACAAAGGATTAAGTGGGAGAAAGGGGGGCATGTTAATTGGGATGTTGCTTGAGATCAGTGGTTAAACTGGGCAGTGGTGGCACATGACTTTAATATCAGCATTAGAGAGGCAGAGGCAGGTGATCTCTGAGTTTGAGGCCAGTCTAGTCAACAAAATAAGTTCCAGGATAGGCTCTACAGCCACACAGAGAAATTCTACCTTGAAAACCCAAACAAACAAAAAACGAAACGAAACAAAACAAAACAAAACAAAAAAAAAACAGAAGAAGTAAAACATCTAGCACTGACCTTAACAATAGGCTCCAGTCATGAATTAATTAAGGGTGTAGTATGAAGTTTCTGGCCCAGTCTTTCTGTCCTAGCCCAGAGGTTTGGAACCTCTCTCAGGCCCACTTCCGCTTAGCCTCAAACAATCACACAAAGGCTTATATTTATTTCTTCCTGATTAACTTATGGCTCAGACATATTGCTAGCTAGCACTTTCATCTTAAACTAACTCATGATTCTTATCTTGTTTAGTCATAAGGCTTGGTACATTTTCTTAGAGCAGCATGGTTGTCTTATTTCTTCTGTGTCTTCTAGTGTCTCTGCTCTGTTCTTGCTGTCCCAGAGTTTTCTTAGTCTGGTTGCCCCACTCACACTTCCTTTCTGTCTTCTGGCCAATCAGTTTTTTTTTATTAAACCAATTGGAGAAATAACTATTTACAATGTACCAGAACATAGTTCCACTACAAAGGGCCACAAGTACCTCTTGCCAGAGATGAGGAAAATAACTGCTTTAGAAAGCAAGAAATTTCCTCATCCTTTTCCCAAAGGGTAGGTCCTAATGTCTTACTCTTTTCCCATTACAGTGTACATTCTTATTTCTCTATGTAAACTGAACTCTTACCTCTTATGGCCTTGTGCTCTGGTCTGAATTGTAGAGATTTTATTCTTAAGATAAGATGTGTCTAGTAAATTTTAAGTATAAATTTTAAGTATTTGGTATAATTAGAAGAGTACAGTGGGATTCCATAATGACAGTGGTGTTTCTCTAAATAATTATGTGGGTTAGAGAGGCTACCATTGCACACATTTTTATCCTTTACCAAAACGTGCACAAAATTTCCCAAAAGGGAAGGCATTAATATTGAGGATTAGTCAAAATGAAAGCAAAAAGAGGTTGGAGAAGTACGGTTTGCAATGTGGAAATACTAGACGTCCTCAAGCAGCAATGATCACACTGTGGTGTGTGCTAATTTCCCTGATTCCATTATAGGATAGTTTAGAACCTTTTTGGGTTAAACTGAAACATGGTTGTTGTGGGATATGTTGATCCTACTCTGACACTCCTGAGACTGCCATAAAGTTAAGCCTTGGTCAGTGGGTGGAACCAGGGACTAGCTATAGAAAAGCCAGGAATTAGGATTAAAAAGACAAACAGGAGAAAAAGAGCAGAACTACTGATCAGCATATTTATGGGAAGGGGGGGTGCAAGGAAGAGATTCATCTCCTGCTTTGTCTCCAACCAAATGTAAGGTCATTTGGTTGCTTCTTGGTTTCACTGATCTAGCTGGTTTTCACCTTCACATCTGACCTAAATCTATATTGACAAATAGAAAGATAGATACTTAGTTTAAACTTACATACTGTTGTTGTGGCAGAGCCAGGGTTACAGAACCGAAAGGGCCTCCAGGCCATCACTTAAGTAGCTGGTGGAGTGCTGACTGAGGGAGGAGATTAATTTGGAGTCAGTCAGTAATTCTATTATCAGTAGGTTCATTAACAGTTGGTAAGTTAGGTTCCATCATGTGGCATGGCTACTGTGATCATGTGATCTGATCTGATAAGCACTTTACCTGGGGTGACTGGCAGATGGCTATAGAATAGAGACCTTATGCCCCATGTGGTGGGAGGCCCGGTGAGAAGCAGAAGTGGCAGCAACACAGCAGGACACTTAGGCAAGATCTACATGAAAGACTTTATTATTTATTTATTTATTTATTCATTCATTCATTCATTTATTTATTTATTTATTTATTTATTTATTTATTTATTTATTTATTTATTTATTATAAAGAAATATGCATAAAGAAAGAAGACAGAAGAGAGAGAGAGCAGAGGTTGAGAAAATACTTCTAGGGGATAAGAGACAGAAAAGAGGAGTTGGAAACTTTTAAAATGAAGCTTGAGGTCAGAACTCGGGGCAGGGCAAGGCTTCAGAAGCTATAACAGAATCCTAAAGATGACCACTGCTGCAGTCACAAGCTGAGCCTTTCTGAGAGCAGTAGGCCATTTAAGGGATTTCAGAAGGTAGGCTTGTATTTGAAAATCCCAGAAGGATCTTGATCCAAACAGAAAAGGTGCTGTTGCTGTGAACGAACTGAGAAGTCAGAAGGTTTGGTGGAACATCTAGGAAGTTCATAAATAAAGAGTTAAACCATATTTTTAAAAAAATTCTCATGTTTAGAATCAGAAGTATCACAAGGCAGAGAGTTAGGACTCTGTAGTGCTAGTATAGATGACTTGCAAATGAGAAAAATAAATGAAGAGATAAATCACTTAGCTGGGATTGACAGTGCCAACTGTAATTATGATCAGTTTGATAATTTATTATTATGATCAGTTTGATAATTTATTTTTATTCTAAAAAATTAGTCTAATAAATATGCCAGATATGAAAATCTGACTGATAAAATACAAGCATTAGGAACATTCACTATTTATAAGATACAAGCCATAAAAAAATTTACTATTCATAAGACACAAGCCTTAGAAGGACTTACTATTGATAAGATTCAAGCTATAGGAAGACTAATAAAAATAATAAAAAAAATTGACTGATAAGATACAAGCTCTAGAAATAACTACAAATAAAAATAAAATTATTCACACAGAGACAGAGGAATTTAGAGGGAGACCTACCACACCATTGCATTATGTAACTTATGAAAAGTTGCTCAAAATTGCAAAAGAACCAACTTTATTAGATATAGTTACCAGACAAAAAAAGACCACCTATGGTTATTCAGAAGCTTGACTCTGTAGAAATTTTAGTTTTAAAGAGATTTAAGGAAGCTGTAATTTTATATGGTATACATTCGTTTGTGAAGCAGGTGCTAAATTCATAAGCAACTTGAATCAGAATTATATGGCAATATTGAAAACAGGTCCTGTTACTTGAAGTGTCCATCTAACAGTAAGAACTAAATGCAATGTAATATACATCCTATGTGTATGTAATTATTTTCATGAAACTCATACTTATGAGAATTTACTTGTTTTAAAATTATTAGCTTAATTTGTAACCAGGATATATAAAATATTCTCATAATTTAATACTGAGTAAAATCAACTAAATTAATGTCTAGAGAATATATATATGAACAAATAAATCACAAAAGATAAGAATATGGCATAAATTATGTGTTAAGACATGTTTGTAATGCCAGTAACTATTACATGAGTAGTAATTTTTAACCAAAAATGTCAGGCTGTAGAAACAATTTGTGGATTAAAGGTTTGCAACATGCATATGAGAACTCAAGATTGTATCTTTTAAACTCACATATAATCTAGACATCATAGAATATACTTGTAATCCAGTGCTCCCATAGCAAGACAGGAAAGAGACCAGAGAATTCTAAGATGCTCTTGGATAAAGATTGGATAAAGGGGGGAACAAATAATAAAAGAGCTTGTTTCAAAGTGGAATATACAGGGTGATATCTGAGGCTGTCATCTGATCACCTTATACAATGATAACATTTTAAATTTTCTTTTGATGAGGGGTGTGAGCTACACTTATCTGTAGATAAAAATTAGAATATAATTAGGAATTATTATGGTCTAGTAAAGTGGCAATAGTAGGTTCTTTCCTATGATCATAAATCACTAACAGAGGGGTTTGTGCTTGGGTTTAATAATATAAATAATTCCCCTCTTGTTAAGTGGTTCTTAAGTCTTACTAGACAGCTCTTGTATACCACCAACATATGAATGCCTTATTATACCTTCAGAGGTATCTTGCCATGCTGTTCATTGAGGCTCAGTTACTACATATGTATAAAACAGTGAATTGTTTCCCTGCCTTAATAGCTTTCCTGGTATGCTGTGGAATCTAGATACCAGAAAGAAGGCTTTCATGTCAGATCCAACTTGAATCATCTATGTATCATTAATGTGCACTGTCTTCAGCAATAGAACTTATCTTCAACTCCTTAGTGACTACCAAGGACAATAGTAATAGTCTATATTGTTTGAAGAGTTACTTTGGATTACCCAGATCAACTACTGGAATAGAAGTTCTTGTTTTGGGATTTTGTACTTTAGTCTATGGCTCCCTGTGGAGTATATAGCCAGCTCAAGTGTCAACATTTGTGTAAAATATATTTATGTTTTACACACACACACACACACACACAAACAGTACCAACACACACGTGTGTGTGTATATATGTCTATAAATACATATATATTATCTATTATAAACCAATCTTGGTGTTTTTGTTCTTCCTCCATATTTATCCTTCTATGTTGACATTCTTTAGCTACCCAACTGCAGACCTACCACAATTTTTCCCTTTTCCCTTAATATCACCTGTATTCTGTTATTTCTACTTCCTCATCCAGGCTTCCTCCACCCTCTATTGTCCCTTTATACTTCACTAGAATCTATTGTTATTCCATTAAAAGAGTAGGCTACTACAGATTACAGAGTCTTGAGTAACTCAAAAAAAAAAAAAAACCATTAGATTAATGTACTCACCTGCCTATTTCATTAAGTAAATGTTTTACAGTTGAATAATATTATCTTGTATATATTTTATATATATATACATATATATACATATATATATGTCACATTTTTCTTATCCATTCATTTGCTAAAGTTATTTTGTTCCACCATCCATTTTCCATCTATTGGATTTAAGGTGAATGTGAACTAACTGGCAGCTATACCAGTTCAATGTAGTGGGATATCAAGAACTTTAGACATTTACCAAAGAGTGGTATATCTGAGTCATATCATATTTTTATTTTAAAAATTTAAAGAAACCATTATAAAACTCTCAAGTGGTTACAACAACATCCATAGATTGTAGGGGAGGCCAGTACCAATGGAAGGATGTAAAAAATAACTTTTACACCTAAGGTTTAACAGCATCATGGACTAGAGAATAAAAAGACTGTGTCCTTGCTGGGTTAGTTGTGACCTTGCTGAAGGAAGTATGTCACTGGGGATGGGCTTTGGAGTTTCCAATGTTCAAGCCAGGCCAGGGTTCTCTTTGTTCCTGCTGCCTACAGATTCAGTCCTAGATATCTCAGCACCTAGCACCATGTTGTCTGAGTTCCACCATGATTTTTGCTATCACCATAATGAACTAAATCTCAAAAAATGTAATCAGCTCCAATTAAATACTTTCTTTTATAAGAATTTCCATGATTTTTATTTCTTTTCACAACAACAGAACATAGTCTAAGACAAATCCCAAGTCAAGAACTATAGAATACTAATGAATTGGTTATCCTAATTGGTTAGCCAATACTAAGTGGTCAAGCTTGAAATTGGGTTTTAAATATATTTATTTTAAATTTTTAAAGGAGAATGTGAGAGCCAAAGTTACATCTTATAGTTTTATTTATTATGCCTAGGAGATCCATTAAACAAAGGTGTATCTGATCCACAAGACCCATGCCCAAGGACAGATAGTTCCTGGAGGCTTTTTTCCATGACTATAATGAACTGAGTCTCTGAAAATTTAAGCCAGTTACAACTGAATGCTTTCTTTTATAAGAATTTCCATTATTATGATGCCTTTTTATAACAATATAGCCTGGGCTAAGGCATATCCAAAACAAGAAAATCCTATAGGATGCTAACAACTGCCAAAAAAGTAAGAATTGTTAATGGGAGATAACGGGCTTCATGTTTTTCATTTTGCTAATGGGTACATATGCATCAGACGTGCTTTGTCATATCTGTTTGAGAGGTTCTCAAATTAGAGGTAGATGCTTGCCCCTAATTGGACTTGATGAGAAATGAAATGAATTTTATGGGTTTTCCTTCTCAAGCCCCTGCAAACTGTGATTCTGGACCATTTCCCAGGAACCTGGGTATGTACCTGACCAGAGACAATTTGGCTAGTACTTAATTAAAGCTTGCTTTAAATTTAGTTTTAAACTGTGGTGGTGGTCTATTTCTTAATCAATGGGATTAACATTGGCCATTATAGAGAATTTCAGCGGGTTACAGAGAAGTCATCAATAGATTGTGAGTAGACCAGTCCCAGTGGATACTTATAAAACATAAGTCCCATACCTATGGCACAGAGAATAACATGGGACAAAGGATCAAAAAAAAAAAACAAAACAAAAACAAAAACAACAACAACAACAAAACTGTAAGAGACAGAGGTCTATGAAGTGGGTTGGTACCAGAGACTAGGGTACCAAATGGAAGGTCTGACTATTTGATTGTTTGGAGAGATATGGAACACTTTGATAATTTATATTGAAAAGAGATCAATGGGTCACTGTAGTAGGAGCATAGAAGACTGTGATGCTATATGTGATTTGAACTATGCTGGCTTGGCTGAAGAAGTTTCAGAGGAGAATAGTATAAATATGTAACCTGAGACCATTCTTGTGATATTTCAGCAAACAATGTGGCTATTTTTGTCCTTGTATGTAAAATATGCCCAAAGCTAAATTGAAGAGTATTGGATTAATGACATTGGTGGATGAGATTTCAAAACACTCTAGTATTGACTACACCACATGGTTCTTGATAGAAAGACATATGTAGATCTAAATGAAATGAAGCAAGCCAAGCAAGGAAAATACAAAATGACAGTTTGAGAAGAAAAAGGGTCCCCAGAAGGTGAATGGAGCTTTGTCCCATGCTCAAGGAGACAAACATCTTTTAAAATTGCCTGATGCTAAATGGAACAATGGGAGTGGTGAATTCAGGGCAAGATCTTACCCAGTTTATTTTTCAGATTGTGAAAGGGAATTTAGAAAAAGTTTCAGGCTGGGCATGATGAGACCTATCTTTATTCCCACTTTGGAGGCAGAAGCATGTGTACAGTTCAGCCCATCCTCAATTACAGAGTTAGTTCCAGAACATCCAGGCTTAGAAAAGCATTGAAAATGGAAAGCTGTTGAAATATTACTTGATGAGGGAGACAGGTATTTAGCACCAACAAGCAAAAGAACTTGGCAGTCTTTGTCATGTGGTTCTGGATTTTGATTCAAGGACACAAGAAGAGATAATGGACTCTATTTCTTCAACTAAGGAAGGATGCTGAGGCCAAATATGTATCAGGGATGTACCTGAATGAAATCTCAAAGAGACCTTTCTATGAAGCTGCAAATATGATGCATGGATTGCTTTAGAGGCTCTGGGAGTTTGGAGATGCCAGAGGAATAAAATGCCTGACAAGGAGAGCTACATATGAAGGTAGGAACCAGCCTAGATGGGAAAAATCTGTTTCAGTCAACAAAGCTGAACAAAATCTGAAGAGTGCTTTAACATCAGACATGGAGATGCAGAGTTTAGAGTTTGTCTTACTTTTGCTTTGCTCCACTATTTTATCACTATTCTACCCCATTTTATTCATTGTTGAAATGGTAATGCATATTCTGTATAATTGTATGTTGGAAGTATGTGATCTGCATTTTCATCTTTATTTACAGGGGGTTCCATTTGAAATGCTGCTATGAATCTCAGAAAAGACTTTGAACTTTTGACTTTTAAGTAGTGTTGAGACTGTTTATAATCTATGGGAATCTTTGAAGTTGGACTGAATGCATTTTTATATTATGATATAACAAGTTTATAGAGCCTAAGGAATGGAATGAGTCAGTTTGAATAAAATGGCCCTTAAAAGCTCATAAATATCAATACTTAATCATCAGGGAATGCCACTTTACAGGATATGGAGGTCTGATCTTGTTGGGGTAGGTGTGGCCTTGTTGAAGGAAGCATGTCACCAGGGGTGGGCTATGAAATTTCAGAAACCTAAGCAAGACCTGTCATCTCTCTCTTCTTCCTGTATCCTGAGGATCCAGATGTAGGACCCTTAATTCTTCCTTCATCCTCATGTCTGCCTAAGTGTCAACATGCTTCACCATGATGAAAATGGACTAAAGCTCTGAACCTGTCAGCAAGCCTCAATTAAAAACATTGTCCTTTATAAGGGCTGCTGTGACCATACTGTCTCTTCACAGCAATAGAACAGTGACTAGATGTGTGTGTGTGTGTATTTATAAATACACATATAATCTATATCTATATTTATTTGTGTATATATATATATATATATATATATATATATATATATATACACACACACACACACACTATGTGAGCAATAATGATCAAAGGAAAAGAGGGTCATCCATTTGACAGAGAGTAGGGACATTTGAAGGAAAAGGACATGGATGGCTGGAGGTAGGAAAGAAAAGGAGGTAATAGATATATTCTTACGTTAAAGTATGTTTTTAAATTAATTAATTAAAATAAAAAATTGAAGGAAAATCTATTGCAAAATTCAAAAATAAAATACAAATATTAAAAAATGTAAACATGAAGTAAATTTGGTTTTTTATCAGATTTGAAGAAAACCAATACATGTTTATGTCACTGTGGCCTCATGGAGATAACATGATTAGCTAGAGATCAGAAACTGTACAGTGAAAGCATTAAGAAAAGACATTACTCTGAAATACTTTAGAATCTTTCTGCCTATCATTCATAGAGACGTTTTGTTTGAAGATCTTGGGTTTGATCTAATGACCTCAATATAAAGAATCTACTTTTGATCTTCTTTGAAAAAAATATTTCATATGAACAACTATGCATACTTCTTACAGTGATTAATTAAAATAATATAATGTATACCCAATCTACATGAATTCACTGAAATCAAATCAAAATGTTAGCAAACCTATTTTGAATGACTGTTTCTATTGTCTTTATATGTTTCTAGACAGAAATATCAAACACAGGGCCAACAAGATGACTCAGTGCATAAAGGGCTTTTTCTATAATCCTTAAAACCTACATTTGATTCTTAACACCCACCCACATCAAATGTCAGATATTTATATATGAAGTACATTTACATTTTATCCATTAATCTCATAATGGACATCCAGTCTATTTCCATGTCTTAGTTATTGTGAATAGATACTAATGGAAAAGTATGTGTCTCTGTTTTGGGGTATTATGTCCTTTGTGTTTCTGTCCAGAAGCAGAATAACAAAGTAAAGTGGTAGATCTACTTCTCATTTTTGGAGGAAAAGCCACTCTGCTGTCCATAATAAAATTCTTGATCTGCATTCTCAGCAAGATGGCAAGACAGTTGCTCATTCCCCATGTCCTCACCAGCATGTGTTGTATTTTTTTCTTAATCTTAATTATTCCTAATGGGGTAAGGTGAAATTTTAAATTAGGTTCAGTTGGAATTTCCTTGATGTCTAAGAATACTAAATACTTATCTCTTTTTACTGAACATTTTTTCTCATATAATACATCCTGCTTACAATTTCCCCTCCCTATGTTTCTTACAGTTCTTTCTCACTTCCCTCCCTACCAGATTCACATCCTTTCTATTTCCCATTAGAAAGTAAATAGGTATACAAGGCATAATAATATGATATTATTAATATAATAAATAAAAAGAGATGAAGAAAAAAGCTAATCCATAAGAACTGTGCAAAACAAAGGGAAAGAAAGGGGCTCAAGAGAAGGTACAAGAAATAAGAGTCACTCACTTGCACACTCAGGAATCTCACAAAATGTACTAACCTTGCGTTTTTGCATAATATATATGCAAAGGACCTATAGGGTAAAAATGAATTTATATATGTAATAAAACAAAAATGAAAAATAATGTGATAAAATCTAAAAAATAAAGGAAAAGCCCTGACATGACACTATGAGACAAAAATGAGTTTATTTTGTGTTGGCCATCTACTGCTGGGCAACAGGAATAATTTGGTCAGGGACATTGCTTAGAGGGCAGTCCATTTTTATTTTCAAGTTATGAAGGAATTTGGTATCCTTCTTCCCCTCTGGCTCTTAAAGGGTTTAAACTTCATATTCCAGACATATATTAGGGTTCCCTAAGCTCTGAGGAGAGGAAGATAATGGAGCTTTCAGGGCTGAGTTGTGGATATTTTAAAACATTCTATTTACATGATTTGTCAGAAACCTGTTAAATTTTTGTGCATTTAGTATTTTTTTAATGTTCCTTCTATATTCTTGACAACAATTCTCTGTTACATGTATAATTAGCAAAGCTTTTTTCCATTCTGGATTCTGCCTTCTCAGTCAATTAAAGTTTCATTTGCAGTACATATGTTTTTTTTTTTAATTTTATGAAATCCCACTTGATAATTACTGGCCTTATTTCATGACTGACTATTGTCCTATCAAAAAAAAAAAAAAAAACAAAAAAAAACAAAAAAAAAAAACAAAAAAAAAACACCTTACTTGAGCATATATTCTAAAGTGTATTCTTCATTCTTCATTCCAAAACTTTCACAAGTTCAGTTACAGTATTGAAATCCTGATCAATTTATAATTGATTGGTGTTCAGGCTGAAAGAGAAGGATCAGGTTTCATTCTTCTATTTATAGATATCCAGATTAGCTTTGTCAACACAATTTATTAAAAACGCTCTCTTTTCTCTGATGCCTGCTTTCAGCATCTTTGCTAAATATAAAGTGGATTTGGGTTCTTGTACTTCTTGGCTCACTTCCTTCTCTCAGTATTAAAATTTTATTTCCTCTAAACTTTGCAGGCCTTCTGCATATTGTGAGTATCTGGGAGTTCACATATAAATCAATCCTGTCCTGTCTTTGTGGAGTCATTCATCACCTCTGGCTATTAAGATCTTTATTCTTCTCCTAAATAGATCCCTGAGCCTTGAGTAGAAGTATTTGAAAAAAATAAAAACAGCTCAGTTAGGACTGACTGCTCCATATTCTGTGGATTTTACACTGAGGAGTATTTCTTCCTATGGCAAGAAGGAACTTCTCTGATATTGTTTGATTAAGACATTGATCTCTGAGTATGGTAAGCTTTTGTTTAAGGCCATGGGATAGAATGGAGTTGGCTCTAAGTCCAATCAAAAAATAATTATTATTTCTGTAACATTTGTACCAGTATTGTACTAGTACATCTTGCAGGAAAATCCTTGTTGTAGCTCACATGGTTTGTAACTGGGTAATACTGATGATTACCTTCTCTGGTAGCATCCAGAGTACCATCTGGTAACATAAATGCTGAATATTAGGAATTAAATTTTGAGGTAGGCACAAACTTGACTTCTTGGTGTTCAATGACAAACTATTTGTCTTTAGCATTAAGGCCTTCCTTGCCATCTGTTTGTAGAGAGTATTCAAATCCTTGGCAATGGTCAGTGAGGTTTGAGGTTTTCACTGGTTCCATATGGTCTATAATTCAACATGCTACAACCCATTCCTTGCACTGAAGGTTTTAATTGGTGATATGTCTATTTGGAAGATTATATTCCCCAATATTTTGTGACCTAGTTTACATTCCTTTCCTGTTGTATATATCTGTATCTTAGGAAGCTAAAATAGTATGTTTCCATAGGATTATTCAAAATGCCTCTAGTGTTAGTTAATCTCTCCCTGTTTCCAATTTTTATCTTTCTTTCTCATCTTAACCTCGATTCAATGCTATTTTAGTTTTAAATTTGTATTTCCTCAAGAGATGTTTCTTCCCCTTCCTTACAAATTACATCTTCCCTCACTAGATATCCAATGTCCACTATAATAAGCTACAGTGACTGAGGAAAGCTAAGATAGGAAGAAATGGCCTTTTCTAGCCAAAGGACACCAACTAGTGACAGAGTGCTACACAGGGAACCCTGAAAAATACAAACATGTGGACATCACATGGACTATATCTGTTATATTTAGTAATCTATGTATGCATATGCACATACATGCATGCAATATGAATAACTGAAAAAGGCCATTAGTTTGAAGGACAATAAGGAGTTGTATATGGAATGGTTTGGAGAAATGAAAGGGAATGAAGAAGTTCTGTGAATCACTTATAATCTCAAAAATAAAAAGCCTCTATCAAAAGCTTCAAATCGAACATCCACTCACACCTAAAAGAAAACATAGTGTTTGTCTTTTGGGGACTGGGGTGCCCGATAGCTTTATCTGTGAATTTCATGATTTAGAGGGGGTTTTTTTGCTGTATTTTTTTTATTATCTGAAAGCTTAATAATATTTCATTATATAAATGTACCACATTCTCATTATCTAATCATCAGTTGAGGTGCATACAGGCTATTTCTAATTTTTGTCAACTATGGATAGAGGAGCAATAAACATAGATGCCCAAGTATCTCTGTAATAAGACTTAGAGTACTGTTGGTATATGCTTAAGAGTACTAGGGCTTGGCATTAAGGTGCATCTATCCGAGGTTCCTGAGAAAGAGCCACACTACTTTCCACAGTGGTTGTATAAGTTTGCATTCCCACACATTCCCTGAATCCTCACCAGCTTGTGCACTCATTAGTTGTATTGATGATGGTCATTCTGACAGAGGAGAGTAAGATAAAATATCAAAGGGGTTCTGATTGATTTTCCATGATGAGTAAAAATGCTGAACATTTCCTTTAGTTGTTCTCAACCATTTGTGTTTTATGTCTTGAGAAATCTTTCTTTAGCTCTTTATCCTATTATTTTATGTGTGTGTGAGGCTATAGAGTACCTTATATAATATAAAATATTTTTAACTTTAGGAGAGATGCAAGCAAAAATATTTGTAATAGCTAAAAGAAATAACATGAGTTATTTATTATATTTTAAACACAAGGCATAACCAAAATAAAATATAATTAAAAAACCAAAAATTTTCATATCAGAACCGAACAAACAGAAGGAAAACAGCCCAAAGAGAAGGCACAAGAGTCAGAGACCCAGTCATTCACACATTTCGGAGTTCTATAAAAGCAATGAACTTATAATATCTACTCAAGGGACCTGGTGCTGACTATTGCAGCTTCCATGATTCTTGCTTTAGTCAAGATCATATGATTTTTTCACAATTAATTTATAAGTCCTTATTTTCCTGGTATCCTCCATTCCCCTCTGGCTATCATATTTCATCCTTCCCCCTTTTCATGGGGTACCCTGAGGTACGATGGGAAAATTTTAATGGAGACATCTAATATAGTGTTGTGTGTGCATTCTAAGACCTCTCTCTCTCTCTCTCTCTCTCTCTCTCTCTCTCTCTCTCTCTCTCTCTCTCTCTCTCTCTCTCACACACACACACACACACAATAATGTCTGGTTGTGGGTCTCTGTATTTGTTCCCATCTGTTGCAAGAGTAAGCCTTTCTTACGATGGTCCTGAATAAGGAACCTATCTGTGAGTGTATCAGAATATCATTAGGGGTCATTTTATTGTTTCTTTAAATTTTTTTTTCTGTGTTCTAGGACCTCTAATCTGTGGTTCTTGGCTATCTAAGCAGTGTTGGGTATTGATTCCATCTCATAGAGTGGACTTTAACATTATTTGTAAATGTGACAGCAGTTGGTTACTCCCATAAGTTTTGTGATGCCACTGCTGTAACATATTGTGTAGGCACGACTGGGTGTTGATCAAAGATTTTGTGGTGGGACGGTGTTTACATTTTTCATTTAGTAACCTGATTATTACCCTCTCATGATTATATGTAGGTACCACTCTATCTCTCCACATTCAGTGAGCTGTATAGGTAATGACATCAGCAATAGGGCCTTGCTGTCAGTTTATGGAGAGCAGCCTATTGTCTTCCGGACAATCTGAGTTATTTGGAGATTCCCATGAGACTCTTTTGGCCAAATATTCAATTGGCTGTAACCCAGTCCTGATACTAGAAGTTTTGTTTGGTGTCAAGAGATGCCAACTGGAGATCTGGCTTTCTCATTATTTGGAGACATAATTAGGATTGCCTTCAGATATTTTAGGAAGTTTTTACTGTAGTAGCTTTCTCTACCACCCCGGAAATGCCCCTTAGTTTTAGCTATCTTTTCCTTCATTAAGGCATTTATTCATATCCATTTTAAGCTCCTTGAAACATCTTAATTGCTCTTTTGAAGTCCTTGCCTTGTGCTTCAGCTCACTTATCTTTTTCAGTGCATGCTTACATAAGGTTATTGACTTTTGAAGGAAGTATGTTGTCTTAGCTATTCATATTTTTTATTTTTACTGGGATCTAGGCATCTAGAATTATGATGTTTGAGGTTTTTCTTGATGTAGATATCTGGTCTTGTTTTTGTTGGGAGGGTGTGTGTGTGTGTGTTTGTGTGTTAAATGCAGTTACCCACTCTGAGTCTTAGGAAAGTGGGGTAAAGAACATTTCTGTGAGCTGGTGGGCAGAAGAAAAGAACAGAGATGAATTTGAAAGAATGTCATAGAGAGGGCAGGCTAGGCTACTATAGGATTAAAAGTAAGTCCGTGCATACTGCCATGGAGATAGGAAGGCTAGTGAAAATCGCATACCAGCTTTCCATGCCATTCTTGGCCCCACTAGCTCATGATTAAAAGTATTTGTCTAGATGAGTGGCTGACACAAAGTAATGGAGACGGGCTAGAAGGAAAAGTTGGGAGGGTAGATAGGGAAAGTCTGTTCAAGAGGTGGACCCCCCCCCCCCCCCCCGAGACTGGTGGCAGAGTAGAAGGACAAGCTTCTGCAGGTAGCTGAAGCCGGACTAAGAGTAAGTTCTCCTGCATTTAGGGGAAAATTGCTTATAAATATTTCAGCTTCCTAACTCACTCAGGTAATCTGGCTGCTAGCAGCACTTGATTAAATCCAAAGTACTTCACAGAGACAATTCACTGCTTCATATGAGACTGTGCAGATACATTCTAGTGTTTTTAAAGTTGCCGAAGTTGAAGTTAATGAGAGTCTTAATGAGTCCTTTTAAAAAAAACCCAGTTCACTTGTTAAGGCACTTTCTTTATTAAGGACTATTTGATGAAGGAAATAAAAGATTCTGCTGGAAAAACAGAAAGGTAGGTACATGTGCATATTTGCAGAAATCAATTAAGTCTTAATATACATCCTAGGGTATTTGGTCATGTTGTCTTACATTTAAATTATATCATATATATGTATATATATGTCAAGTTCATCTCCTTATATTGAACCCAAGCCTTGCTATTGATATTTGGAGAATTTTTTTGACATCATATATGTTACCACTATATTGGACCCAAATTATTTCAATACTATCAGTAAAGAATGTATCAAATAGTACTCAATTTTGGTAAATTTTTGTACAATTATTTATAGAACAATATAAGCCTACATAATTCACAGAGGAAGGGAATAAAGCTGGGCAGGAATGTGAACTTGGAGAATAACTGACAAAAATTTGGAGCTTCACCAAAGCACTTACTTGGTAATTGAAAATAGAAAATCTTCCTTTGTAAGCGACAGTGACATAAAGATTCTAGTATTCTGGCATGATGGGTTTACAAGACAATGAATCTTGTGATAAAAACCTTCCCCCTTCTTCTTTTGATATGCACGACATCCTTGATAAAACCAGCCTTTGTTGTTCATCTAGGGCCCATAAGCATCATTTCATTTCTCTGTATAATCACATTATTTCCTCAACCATAAATCTCAGAGTGGTGATTACAATTCTTGCTCATCAATCCAAATTCCTTTCCACACAGGCAATATTTATTGAATGGGTCAAGGGAACTATCTCTCAAACAAAAATGGGACTGGTTAGTCACTCTTAAGCCATTAATTTGTGTATAAAGGTTTCATTTTTTTAAAAAAATGAGAAAATAAATCCTCAAAGAGATTTACTTTAATGTAGACCTGTTAATGAGCAACTGTGGTACAATTTCTCGTAACCTGTGTGATTTTTTTTCCACAGTACAATCTACAGAATATTTGAAAGTCCATATTATTTGTAATTATCATAAAATTTACTTATGATAGCAAATATCTTTCTGATTTTGATAGCTTCTACTATTTTTTCCCATTTTTATAAAATTTATCAGCAGATTTTCTTTAGGCTATGAGGTATTATTTTACTAGATTAATAAATATCTAAAATAAGGCATTTAAATAGTCTTCTTTTCAATATAAAGTTATTTGTTTCTAAAATCATTGACTAAAATGTAATCTGAAAAACTAAAAGTTTCAAAAAATCATAGCTTTTAAAACAGTAAAAATTTCATTTCATTAGTGAATACACCAATGTAATAGGAACAATTCTTTTTTATCGATTTTATTTAAAAGGTTATATATATATATATATATATATATATATATATATACTGTTCCCCCTCCCATCTCCCTTCCCAGGCCCTCCCAGTCCTCCCTCAGCCTCCCCTCATCTATTCCCTAAGGAGGGCAAGGAGTTCCAAGGTGGGTCAGTTCAGTCTTGTATATCCAGTTGAGGTAGGTCTGAGTCCCTCATCCCAGTATTAAGTCTAGGTTAGGTGTTCCTCTTTAGGGAATGGGTTCTTATGTTAAATGTTACATTAATTATACAATTATATTACATTAGTTATCAATTATATTACAATAGTAATATCAATTAATAAAATTTATTTACAGAATGTAACACGTTTGACTTATAATCACTTAAAATGAGCAGAATATATAACTGTTTTTTATTTTCTCCTTTTACAAATTCAGATTAACTATCCCTTTCTGTAAATCCGTTAGTATGTACCCATATGTGCTATGTAGGAAACCATAAAAATACATAATAGAATGCATTAAAGAGATAACTAAAGTAACTATAACATAGCCTCTGAAAGTACAAATAAGCTATTCAAGCTCTATAAATGTTGATACTGAATGCATTTCCTTGAGACATTTTCAAATATGTATTCGTGTTTAAATGTTGGGATGGTTAATTTTATTTGTCTCATTCAATGACTACAGTGTTCAGTTTGCTGTCAGAATCTTTTCTTTATTGTGGCAGAGGTATTTACTGGAGTTGACAAACATTTACAATCACTTTGCTTTAAGTAAAAATTACAAAATATTAGAAAAGATGACTGGAAGACCTCCTAAGACCGCCTCAGGCTGAAGGGCTTAACTGAGATTTTAGAAGACCAAGCAAATCTCTTGGTAAATTAACACTACTTCTTATTGTTACCTGAGTCTCTGGTTCAGTGCTTCTGAACCTGTGGAGAGGTCGCCTAAGAATGTTGAAAAACACAAATATTTACATCATAATTTACAACAGTAGCTACGGTTACTACAATGAAGTAACAGCAGAACTTTGTGGCTGGAGGGCACAGCACTGGGGAGGTTGAGAACCGTTGCTCTAGTCTAGTTTGACATCCTAAGCTTAGGAACTTTGTAGTATGAGGTTTCTGGCCCTGACTTTCGGGCCTATCCTCAAGGTCTAGACCCATAGACGCGCAGTCCCACAGAGACACACAGACGCTTTCATTAGTTTTTGGCTGATCAGCCTCAGGCTCAGGCATATCACTTGCTAGCTCTCTACCTTTCATCTAACCCATGACACTTATCCTGTTCAGCCATGCGGCTCGGTACCTTTCTTTAGAGCAGCATAGTTCTCCTCTGCTTCTTCCTGGCCTCTCTCTGGAATTCCCTCTGGTGTTCTGCTTGGTGTTCTGTTCTCAGAGTTTTTAGTCTGGTAGCCCCACCCACACTTCCTGCCTGCCTTTGGCCAATCAGCTTTTTATTAAACCAGTGGGTGGGACAGTTATTTTCCATGAAACAACACAATACAGAACTTATAGAAATTTTAAGTTCTGTCTGAGTTTTTCTCTTATCATTCATGAAAGTTCTATTCTCCTGTCTCCCTTTATATCTTTTCTTCTCATTAATATGCAGGTGATTTTCCTGCATTATTTTCCATTTGATTATTTTTATGTATATTTATATAGACACAGATATAATTGACTAAATGTAAGAAATATAATAAAAAAATGTATAAATAAATTAACTTTGTCTAAATACTACAGGTTTTAAAGTAACATCATACCACTATTGTGCCACTAGGTTTAAAAAATATTCAAGGAGCAATTTATTTTCAAAGAGCTATAAACATTATCAAAGGGGTAATTTATTGAAAGAAGAGCAATTCCTAAAAGACTGACGTTCTGAATGACTGTAGGCTATTGGCACATGGTGATGTTCTGTGGGAAATGACAAAGCCTTCTCTTCTAATTTCTGTGTTGATGCTAATAATTTGGGGAGAAAATGTCCACCACAGCTTTCTCTCTACCAAATGTTTACCCTGGAGATTTCTTCCCCACAGAGATTTCCACAATATTAGCTAAATCTGTGCCCTTAAATCAAGCTGTATATGATAAACTCCACCTCCTTGTTTACCTGTGCATAAATAACTCTGACTATATTTCCTCATGTATCTAATAATCCGACCTTTTCATTCAAGCTTCTGAAATAATGATGTTTCTGCATCAGAAATCCCACATAATCCAAACCCAGCTCTTCTATATGCCTACATGTTTGTCCTTTCTACATGTTCTTGCCTCCTCTAGTCAGGGTTATCCCTGGAGCTTTGCAGATAATTTCCCGAGAAAGCTTCAAAGTGATGACTTACATAATTAACTGTAAATGTTAAACATGCAAAATGTGTGAGAAAGAGCAGTTAGATATACAAACATGTGGCCATAGGTGATGATCTGGCACTTTTAATATTTGATGAAGTTGAAACAAATCATTTTTTAGATGATTGTTGCTAGCAATTTTCCCATCCTCTATCACTTTTTTTCTACTTAACTTGCAGCTATCTATTTCCCATCAGTTTTGGTTCTGAATGGGTGTATGAGATCTGAGAAAAACATGCTCCAAGTTCCTAAGGTGCTATAATTTAAATAACATGTGATATCTAGACTTGATTGGTTTTGATAGGTCCTTTGGACTTCTGGATTGCTTCTTTTCAATGGCACCAGCAGCAAGAACTTCATAACTTCTACCTTTACAAAAATTATGATTTTACTAGATTTTAATTGAAGATATCTATAAATGAAATATAAGGACAAGTACTATACAATGACAAATATGTAAATTCATGGAACTTTGGTTTATTATAAATTCAGATGAACACATTGAGAAAAGAGCATCTTGGTACCCATCTCTGGTTTTAAATAACTCTATGTAGGTTTGGCAGTTAGTCCAAGAATAATGAATAAGTTCATTCCTATCAGAAATTTTCATGTTTTTCACTAAGTGAAGAATAAATCACTAGTTCACCTATATGCAAGACTAAATGCTACAATACATGCAAATGCCCTATTTTCATAGCATAAAAATGTCATGAGGTAAAATTTACTGTGGTTTAGTTTCTCAAACAACTATGGTGTACTTAGTAGAAAAGGATGTAAAATCAAGTCATTAACTTACATCTCATGGTACAAATTATGGTTGATAAGTAAGAGTATATTTTCAGACACATATCCATATATACACACTGATTTAGACTTATAAGTCTTGACTTTTTTCTTGTTCATAAGTTTAGAACTTTTAATGTTTTAAAACTGCCAATATGTTTGTGGCACCCATCTCAGATTATATATGTCTGTATCCTCTATCTCAAGATAACTCAGCATCAGGTCACCAGTTCTGTCTCATCATCTTTACATTTAACTGTAATGCTGCTACCAATATCTTTGCTATTACTCACTTTATACGCTGGCAAAGATATAAGTAAAGGAAGACTTAATGTAAGTCACTAGAGGGTCCTAACTAGAAATTTTGTCCAATAATAAACAAATGATAAAATACCTCTGCTAAAAATTTTCACCATTTTCTCATATTTTATGTTATAAATATGAGTTAATCATTTTCACATATGTTTATGTCTTTCTTCATGAAAAAAAAACAGTCTTCAGGCAAGTACTTTTGGAGCTGTTTCTGAAAACCTGTCAAAATAATAATACAATATATGAGTTTATTAAAAATACATTGGAGAAAGTATATCTCAATATGCTCATGTCATTTTTTTCCTCTAATCATCTATTGTCATTAATTGAAACATTTCTTGAATTTCAAATACAATTAAAGGTTCTTCAAATTTAACTGTCATACTACCTTATTTAATTTCATAAGATATATTAGCATAGACTGGGAAATATTATTTAAAGTAATGCATACTAGATGATGTGATGTCATGACCAATATCTAAAAGCCAATATACTTACAGAACCTACACAAAAGGTAAGCTGGTTAAGTTTCCAATGTAGTAATAATGGAGATAGGTTTGAGGGTTGATGGTAATTAATTACAGGAATTTAATTTTAGGTGTGTAATGCAAAATATGGTGAGAAGGACATAAATTCAATACTCATAGTATTATCACTAAGAAACTCAGAAGATAATCATATTATTTATCTACTTCTTCTTGAAGATAAAAATGAGTCAAGTTGTTTAGCTTTGAATTCTAAACATTTTAATGTAATCACACTCATACACACACACACACACACACACACACACACACAGAGAGAGAGAGAGAGAGAGAGAGAGAGAGAAGGAGAGAAAGAGATAAAGATTCTTTTATTATTCAACTTGTATCTGAGCATGACTTTCTTTGCCAAAAAACTAAATCATCATTTTTTTCTGAAGCATAATTTCACAATGACATATTAAAATGAAGCAAAAACTTATAGATTGGAAATTCAGCTTTATTATCTACTGAGATAACATAATTTAATATGTATGATTTTCAGCCACTATAGTATCACAAAATCAGGTTAAAGTCAAATTTCAGTGTTACTTTATTCTAAATAAAATGTAAATATATTAATAATAAATTGAATGATTTATAATATCATTTTAGATACTCAACTCCTTAACAGCAAGACTCACAAAGACATATTCATCTAAATAAATACCACCTTTCGTGAAGAGCATTGTTAGATGTTTTTGTGTGTATTCAACTGCTCCATTGTTTCTATTAAAATTTTTCTTCATTACATCTTCAGATTTGTAAATAAAACTTATTGAAAGTAATCTTTAATTATATAGCTTAAATAAATCTAATAAAAAATAAAACTCAAAGATATTCATAAGTCATTGTATTAGTCAGAATTCTCCAAAGAAACAGAACTGATAGAATTAATTTATATATGTGGTGGAGCTGTTGATTTACCAACAGGAAAAATTATTCTTTATTTTCTCATATATGGGTATATCTAATAACATATTTGCAAGTAGAATATGACTTTTCTAGTATTTATATTACCAAATAAATATTCATGAAGTCATGAAAGAAAAGCAGAAGAAAGAGAATATTGTCAGTTATACAGTAATGAATTATCACAAAGAATGGCTTAGTACTAACTTTGTAAAAAACTTGTCTCAGGTGAACAGATGAAATCAAATGAACCCTAAGATAAGGAGTAAATGACAATGAGCTATTAAACCAGTTTTCAAAAAGTATTTCATGTAAAGTTTACTCTGAAAATTCAAGAATTATTGTACTAAATCTCTATTCCTAACTGCAAAAAACTTCAAAGTGAGTAAAAACCTTAATATAAGAAAGAAAACCATTAGAGCATCAACAAAACAGCTTAACATGTAGTAATTAGTAAGCACTTTCTGAAAAGGATTCTAATAGCCCAGACATAGTACCAAACATTTAAAAATGAGATTGAATAGAGTCAAACATTTCCTCATATCAATGAAAAACAAATACTCAGTTGAATATATCCTATAGAATAAGTGATTTGCTAGCTAAACACCACAGAGGATTGATATTCAGATATATAAGGAGCTTAAGAATTAACTAATCCCTGGAATCCAAATGGTGAAAGTGCTAATTATTACAAGTAATTTTAATAATATCTGTTTAGCTCAATAACAGTATTGGGTTTCCACCTTAAGTCTTATTACATGTATAGTTACAGGTTATATTCACAGGACCAGAGAGAAAAATAATCATCACTCTTTCACAACTAGGAACTGTATGAAGTTTTGGCAGGGAACGTCCATTGGCTTAATTATGATAAGTCTAAAAGGGAGTAGCCACACTCTTTGTGAGTGGATTTAAGACCTGTCCACAAGAAGGCACCCATGCCTGATACCATTGTCAGGCCAAGAAACTATGATTGTATTTTTAAATGTGACAACATAGAAGACTTTATAATTTCAAAATATTAAAAGGGTCAATAAAGTTTAAAGAAACAAAGTCAATATTCAAAAATTACAATGCATTTACTCACTGAAAAAAAAAAAACAAAAAGAAATATTAGCCATCTCGTTGATAATAACTAAAATATTTAAGAATAAATTTGATGAAAACATGGAAGATATGTATACAGAAGTTCTGCAAAATAAAGGAAGTTGAACACACAAGAAAATGCAGGCGGTATCTCACTTACCAGGCACCAATCCAAGATTAATATTTATTAAAATATAAACCAACACTCATTATACAGGTAACAGCTTATAGTGGCACCGTAACAGGGACTGGAGTCTCCGAACAATGGACGATGGATTCCAAACCGGTCTCTCCAACAGCCAAGAGCCAGGAAACAGGCCCTCCCAGGGTCAAACCAGCCCTTATCAATGGGTTGGCCACTCCCCCTTCAGGGGCAGTATAATCATCCTCAGATCTTATCAGGTGACACCTGAATCCCACCACAAGAAAAGATGATTTGTGTTATTTAAAAGCATTAAACTAAAAAAAAGTCTACACATTTATAAATAAATAGACTAACTCAAGGCTTTCCCACTGAAAATCCCAATGTCATAATTTATAGCAATAAAAGATTATTCTGACATTGCTATCAGGACCCAAAAGACTCAAAATGCAAAGTATTTTAACAAAGAATAAAACAAGTGGCATTATACATAATTTTAAGTATACTTGGTTAGTAATGATTATTACTCAGTGTGGAATTGGCACAGAAATAGTGAGTGGGAGGGCAAGAGGTATAAGTAGGTATTTCTCAGAAGACATTGAATAGTCAATGAGACTATAAAAACGTCATCTCGGTTCATGAACACATGGTGTAGCTATTATATAAAAGGATAACAAGTAGAGATAAGAATGGGAGGAAGAGGTTGACATTAGTTTTAATGAGGAAAGTCACAGCAACAGCATATTAGTTGAAATTGTGTTACATTTGTTTATGCTGTAAAACATTTGTTTAATGATGCAAAGTCATATTGCATTCTGCTACGTTCCATTTGTTTAACTGTGAAGCTGTGTTACTTTGCCTGCCTAAAACACTTGCTTGGTCTAATAAAGAGCTGGGAGGCCAAGAGCTAGACAGGAGGGAGATAGGCCAGGCTTCCAGGAAGAAAGAATAAATAGAATAAGAAAAATTCAAGAGAGAGGAGCAATAAAATGAGACTAAAAGGGGAAGAGAAGAGCAGGGGCCAGATCTCCGGCTATACAGCCAATTACAGAGGAAGTTAAAAGTCCAGAGGCAAATGGTAGCTGGATTCATTTTAGATAAGAAAAGCTTGCTAAAAGCAAGCCAAACGTAGGCTGGACATTTATAATTAATAATAAATCTTCTTGTAATGATTTGAGAGGTGGGTGGTAGACCCTCCAAAAAGTAAAGTATAAAAATAAATAGATAAATAAATAAATAAATAAATAAATAAATAAATGCCAAATAAAATATGATATGACTAGATCAAAACATTAGTCATTCAATAGTGGCATGATCTACCAGTCATCTACTTGTCACTCTCAGGAGTTGAGATGGACAATAAAAGCAAACAATCTGTCAATATAGCCTTAAAAAAAGGTGTGGCCTTGCAATAACCATAATCTTCTTAACTCCTTTGGTTTACATCTGCAATTGCAACAAATTGGAAGTCTCACTGAATAATTTTCATTGTCCTGGGAGTTTCAGTTAATTGATTTTTTTATGAATAGCCATCCTCAAGAATACTAATAACAAATAAATGTCAAAGATAAGACAAATGGGAGCATTTACATAATTTTGGTGGGAGTGTAAAGTAGTAAAAAACACTTTTATAATTACTCTGGTAATTTCTCCAAAACTAGAAATGAGACTGCCATGTGACTCATGTTACAACGTGGTTTCTCAGCCCTAGGCAGCCAGGGGTCCAGACCCACAGACCTACAGCCCCAGACCTCTTAGCCGCTCGCAGCTGTTCAGGCCCCAGAAATGACTCAGACGCTTATATTAACTGCATGCTGTTTGGCCTATGGCTCAGGCACATTGCTAGCTTGCTCTTACATCTTAAATCAACCCATTTCTATTAATCTTTCTTGCCACATGGCCTGTGGCTCACCTGTGTTCCTTACATGTTGGTCCTTTTTAGGCTTCAGCTTGGTCTGTCTCTCCTTACATGTTGATCCTTTGGGCTTCTGGCTCCATCTGTCTCTGACTCTGCCATGCTCCTCCTACCTATTCTGATTCCTCCTCCTACTTTTTCTATGGTGCCTGGCATGGGCCAAAACAGCTCCTTTATTTAAAGATTGCTATTCATAGCATACAGAAAGGCATTCCCACATAAGACTCAGTTGACTAAACCAGAACTGGATAGATCATACCAGCCAAAATTTTCTGCATGTATGGGAAAGTCAACCACTATAAAGGGACAATAATTCATTGGAGGTGTAACAATTGGCAGGTTTCCAATGTTCCCATTGGTGGCATCATATCCATGCATATATTGGCAACACTAACTTAGATGGAGTGTGCTTTTAAAATGGAGGACATGATGTTTGTTAAGGGAGAAGATGATATGGGGATATTTAAGTTAATTTTAAAAGAAAATGAGAAATCAATATGATATCCTTGAATACACATAGGGAATTTTCAACTAATAAACATTTTAAAATGAAGTACAAGATGGTAATTACCACCAAATGCTATCAAAGAACAAGTGGGTCCCAAATAAAATAGACAATTATTCCATAGAATTTGTTTACAAGAAATACATAAGATCATCATAGTAAGTATGTTAAGTTTTCTATAATGTGACACATGATACAGGAATTGCGTTTTCAGACATCTCCTAGTGTGGAATTTCACTATATATGTTAAAACTTTCAAATCTGTCTGTCAAAAGATATTGTTTATAGATATGATACTTTTGGTAATCTGAAGGTTTACAGACATTATCCTGGAAATCTCCTAAGGACTTGCACATTTACTGGGAGTAAGTTATTATTTGGAAAATAAAACTAAAGAGAAGCAAGAAACATACTTTTTTTTATATATGACAGTCAGTCAAGTTAGGACTAAGGTATCACCACCAAATTAATTAGTAAGGTTGAACTGAACACTTGCCTCACAAAGCCATCTTGATAGGTCAGTGCATCATGCAGTGTTCTTAAGTACTTAGAAAGTACAGAAAAATATATTTTATCTTTATTATGAAGTTTTACTTAACCAAGATTAAAAACAAGCAGTAAGTAAAGGAAATTATTTCAGTTCCTCAAAACATACCATCGTACAAGTAGTAAAATGGAAATTGGAACTTTCCTGAAATTCTATTGAACGTTTATCAAACTAGTGTTTACCAGTGTGAAATTAGTACCTAGTATCAAGTGACTTTATTACCCATACTCTACTATCCTACATAAATTCTTTTTTCAAACATTTTAAAACTCTTATGCCACATCAAATATATCCAGAAATAATGCAAATCCACCTTTGGGTAACCACACTTAAAATGATCTCTTCTAAATAAGATCAACATGAAAATATATCAATTTATATCACATCTATTGCTAATATATGCAACAGTGCTCCTACATAAAATGTCCAGTAACTAGTGCTGTATAAAGACCACTTGATAATCATCAGCAAAAAGATACGGGTCTTTTATCAGAAGAAAAAACAATCACCTTCACTTAGGTTGTATTTGTTTTATTGTTTGCTTTGGCAAGACTTTCTCAATAAAGATAGAATCCATTGATTAAAATTTTTGTATATTCGTTAACATTCATTGTGAATTAATTATTTGCAATTCAACAACATGGACCAATACTGCTACATAGCAAAAACATAAATATACTAGATTTAGAAGTTTTTAGTATGATCCTGAGCATACATTTAATAAGGCAATAAAGTAATAGTTATATGTTTCTATATGCATATGTAATGATTTAAGTACCTAAAATTAGTTTGCATCAATAAGCATAATAACACAATAAAGGAAAATAAATGAGGAAACTATTATCATAAAAGGCAAGACATTCTTTATAAATGGATGTATTTTGTCTATAATCAAGAAAAATGTTAATGAGATACCTTAGAAGTTCCTGAAATAGTCTCTTAGTTGAGTTCTATTGTTTAAATAATGGTATAAATTATAATTAAATTAGCACTTTAATTGTGTGCTTCATAACAACATTATATGTATATGTGTTCTAGTTCCCATTACATAAAATGTAAAACACTTATCTATATGTAATGTCTAATAAGAAGTTGAGGTTAGTTGAGCTAAAAAGTTATAAAATATACTTTAATTACAAAAATATATAAACTTAATAAAAGAATGCATATATATATATATGTGTGTGAGCAGATAATCACATACATGCTCATTTGTCTATCTCTATACATGTGCCTACATATCAATCAAAGTTGAAAAAGTCAAAATAAAGGACATTTGAAATTTTTACATATATATTCATATTACAGAAATGCAAAGTATTTATGTAAAGCAACAAAATATGGACTGTAGGTGTTATGGGAGAAAACTGTAGCTGACTACTCAATTACAAATAACAGAAAACTGGAAGGAGTGAAGGAATTGGATGAAAATGAGAGTGGGAAATAGATAAATCAATAAAGCTACTTATAAGAACATAAAATCTACACATGACAGCGAAGAACAAGATTGAGCAATTAGAGAGCACGGAAGAAGTGCAGAGAAGGAACAGAAACACAAGGAATTCTAGCATGGGAAGCAGGCAAACTTTTTTCTCAGGACCAGCACCAAGCCTATGGGACCTTAAAACTCAGGCTGTAGCTAAAGTGTACTGGAGCACCACAAAGTAAAGAGAAGCTCATCCCATGTTTGCACCTTTATGAGATGAGAACAGAATGGCTGGTTGACCAGGTCACACCTGTTAAATACATGGAATAAGATGAATGGAGCAATCATGCTCTGGATTGCATTGGTTCTCAACCTTCCTAATGCTGTAACCTTTTAGTACAATTTCTCATGTTGTGGTGTCCCTCACCATAAAATTATTTCATTGTTATTTCATAGCTATAATTTTACTAATATTATCAGACATAGTGTAATATCCAGGATATCTGATATCTGACCCCACAAAAGTAGCACTACTACAAATGGTTGAGAACCATTTGTTGAGAACATTTTGAATTTAGCTGAGCATCAAGTGGAAGGCTGGGGTTTCCCTTAGCCAAAATCAAGCGCAGTATGAGGCATGGATCTGTAGAATGCCAGTAGTATGTATGCTTATGTCTGAAATCCCCTTTCTCAACAAAAGCTGAGAATTTACTCATAGTCTATCTAGATGTTAGTGTACATCTTAGAATGAGTATTGAGAAGGATGTAGATATGAGTCTCAGATGAAGAATTGTTGACAGACTTTATCACAGTCTGTGATGAGTTGTATGGAATAGTAGTTTCATACAATACTGAAAATCAAGATTGCTAAAAAATAATGTACCTGTTAAAGTAAGTGTCCTAATTTTTATAATCATTAAAGTTTCACCGAGTCTGCTTTTAACATTATAATCATCTTTCAGGTTTGTGGGTTTTCATTTTTAATGAACATTTTCATACAGTGAAAAGGACTTAACTTTGTGAAAACAACACCAGAATTAAACCAAATTATGATACTTAAGTGAATAAACAGAGATCAAATGAGTTCAGACCAAAGTACTTAGATGTGTGATGTCATACTATTACAATTATTGACGGAATCATACTGAAAAAAAAAATGGCATTTTTATTTGTGGGAATATAATACCTAAGAAGAAAATCAACCTTTAAAACAATACTATAATGTCAGAGAATCTTCCTAATAAACAGGGTACAGCAGAATGTAAAGTGGTATGATGTGGGAATGACTTTCTGTATGCTTTGAATCTCAATATTTAAATAAAGGGGCTGTTTTGGGCCATGACAGGTGCCGTAGAAAAAGTAGGAAGAGAAATCAGAGCATAGGTAGGAGAAGTAGGGCGGAGTCAGAGGCCAATCCAGCAAGCTGCCCAAAGAGCAACATGTGAGGAACACAGGTGAGCCACGGGCCACATGGCAGAAAGATTAATAGAAATGGGTTGATTTAAGATGTAAGAGCTAGTTATCAATGTGCCTGAGCCATAGGCCAAACAGCATAAAGTTAATATAAGTGTCTGAGTCATTTCTGGGGGCCTGAACAGCAGCGGCTAGCAGCTAAGGGGTCTGGCTTGGCAGGGTCTAGGCCTTTGGCTGCCCAGGACCAAGAAACCCCCATTGCAGCAGTGATATGACATTTTCTTCATTGCTAAACAAAACACAAAAAATTACAATTTTTATTTGAACAAAACAGTATACATGGTACCATATTAAGATTAAATTACATATGGATATAAAGAACAGATTTATCATTGTATATAAGTGAAGAAACAAAATTATTATCAATATTAGTGATGTTTTCTATACTTATTTATTAAGAGTAAATACTCAGTAGAGAAAATGCTATAGTATAAGATTATCTCAATTTGAAACAATTATAAACAAAGTGCCTAAAGCAAAATTTTTATTTGTCTGATTATATTAATCTTCCAATTGTGACTATAGGAATGTTAAGAAATATTTTAATAGGTAAACATTTCAAAGAGTGAAACCAATTGTGAGAAGTTAGAATTCTACAAACTTCAGAAGTTAAAATTGTTTATATTTCAAAATTCAACAATAGTTACCAAAAAGTGGATGATTCACTCAATGTGTACTTGTCAAAGTTTATTTTGAAACACCTAATAAAGTGGGTAAAATAATCTTACAAAATAAAGTCTGCTCAAAGGAAATATATGAAATCAAAATCTACTTAGAACATTAAACAATAATAAAAACTAAATCATATCATGCAATATAAATTATTAAAATTCCTAGTGATGGGATGATACCATGCTATCTCTTGATTCATTTTGAATAAACTTGAAAATGAATAGTCTAAACTTGCTGAAATTGCTTTAAAGTCTCTTCTGGGAACAGAGCTTCCAGGAATACAATCTTAGTGTAACTGATTTTTGTACTCTGAATACCATTATGAAAAAATGTATTTTAAAAAAGATGAGTTATGTATTATTCAATCTGAGTGGCATTGCTCTCCAGCTAACCTACAGTGGAGACGTGAACAAGCAAGACTTGATTTTAATCATCATAATACAAACTTAAAATGATAGAGCCAGTGCTCATGTTAGTGCCTAGCATGGGAGAATAAATAACCTCTCTACACCAAAACTTTCCTTTGATTATTGGCATCAGCTCTTAAGTGTATATTCTCTACTAGCATCACCTGTATGTGTGCTTAATAAAATGTATGTCTAAGTTCTTTGCATCATATTCTTTTATATAATGTCTATCCTAATTATATTTAATAATTATTGTTTTATTGTTGCTGAGCAAACCTTTCTGTAGTTCAATATATGTCATCATAAAGAATAAAAAAATATATTATTACCAATTTTTAGTGGTAAAAATTTAACAAAAATGAATAAATCTCTTTTGGTAGTATTAAAATATTATTAGTTCATATTTTGTTTCAACATTTTTCTCTTAATCCCTTTCATGATTATTTTTACTATAGATTTATTTGTATTACTTATAATAAAGTAATCAAGTGTGTGTGTGTGTGTGTGTGTGTGTGTGTGTGTGTGTGTGTGTGTGTGTGCTGTATGAGATGTGATATGTAAACAGTGGCCAAAAGAGCTTATTGGCAAAGAGTAATATATAGTTGTGGGTCAAGGAGAAGTTGAACTACAATAGCTTATCCTTTTTCCATAGTGAAATGTTAATGGGCCCATCTGCCCTCTATTCATCGTGCAATGATCATGTCCTACGCAGAAGACATTTCACAAAACTCTCCGTTCAGCTGATTCTTCATACTTTCTGCCCTCTCTTCCGGAATGGTCCTCGGCTTTGACAGGAGGTATAAACATTTCATATTTGGGTCTGATCACACAAGTATTCAAATACCTCCAGCACTTTAGCCATTGTGAGTTTCTGCATTTACTGCCTCACACTAAGGAAAGACATTTCTGATCCTACCAGAGAGTAAAAGAACCTATAAATATAGGTTTAAACATTTAAAAAGCTGTGTAATATCAGAAAACATGTCCACTAGAAGGGAGAAGGAGATGGAGACGAAGAAAAAGGAGGAGAAGGAGGTGGGGGAGGGTGAAAAGAAAGAAAGAAAGAAGAAGAGGAGGAAGAGGAAGAGGAAGAAGAAGGAGAAGAAGAAGAGGAAGAAGAGGAAGAAGAAGAAGAAGAAGAGGAAGAGGAAGAGGAGGAAGAAGAAGGATCCTTTTAACTGAAGTTACAGTATACAAATCCAGGCATAAGTTTCCTCCTGTGGAATTCAATCATATATTTTCTGGTTTCCCTCGCAACAGTCATCCTATCACTGTAGGCTGTATTTTGCCTAGCAGATCACTTTAGTAGTATGCAGGAAACACTGCTGCGTAAGACAATTGATTAACTTTCTGTTCCATCAACTTGAATAGCACATTTTTGGAAACACGTTTCCCTGAAAAGATTTATATGAGTGATCTTATATTTGCCTTATTTGATACCTCACTCACATTTCTCACTCTTTGCTTCAGTGCCCCTCTTCACTTCCCTATTGTCATTCTTCTTTGTCATCATATAGATATTCTTTTTTATTAATGAATTGAATGTCATCAATGTTTTCACAAAGCATATTAATAAGACCAGCATCCTTGGTCTGTAGGCAATTTGATAGGAGCCTAGAAAAGAAAATGAACAGATGTAAAAAATAATAGTTAATGTAAACAGAGATAGTTATAGTTGGTAGACTTTAGTTTGGCAGTTTTGTAATTTATTAGTCAGAGCAACATTACAAGAATTATAAAAGCAAAGTCTGAATCTTATTCTGTTAATATACTAACAGGCTATAGCCCCAAAACACTGAATTTCTTACTCTAAATATAGATAAATATCAAGACAGAATGTAAAAAGTGTTATTCTTAATTATTGCCAATGGTATAATGCTCACATAAATATACATTGTATATTATTTCCACTGCTAAAATAAAAAAGGCATTCTTGAAAATTTGCACTTGAATAAGTATTGGAACTCACAATATTTCTAATGATAAGAAAAGGGAATGAAGTTCAGATAATTTTCGAGAAGATTCTGGCTATTACATACTATAGACGATTATATTTAAAATTTTGGAATATATTATAACATTTATAAATGTCTTTGAAGTATTTTTTAGAAGTTTTAGTTTTTCTCAATGTTCAATTCTTAAATATGTAGTATTATGCAACTGATATCTTGATTTTACTATATATTAATTGTAGAAATAATAAGTATTTTGGTGAATATAATGTTCCTTGCTTCTATCATCTTTTTATTCTTTCCCCTTCCTATATTTTATTTTCATCAAGACTCATCATTGAAAGAATATGATACTTATTTTTCTGAGTTGTATGTATTTCATTTACTACTATTATTTTCCTCGTATCTATTCACTATAATACTTTAAAATCTATCTAGAGCAATAGAATAACAGTAGCAGAACAAGGGGATACAAATTGGAAAGGAAGAATTCAAAGTATTATTATTTTCAAATGTTAAAGTAGTATAC
Source organism: Phyllotis vaccarum (assembly GCA_033318265.1). Taxonomy (NCBI): domain Eukaryota; kingdom Metazoa; phylum Chordata; class Mammalia; order Rodentia; family Cricetidae; genus Phyllotis; species Phyllotis vaccarum. The sequence continues at coordinate 38,619,237 of JARWLC010000002.1, read as the reverse complement.
ATAAGGAACCTCAAAAATTCTAGGAGGAAACTTCTACAGCTAATAAATATCTTCAGTGAGGTGGGTAGATACAAGATTACATCAAAGAAATCAGTGTTCTTCCTATATTCAAATGAAATTTGGGCTGAGAAAGAAATCAGGAAAACAATGCCATTCATAATAGCCACAAATAACATAAAATATTTTGGGGTGACTCTAACAACTTAGCCAGTGAAAGATTTCTAGAAGAAAAGCTTCAATCCTTTAAAAAGAAATTGAAAATAATATCAGAAGATAAAAATGCCTTCAATGTCCATAGGTAGGTACAATTAGCATAGTAAAAATGGCCATCTTACCAATCTACAGACTAAATTCTATTTCCATCTAAAGTCTAGCACAGACTTTAAAAGGACAATTCTCAACTTCATATCATAAAACAAAAAAATCTAGGGTAGATTTTAAAAAAATGTACAATAAAGGAATATCCAGAGGTTTAATATCCCCAATATCAAACTGTACTACAGAACTACAGTAATAAAAACTTCATGGTATTGGCATTTAAATAGACAAGTTGATGAATGGAATCCAAGTGAAGACCCAGATATAAGTTCAAACATCTATAGACACCTATTTTTTTAAAAATAAAGAAGCCAGAAATACACACTTGAGAAAAAAAGAATTCTTCAACAAAGAGTGTTGACCAAACTGGATGTCTGCATGTCGAATAATGCAAATAGATTCATATTCATCATCCTGAACAAGACTCAAGTCCTAACAGATCAAAGACCCATCACACTGTAAGTAATTAAAGAGAATGTTTGGAAAGCCTAGAATGTATTGACAAAGGAGACACACCTTTCTGAACAGAACACAGATGACTCAAGGCACTAATATCAATGATTAATAAATAGAACCTTATGAAACTGAAAAGCTTCTTTAAGGCAAAGGAAACCATCAGTTGGACATGGTATCAACCTACAAAATTGGCAAAGATTTTTATCAACTTCATGTGGGACAGAAATCTAATATCTAAAATATACAAGGAAGTCAAGAAATTAGATATTTGTAAAATGAGGTGTCTGGCCCTGTCCGGAAAAAGGTCCAGACCCACAGACCTGCATTCCCAGGCACCTAGCCACCCACTGCTGCTTAGCCTCGCAAAATGACTCAGACTTTTATATTAATTTCATGCTGTTTGGCCTATGGCATAGGCAGATTGCTTGCTATCTCTCTCCTCTTAACTCAACCCATTTTCATTAATCTGTCCTGCCACCTGGCTCATGGCTCACCTATATTCCTTTACATGTAGCTTCCTTGGACACCTGGCCCCATCTCTCTATTACTCTGCCCTCCTTCTCCCTATGCTCTGATCCCCACCTACTCTTACAGTGCCTGCCAAGAGCAAAAACAGTTCATGTATTTAAACAATAATATTCAAAACATACAAAAAGACACTCCTATATCAGATATCAAAAACAAAATTATCCAATTATAAAATGGGGTACACATCTAAGCAGAATTTTCAACAGATGAATCTCAAATGACTTGAGATTCATCTAAGGATAGCTAAAAGAATTGAGAAAATGGAGCAAATCTTTAGTTGTCAAGAAAATACAAATCAAAACTACTTTATGATTCCATCTTACAGCTGTTAGAGTGGTTAAGATCAAGAACACAGGTGACACTTATCCTAGTGAGGATGTGGAGCAGGGGGAGCCTTCTGCCATTGCTGCCTGGATGCAAACTTGTACAGCAGTATGGAAATAAATATGGTGGATCTTCAGAACAGTAGGAATCGATATACTTCAAGACCCAGCTATGCCACTTGGGCATAAGCCAAAAGAACAGTACATCCTACACAGAAGGCCACTTGTTCACCTATGTTAATTTGCCTCTATTCATAATAGCCAGAAATTGAACACAACCTAGATTAATGTCCCTCAACCAAAGAATACATGAAAAAATATGTGTTACATTTACACAATAGATTATTACTCAGATGTTAAAAAATAACATCATAAAATTTGCCAAAAATAGTTACAACTCGGAAAAAAAAATCATATGAGGTAACCCATACCTAGAAAGAGAAATATGGTATATAGTCACTTATAATTATATCTTAGCTGTTTGGGGACATGAATGGACCTCCCTGGGAGGAAAAAGTAGAACAAAGCTTGCAGGTGGACTGGGTGCAGGTGTGGAAAGGGGTGGGAATGATGGGGAAGGAAAGGTTTGAGGGAGAAGATACAGGGAGAGTTAAATGAAATTGGAGATCTTTGGGAGATGTGTCGAACTCTAGTGCACTGAAAACTTCCTGGAAACCCTGAGAGTGACCGCAGTTATGACTTCTGGTAATAAAGAATAAGGTGTCTGAACTGGCCGTCTTTTGGAACCTGGTAGGTACTTCCAAGTACTGGAACTGGGTTGCATTCATGTAAACTGTTGGCCTGGGGCATCCTCTGTAAGGTGCAACCAGGAGAACATTGCCTACCAGAGTAACTTAGTGGGATTCAAATGAGCTCGGAGACTGGAGGCAAAGATGGGATATGGGTCGGCCTCAGGTCCTCTGCACATATGTTAGAGCTGTTAGCTTGAAGTTTTGTGTGATTCTTTACAATGGGAACACATGTACTCACACATTTACCTGCTCTTGGGACATTTTTCTCTTCTAATGTATTGTCTTGTCCAACCTGATGAGGGCTTTTGTCTTGTCTTATTGTATCTTGTTTTTCTGTCTGTGGAGGCATGCTATCTTCTGATGAGGAAATGGAAGGGACTGGAACTGAGCGGTGGTGGTAGAGCTGAGAGAACTGGATGGAGAAGAGATGGTGACTGGTGACCAGGATGTATTATAGGAGAGAAGACTCTATAATATATATATATATATATATATATATATATATATATATATTTCTTGAAAGATTGCAAGTCATAATATTCCAGTCTTATTTTAATGATTATTATTTAATATCTATGATTATAAATTTTATATATAAATAATGTTTGTAATTGAGATTTAAAATGATCCTTTCATTTGAAAACCTTACCTTAAAAGGTCTTGTTTTGTAATTAGAATGGAATTGGGATATATTTTGTTCCATTGTTCTTTTGACAAATATCTATGAAATGGTTTAATTACACTAACACTTTAAAAGGCACCTCAATAAACTTCTTTAAATTTTCTGACTTCTATAAAGATTCCAAGTTATATGCACATATGTAAACATTAAAAGCTAGGTTTTACATATGTAAAAGGACATGTAGGTTTTTTATCTATCTATCTATCTATCTATCTATCTATCTATCTATCTATCATCCATACATCCATCCATCTATCAATTTTTCCATTTCCATTTGCTTGAAAATTTTCTAATTTCAAGATGAATAAAATACAATTGTGTATATTTATGATGTGTACTTCAATTACTCACTCATCCATTGTAGGATATCTGAACTGATACTACTTCCTAGCTATTATAGATAAAATAACAATGAACATGTTGAGCATATAAATTGGAACATTTCTGTAATAAGAAATAATCCTTTGGGCATATGCCCAGTATTTTATACTGAAGCCACTACTTGGTTTTAATTCTAAGGTTTTTTTGTAGCACCTCTACCTGATTTCCACAAAGATTTCTTGATTTTTATAACAGATTTTTACATTCTAAATAGGAAACCATTTACATGAATATCACTAAACATACTTTACTGAAATGTTGTGGTGTCAATTTTGCCCTACATATTACAGTATCCTTTCATTTTTATATCTAAGTGCAATTTCCCAAGAAGAGAACAATAGAAAACTTCAAATATTGAGTTCAGAACATACAATCGTTTCATTTATTTTCAATTTTCAGAAAGCACATACAAGAGGTAAAAGATGCAGAAGGCAGAATTGTGCACTGTACCACCTTGAACAGTTTACTGAAGGTACTTTTATCTAAGTTCTATTTTAACATTTAAGCAACAGATCTCAAGATTAATTATTTCCATACTGCATGATCAGGCATCCTGTAATGCTCAAAAATCACTGCTGATAGATAGAGCATACTTAAAGAAACAATAGAATAGACAGAGTAGTGATGTGGAAAAATTCAGAATAGGTTATCTCAAATGAGTATAAACATATTATGCCCGGGCAATGTATTCTTCTGTATAGATAAAATTGCTGAACTCTATATTGTGGATGATATAGAAGAAAGTTTTGAAGTAAAAAAAATAAATCACTATCTTTTTTTCATTCTTTTATAATTCACATCCAATCTAGCAAAAAAAACATGAATAAAAATGAAAACTTGAATGTCTGGAAACTTAGAAGTAATTGTTAGACCTTAAATCATATTTAGCCAGAAGTTTATGACCTGTCCCGGCTCATCAGTTCAGACAAAGCCCTCCATTCTGTGGTCCTACTGCTGATTATAAAAATAATTTATTCTGAGGCTTATATTATATACAAACTGTTTAGCCTATGGCTCAGGCTTATTACCAATTAGCTATTAAAGCTTAACGAAATCCATTTTATTAATCTGTATATTGCCACATGTCTTCATGGCTTTACTTCTGTTCCACTACACCTTGCTTTCTTGGACACCACCTGCAGCATCTCCTTGTAACTCTGCCTTTTTTATCTATGCTTGGATTTCCTGCTTGTCTGTAACCTGCCTTGAGATAGGCCAAAATAGCCTGGTTTTTAACAAATGGTAACAAAGTATATTCACAGCTTGCAGAAAGACATCCCACATCAATCATAATATTTCTTTCCACAAAGGAAAATAAGTAGAAGGATGAAACTATTAATAGATAGTCTAATCTAAGAACTGGAGATGGAGGAAAAACTTTCTGTGTTTTACGTTTTGTAAGTCTGTCTTTGTAATTTTCATTTTAAAATTTCTTTTTGATTTTTGAGATTTTTTTTAAGTCAAAACTATGAACATGTTATGCCTCCCTTGTCTTCTTGGCACACATCTCTCTCTCTCTCTCTCTCTCTCTCTCTCTCTCTCTCTCTCTCTCTCTCTCTCTCTCTCTCTCTCTCTCTTTATACATATTACAAATATATTTTGGTTTACTTAGTGTTGTTTTTAGGACTGGCACTCTTGGATTGCTTAATGTTTCAAAAATTTCCTATTCTCCCACAGAGCAGCCGTTAATTATCTGTAACTATCTATATCTATGTATGTGCTCTTATCATATTTTCCCACCCATTTTGGCATATTGGATTTTATAATTAATAAATCAGTCTAGAATATCAGAGGACAGAGCCATCTGTCTATCTGTTTTGATTTTTCTTTTATTTTGATTTTTGTTTTTGGAGTCATGGTTTTCTATGTAACCGTGCTGGCTGTCTTGGAACTTGCTTTATAAACCAGGCTGGCTTGAATTCATAGAGATCTTCCTGCCTCTGCCTCCCAAGTACTAGGATTAAAGGCGAGGGTCACCACTCCTTGACTTTCATAGCTTGGCTGTAGATGATTCTGTTCTCTCTTATTCCAGACTGATTTTTATTAAATATACAATGTATCACCACAACATATCATATTGGTGTTTTTGTTTTTTAGATTTTGTGTATTCAACTATACTATTTAGATTTCATAATTAATACAAAAGTTATTACAATATATTCTATATTGAAGACATCTCAGATGACATCCTGATCTTCTCTCTTTAAGCAGTTTAGGTTTCTTTTTTTTTCATGGCAAAAGAAAACTACTTTGTTGAATACATTAGTTATACCTATCTGTAAATAAAAGAATAATCATTTTAGATATGATCACAAGTTATAATGTATTATGATATTTTGAACATGTTCCTTTTTATTTTGACAACATCTCACAGTTTGGTCAAAATAGTCTGGAACTCACAGAATACTGCCTCAACTCCTGTGTTTTCAAAGAGGTTTTTCTAAGTCTTGTGGTAGAAATTTTGTGATCTTGGCTATGTCAGAGTATGATGTATATATATTTTACATTTTAATGTCATGGTTAATTGATTACTTGATCAAAATAAAGTATATTTTTTACCTCTTGTGATTTATTTTAGTTCAAAGTCTATTTTGCAAATATTAGAATAATAACACATCCTTCTTTCCATTTTCTTGGAATATTTATTATTTCTTGTATTTAAAGGGTTCACATCATTGAGGTTACTGTTAATTTTTTTGTAGACAAGAGAAACATGAATTTTGTTCCTTAATCCGTTTGGATAATTTTTTTTGTTTGACTGAGGAACTGGGAACTAGCTTTCATAGTATTTGAAGGCATTATCAAGCTGCCAAAGGAAAGTTCTATTCAGATATAAAGAATATGAACCACTACAAGAACTAGACTGTAAAGATACCCAGTTGCACAGTAGTGATAATTTTATGTTTGTATCGATGAGACTTACAGTTCATTCAATAGCTGAACATTTATATCTGGCACTGTATGTAATCTTAGCCAATGACTGTGACTGGAAAGTTCATAAATCTGAGAGCAAAGGCTTATGCTGCAATTGTTTTTAAAAAGTATATTTTATAACTGTATGATAAATACTTCCTGTTATACTTATAGATGGGGATAGAACTAGCTCCTAGCTAGCATCCAAAAACCTCATTTCAACTGATGCAGAATAAGTAGCTGCAGAGTGCCCAGTTTCAACTGATACTTCTCCAATTATACCCATACATATAAGACATAAGGAAAATCATGAAGACAGGAAAACATAATGACAAAACAGGCTGTATACCGACAGAAATAAGAGAAATTCCTCAAAGTCACATTTCTAAACAAAGTGCCACAGGTGGTCAATGTCTAAAAAGAAACAAAAATGTTTTCTCCAAGGACAAGTTCCCATAAAAGCTGAATAATCCTCAGAGTTTGGCCCTAGACATAGAGGACATTTGAACATAACAATAGAATACATATATATGTACATATATATATATATGTATATATATATATATACACACACACAAAGATATACATATATACACATTTATACAAATATATACGTAAAGCAGCATAGAGACAAGATTATAAGAAACATGTTTACATTATATATACAGATTTATATACACATGTATATTCATATGCAAGTACATTTAATAATAATATAAAGAAAGAGAATGAATTTGGACATTTGTAGGAATTGGATGGGGAGAGAAAAGAGAGAGATATAAATACAATACTCAAATATAATTTCAAGTAATAAAATTAAATAATAATATAATCAGATTTGATATTATTGTAGAGAAATATATTTAAATTCAGAATTATTTTTATCTTACAAACTTTCAGATATGCAGCATTTCACAGTTCTCAGATCCTGTAACCATGGAAGATCTTGATGTGATCTGTAGACAGTTCTGCTTTGCTTGCCAGCTCTTTGCTTTATTTAGTTCTTCCTCTTACTGCCTGCACTAAGACTTCTGCTTATATGTTAGATTGTATCATTGAAAATAATTGTGTACTGTTTCTGACTTTAAAGAAAAAAATATTTTATATCGTTAGCTGTGGGCTTCTGCATTTTTTTTTTTATTTCAGATTTACCAACTTGTTTCTTATCTTCCAGCAAATTGTTGCTATGAGTTATGTCAGTTTGTAAATACCTATTATACACTTACTAATATTATAATGAATTACTTTTTAATATTGAATTTTCATCATAAAATGGTGCTATTTATTTATTTTTAAAATATATGCATACAAATACTTATGTATATACTTTATATGTAGATGTGTTTTGCCTAAATGTCTGTACGTGCACTGTGTGTGTCTGGTACCTGTAGAGGCCAGAAGTCATCATCAGATCTCCTGGGACTGGAGTTACAGATGTTTGTGTATCTTCCTGTAGGTGCTGGGAATGTAAATCCATGTCCTCTTCTAACTGCTAAGCCATCTCTCTAGCCTAAGTGATTTATATTTTAGTATGAAGCATGCTTAAGATATTAGAGATAACCAGGGCATTAAAAAGTACTTTACTGACTACTAATGTTAGTATAGTTTTAAAAGTAGTGTGCAGTTTTGTCACTCACTTGTCTTAAATCCTTTTAAGGATTTATTTTGAAAAGTAAGATAGCTGTGAGTAATATCACATATTTGAGTTCATATTCTGAACTTTCTATTTGTTTAATATTTTTATATTCTGTCATCAAGATTTGTAACTTACTTTCCAGGTAATATCTACCTGATATATATCTGGCTGGTTTATTTTAATATAAAACCTAGTTACACATATATGAGAAGATATAAAATTTACTTAAACCGTGGTGCTATGGAAGGCAAAATGTCTTTGATCACAATAAAGCAGTATAAAAGGATTTTTAAAAGTTCTTATTTATTAAAAACAAAGGTTCTATGTGGAAGTGCCTTTTGTACTCTTTTATGTATTAAGTTTATGTATAATTTCATGTATTTTATCTCAGGGTCACAATGCCATTAAGAGCTCAAGCACCATGTCTGAAACCATTATCAATAATCCATTGCCTCTTTATCAGTTACTAAGCCAATATACATTCCAATATATTAATGATTCTTCGTATTTGAATGGTAGGTATAAAAATATACTAACATAAATTTTGTACAAACTAGTTTTAGAAACATGAATGAGTATAGTTTCTCAGCATATGTTAAGATGTGGAAAGTGACTTCTTTTCCTGAAAAAGATGTGAAATAATTTGGTTGACCATAGTAATCTAATTCTGACTGTGATAGCTAGCATTTCTTGAGCCAACAATCTTGAATATACTACTGTGTTGTGATAGAATGTTGGACTCAAAAAGAAAATATTTGGTTTTAATGCCCAACTCTGCCAATTTCTATTGTCAATTAGGAATCTCAGACATGATTTCTAAAGTTTTTTTTTAACTGATCCATTAAGTGAGAATGATACCTCAGAAAAATTGAGCAGAAATGGGATGTAAATATCCCCAAGTCCTATGAAGTAATATCTTTAAAAATAAAATTCACCATGTGGTTTTGCATATTGGGACATTTTTTGGGTATATATGCATTTGTTTTACGTGTACACGTCTTTGTATGTTTGTATATGTTTATATATGAATATGTCTTTTTATACACATAGGTTTGTGTCTATACACAGGTGTACACAGTTGTATACTCGTGAAAATGGATGACAGAGATTAATATTCATTTTTTTTCCAAACTGTTCTCAACTTTGTGTTTTACACAGAATCTCTCACTGTGCCAGAACTCACCATGATTCACTAGAATCATTGGCCAGCTTGCTCTGTAGATCAGAAAGTCTCCATCTTCTCTGGGGTTCCTGTTACAAGAATGCATGGCCTTCCCTCACCCTACATTTCTTCTTTTTGTAACAGCTAAGAATTGAAATTCAGGTCTTCATGATTGGATAGCAGTCACTTTTCAGGTGGGCCATCTCCCTGTCCCTTGTTGTAAGGTATTTGCCATGGCATGAATTTTATTAGTGTTTTTGCATAGGTGTGCATATGAACAGATTCTTATGTGTTCAGATTCTTATGTGTTGTGCATATATGTAAGCGTGAAAAAGTTCTTAATATACTTAAAAAGATCTTTGGTCACACTTTGATCTATATATAAACTTGTGTAAATAATAAAACCTATGTATTTTATTATGTTTAATTTTATCAAAATTTAAATGTGAAAACAGATTTTTATTTTAATAGAATATAGATGACTTCGTTTTTATTTTTCACTACCACTTCAAATCTCACAATACAAAATGTTTTTTAAGTGGGCTAAATAAAATTCAGGTTTGCAAACTTTCCAAGAGTGTCAGAAATACAGTGACAGAATATCTTTTATTTCTCTCTCTCTCTCTCTCTCTCTCTCTCTCTCTCTCTCTCTCTCTCTCTCTCTCTCTCTCTCACACACACACACACACACACACACACACACACACACACACACACACAAAATTACTCTAAATTCAAAGATCAACTCCCAAGGGCTTAATTCTATCAAAGAAGAAAGAAGTGCCAAACAAAGTGCCCACCAACATAGTCAATAGCATTCAAAGTGTGTTTGACTTTGAGCAGGACTGCACAATACACAAGCCGGAGAAACAGACACCGATGGCTTGTCAAAAATTTTGTAGACACGATGCTATTATCAAGGCACATCAGGATAAAATACAAATGACCTCGCTGACCACAGGCTTACAAATGTCCTGGGAAGGAGAGAAAAATGGTGAATCAAAAGGTATCTCTTCTGCACGTCCCCCCAGGCCTTTTTATTGACAAGGTTGACAATGGTCCCTAGATGCACCATTATCTATGGCCAGCAAGCCGACATCAAATACTCCTGAGCTGTATCTGTCAGAATAGAAACTCTGCTCAAAAAAGACAGGGCTTGTTACATTTTGCTCTGGCAAGGTCTGTCAAAAGCCAGGGTCACTTTTGTGTGCCCTGCCCTGAAGGGGAACTGCAAAGGGAGAGCAATTCACTTGATTCCTCAATGCTGCTTCTGCAAAGAGACTTAGTGTCTAGTTGACCATGGTGTATTGAAAGTCAAGTCATGACTCAAAGAAAGCAGAAACCAAAGTTAATAGTCTACCACTTAACTACTTAGGAATTCAATTCACATGGAGAATCAGAGTTTTAAAGGATTTCTACATTTAGAGTACCCCCACAAACTCTTTTTGGCTGTGTGTGATTTGTTATTTTAAACCAAAAGGGGGAAATACTACTGTTGTTGAAACTGGAAGGAACAAGTTAATGTGTTCTGGGCAGCACTTTACGCCATTACATTATGCAGTTTATTACAGTCTGAAATATTTACACTGGTAAGAGATTCCTCTAATTTGCTTTTCTTTGACTAAAGAGAAACTTTATATACAAATGTCTAGCCTCTGACATGTAAGTAAACTCACTAACTTCTGGAAACATCTGCTGACCATTCATGAGAAAATCCAACTTGAGGGTATTTCTTTATTTTGTTCCTTTAAAAATCAAAATACTTCTTAGCTCCTTTAATAAAGCTGTGAGTGGAAACAGAGCTAACAGATGAGACTTGTTTCTGGATAAAAGAATCATTTTCAACCTTTAAGATCCTAGCGTTGTCTTCATTTCTCTCTCTCTCTTCTAGCTTTCTCTTTGTTCCTGTCCCATTCCTTCTTCCCCCTCTTTCTTAGCTGTTTACCCTTCTCGCATCTTCTCCCACAGCCTCCACTTACTGATTTACTTTCAAACTTTCTAGTTTATCACTTTCTCTAGGTTGAGAAACAAATCAGTTGTGATCAAATTTGTTAAAAGTTATAGTTTAAATGTTATCACATTTTGTAATTTCTCTATAACATAAAGTTAAAAAACACTACCTTCACATGTCCTGATAGTTCAAAAAGTCAATTAGAAGTTTCCTAAAACATATAGCATGCTATTTAAATGATTCCAATTGAAGTTAATATACATTTAATAAAATTACAAACTTAAGTACAAGGTTGTGATCCTAAACAAAAAGAAAATGATCATTAGAATATCCCACATAATCTTATACAATAAAGTTTTCAAACCAAAAAGCATGGTTGTCCAAGATAAACATACTGTCTTTTCAAAAGAGCCTGTCTTGTTTACAATTTTTCAAAAGTCAAGGTTTCTTTTTTTTTTCTTTTTGTAATATAATACGTATTTAATCTGATGTAAAAATATCTGACCAAATAAGACTTGTTTTGCTATAAAAACAGTCTTTTTGATGACAGAGGAGAGTGTCCCTAAATTCTGATAAAAAAAAATAAATGGGTTCTTCTTTCAGCACAAATTTCTCTGAGTTTTGATACAAACATTCATCAGACTTTTAATATATCCATGTCCACCATTTGAAGGTTTCTTAATTCCAGCATTAAGGATACAGAGAAAAGTGACTCAAAGTGAGTCCAAGAAAGCATGACCTACACAAGCAGCCTGTTCAGGCCTATATAATAAGATGCTATCTCTAAAAATATAAGTGAATAAATAACAATGCAAAAATTTGCAAAACATCTAAGGTTTTTACATTCTAGAAGAAAACATTGGGCAAGTAACAATTAGATTACATGTTGCTAAACAGAATTGTATTTTTTTTTATTTTACATTTTAAATGTATTCATATTGACACACTAATATAGCAAATTATACAACACAACTACTCATAGTTTATGAGTGCGGAGTTCAAACCTAAGTTATATAGAGTTTCATCTCCATCACCAGAATATAGACTTTTCTAGGAACTAAGTTAGATTTTAGAAGGTGTATACCATTCACACGCACACATTACCACTGATAATAACATATAAATTTATAAAACGTTTTTGTCACAATTGAAAGAAAAAAGGAAAACAGAGGGTAGAACAATTAAAAAAAAATAAAGAGACAAGAGAGACAGGGAGGAAGAGGATAAAGAAATCAAATTTATTTTTTTCCCTTTGTTACTAATAGTATGAATCCTGTCAGAGATATTGTAACAGGTATAATCTTATTTAACAGAAAAGATGTACTAGCCAGAATTCTTTATCACAAATTAGAATAAGAGAAATATAAAAATTCAATCTCTTATTTCCAAAATATTTTTTGCCTTAGCTACTTCTACAGACTTCTATAAGAAACATCTATCACTCACAGTAAGGTAGAGAGCTTTTATGCTTTGGTAACATTTTCACAGGGCTATAGATATTTTCAAGTTTTTGTTGAATACAAAGTATTCAGTGATACTATTACTCCACATTAGTGAAAGAAGAGGATGTGGCACTTATTCCTATCTTCTGAAGTTAAGGACTGGATGTTTCCTTATCACAATGCTAGCTACAAATCAACAATTTCTTAGCTTTCTTAGATCTGCTCTTTTATCCAAAATTATATATCTTGATATTATAAAAACTCAATTAAAAATGTTTCAAATGTTTATAAGCATGGTATTAAAAATATACAATTCTCATACCTTTAAATAAATTTAAGGTTTACATTTATATTGAACAAAAGAGAAAAGATCAAAGATGGTTTCTTAGTGGAAGCATTTCTTGGGTCTGCTCTGTTTGCTAGTGGTAACACAGCCCCTTTAAGGGAACTTAATGATTCAGCTTTATCTGCAAAAACTTTGTGGCTGTTTAAGAGAGTAGTAGTATTTTAAAAGCTCTTCTCGTTGGAAGATGACTAAGAATTCGCAATAGAACAGATTCAGATGAAAAAAAACTGTAAATGGGTTATAATATGTGTAAAATGTATATAAGCTTCAGAGAGAAAAGAAGGTAGAGAAAGTCCTTAACAAAGAGAAATAAAGTAATAAAAATATAATAAGCCACATAAAGATGGAAAATAGACACAGAATCTGAATTATGTTTATTATTGTGTTTTCTCTTAATTTTTTAACTGTAAATGAGCAAACTGCAGAAATACAATGGATTGCAAAGGCTGATAAGTTAAACAAAACTATATATTTTAAAGGTATCTTGATTTTTAAATTTGTGTCTAAGGATTTATTACTTGGGAAGAGCTCTGCTATCGTTTCCACAGAAACTGAGAACTTGTGAATTACTTCCAGGTAAATATGGTTTCATCCATGAAGACCCCCTGAATAAAACCTCTGATGGGAAGAGATGGTCGTATCAGCTTCAGGGCTGCAGACTATTATCTAGTCTCAAGAACCTGTGAGATTGTCAATGCCCCTTAATCAGCAGGAAGTAGTAATGGAAAACTATGCACAAATTCTGAAAATATTGTTTATAAATATTTGTTTCACTACAAATGGTTAATGGTCATAGCTAATCTCTTTCTAAGAGGACAAATGGGATATGGTATACGAGTAATTTTTAAAACATTATTGAATTTATTTTAATCCCAAAATCAGCTGTTAATCTCAAAATGTTTTACACTGGTATGGATTTTGGTTTATTTATACAAATTTAAGGTCAATTTTGTTATGCTGTATGTATTTTTCTACTCTTGTTTAAGGTATAATTTTCATGTAACTGATTTAAAATTGTAATGTATAATTAAGAAATGCAGGTTAATAGTCATCTATGATAACCAAACTTATAGCTATGTTAGTTAGGGTTCTTTAGGTATACAAAGATATATTTCAACTAAATAAGTAATCTTCAAACACTTCTAAGACCTACAAAATATGGCATTAAAATATTTTAATAACAGACTTTTCTGGACAGTGAGACAGACCTGTTCCTGACAGCAGCACCAGTCTACTTTAAGAGAAAAATGAAAATCAAAGAAACTCCGTATGGATTCTCCTTTCTTTGTGACATCGGTTAGCTACTAGGCAAGAACCTGTTCTTGTACTGACTGCTTGACAGTGTGCTGTTTAAACTGGACACGCAGGTTCCATAGAAAAATGATCTCTGAACTTTGGAAGAACAAGCTGAAGTTGTCCTTCAGGTACTTGCTTTGTATAGAAAACTGTCATTCATTCTTTAGGACTTAAGGAGAAGCAACTGGTGAACTATACCAGAATGGGCAAAGCAGATTTCCTTCTTCACTGAAATGAAAAGAGACTCTGGGCCTGTAGGCTGAAGATGGATGCCCCAACTTTATAAAGGAACTTTGGGTGACAGTCCAGGCAGATAGGTTTCATGTCTGTCATTTCTAGATTTTGGAATTTGCTTGCACTTCCGGTTTACTTGGAAATATTATATCCTTCTGTGGTCTTTGATGTAGTTTTTCTTAGTTATTTGAAAGGTATATTGGATATGAAAGTTTAGATTCATAAGGATTAAGCATTTTCTTTAATTTTGTTAAATACAAATAGACTAGATATTGTGACTGTAATTCTTGCTTGATGGCTATTTTGTTATATGTAATTTTGCTATGTTAAAATTGAAACCTTCTTTTTTGATTAGACAGGAAGAGGGAGATGATATGGGAATGTCTATCTGTATGCTGTGAATACCAATCTTTAAATAAAGGAGCTGTTTTGGCCTATGACAGGCACCATAGAAAAAGTAGGAGGGAAAATCAGTGCATAGGTAAGAGAAGGGCGGACTCAGAACAGTTCAAGCCTGCTGCCAAATGGAACAATATGTAAGAAACACAGGTGAGCCACGGGCCACGTTGCAGGATAAATTAATTCAAATGGGTTTAGTTAAGATAAAAGAGCAAGCTAGCAAGGTGCCTAAGCTGTAAACCAAACAGCGTGAACTTAATATAAGTATCTGAGGTATTTTTGGAGGAAAAGCTGTGGCAGGAGGCTAAGGGGTCTGGTGCAGCAGGTCTGACGTCTGGACCTCGGGGCACCTGGACCGGATCAAACCTTATTGTAACGTATAATTTGATATTTTCTGCTTCTTATTTAATCTGATAATGACCACTGGTTATACTAGTCAGTCTGATAACCAATTCCATTGACTTTAAGCAACCAATTCTAAAAAGGAGACAAATAATGGATCAGTTGCAGTAGCATGGAGATGCAAGCCATTACAAATTGTACTTTAACTCTTTAGAATGCTTGTTCATATAATATATTGCCGATTGGAAAAATATTAGTAAACTTTCATATCATAGCAACATTGATTGATACTCTTATGTGATTATTAATGTTTTTCCTGACACATATCTGAAATTTCTATTCAGTATTTTTTTAAAGCAAGGCTAAATATCAAACTCTTCAAGCTCTTGTTAACAGGTGAAAACTCTTCATATTAAAATCTTCATCATTATCATTTCTATGGCAGCATTTCTGTTTTTCTATGTTTTCACTGTGAGCATGGGTATTGGGCTATGAATTGGAGCATGATCAACTCACCAGTTTGATATATCCACCTATTTTATCTATTTACAATATCTATAAGATGGTAATTCCAATAATCTTACTATTATTTATTTTTCATCGAAATGATAAATAAAATTCAAAGCATCCTGGAAAGTTCCAGTTCCATTTTCTTGTTGTGATTTGTACTATGCCCTCAATGTTTATTTTTGAATATTCCAAAATTTAATTTTCATAGCTCAATTTGTTAAACACTCAGTATGCTAACATGAAATACTTATGAAGTTTAAGTATGCAAAATCATTTTAATACCAAAAGATTAATCCAAGTGGATCACTTGTCACTTACATGCATAGCTCTTAGAAACTCACACTATCATAGTTTTGGTGAACACATGGAATTGACTATGTGGTGTTATTGATCATTTAAAGTGCATATCATATGTATGACTGCATTCTGAATCTGTCTACTATACCCAGTGTGCCAAACTAGATCTCAGCAATGTCACTTCTTATGTTAGCTGCCACTTACACAGGTAGGGTGGGGAATAATAGGTTTAATTTAACTACCAAGAAAAATGATAAGGAGTCCTATAAACCACTTTAACTATGGTCTCGTATCTTCTTCTTTGCCCAGATATATAAGGCAATTTATTTCTCTTTGTTATGATTTGGTTTAACTTTTATATATTAAGTAGCTTGCTCAAATTTAATGGTTTTAAACAATTTTCTGAAGAAACAGCATACTTAAGGTATGTTAAAAGTTCTCGATTTTATAGGTAGGCTTCAAATACCATTAGTCTCTCAGTGAATAGAATTTAATGGCATTAATAATTTTTTAATGTATTATTTTATCTCTCTCAATAAAATTAAAGTTATTCTAAATCTCTGTATATAAACTCTTCATGATAAATTTATTCAATTCAAAAATATATATTTAAGAGATATGTGACTTCTGGATCATTGAATTTCTATAATTTTATATAGATGAAATGGTTAGAAATTATGTAAGCCAAGTTTGATCTCATAAGACTGACCTAAATGAATAAAAATATCTTCTGCTAATAGTGTACCACCAAGTTCATTTATTTTTAACATTTATTCAGTGTCTATCACAGAGCAGATTTTTTTTATTCCTATGTGTTTTTACTTTGTGTATCCTGATCCCATTCATGTCCTATCTGTTGGTATCTACCTTCTGCCATTGCACCTCCCTAAAAAAAATTTAAGAAAAAAAAGACAATTTTTATTTTGAGGCTGCCATGTGACACAGTGAATCACGGTAAGTCCCATTACCCGTGTAACTTTACTTGCAAGTGTTTATTGCGAAGAGTCACTGGTCAGGTTTTAGAACTCTGGTTTCTATAACACTATCCATGATGGTCCCTTACTGGAACTCCTCTTGGATATCCCATTGTTCTCCTGAGTTGTGACGTTCCTGAAACTTGGGGTCTACAGGTCAGGTCTCTTTATGTGCGCCAGCAGATTATCGATTGGGTAGAGCTGGAACAGGTCATAACCTTGTTCTGGACATTGGCAGCTACAGGGTTAATCCACAGGCTAGTTATCCCTTGTCCTCACCATCAGAGTGAGCTCTCCATCAGTGCTCTGTCTAACTCACCCCTATGAGCCAGTGGCAGGCCAATTCTGTTTTCCTGGCCCCAGAGTCAGCTCTCCCATACCTACGCCATAAGGGCCAGTTCTATTGTGTTTCCCAGGCAAAGTTTTGAGTACTGCAGATGGTCTGAGACAGGAGCAGTGTTCCTGCACTTATGACCCCAGGGCCAGCCCCCATCCTCCCTCTCAGGTGCTGATGGGCTGGGAGTGGGGTTGGGGGACAGCTGAACCAGGCTCACAACATCGAGGATGGGTCGCCCTCACCTCTGACCACTGGGACGGGTCTACTGAGCTGTTTAGGCTAGGGGCAGGGCCTGCTTTCCTGAGTGCCGCAGCTGGTAAGCATTAGGGTCAGCTCTCTAGTCTGTTGCCAGTGGTAAGAGGTGAGAAGTAATGGGGCATGCCTCCCCCACCCATACCACCGCATAACAGATGAGGAATAGAGCTGTCTCTCCCATGCTTAAAACTTTGGGGGAGGCTCACCACACTTCTGCCAACAGACACAACAGAATATTTTATAACATTGCTTTACAAGACAATTAAGAAATTATATTCTCTTCAGGAAACAGAATACAAAAATATGTGAGCAAGCACTTGATTTGGCAAGAATCCCCGCAGGCAGTTTACATGGGATTGTACCCTGAGGTCTGACCCTTACCCAGATCTTCTTTGATTGTGCTATGTGTGCTTGGAGTGCTGGAGGAGTCAGAAAAATGTTGAGTGGGGACTACCATAGGCCAGTGGGTAGATGTTGGTCAAAGGATATGAAATTTTAGTTATTTGAAAAAATCAAGAGATGAGTTGCACAAACATCTCAACCATAGTTAACCACAGCTGCTACTTAAAAGATACTACTGCTACTACTAAGAGTAAATTATATGTGATCTCAGAAGAAACACGAATATTGTTGCTGAGATAATCATAGGTTAATTAGTTCTATTGAACCACTCTACAGTGCACATACACATCTTAAAACATGAATGTATATTGTTTTAATTCATAACATTATTTATATTTTTTTGTTTGTTCTATCTATATCTATATATCTATCTTTATATCTATCATTAGATTAATGAATGAATCCATGAATCCAATCAAGTTAACATTACTTCTCTCAGAATTCTGGGTTTGCACAGAAATCAGAATATACAGTGTTTTTCATTGACATACATAAAACAACGTTGAGTCAAGAATTTTGAGGAAATGATGGCAATAAAAATGGAATTAAATGACTACTGGTTGTATAATTATATGATAAAAGTGATAGAATTCTGTTGGCAAATTAATTATGTTATTTATTACTGGGGATATCTAATGATATATCTGTGGACAAACAATATTACTCTTGCTTTTATGATAATAGATGTAGCAAAAGATAAATAAAATTTGAAAATATATTATTATGTAATAATGATGAAAAATAAAGTAAGAACCATTCCACATTTCTGGAAGAAACTACTTCTGATGAATGGGAGTTATTTAAAATTCATTGAATGAGAGGTATTTGACATCTCCAAGGAACAGAAAAAACTATAAAGAAATATATATTACTCATTCAGAAACTTTTTTTTTAACCTAAATGGATGAAAGTTACTGGATGGATCGAAGCCATGATACTTGTACTCTGGTTTGTTTTACAGAAGGCTATCCCAATCTGTGGAGCTGAAGGTAAAATGAGGAATTATGAGAACCAGTCTCGGGGGGCTTGCACTAGGAGGTACTTCCGTCTGGAAGGAGGGAATAGTGTAGATGCTTTATGGAAATTTGGAACAAGATTTGTTAAGGGATTCCATTAAACCTTCCATTATACAGCTTGATAACTGTATAAGAATACACTAATAATACCGAGATTTGTGTGCTTACTTTGGTTTTTATTTTTATTTTTTGAAATAATGGAGACTAAGAATAGCCTAAAAACGAGTTTCACTAGGTATTTTGAATTTGAGAACCACATCTATTCGACATGAGTAGATACCTAGCAGGCTTTTGTACACGTGAGTGTGGCAATAATCAATGGTAACCAGTCAGAAGACAAAATTTTAAAAACTACCTAATAAGAATAATTAAAGAATGAGATGGACAAATGGCTTTAAAAAAAACAGGCAAAGATGAGTCTTTAGTAAACAATTGTATTTGGAGAATAAAAATGGGAGAAAGTTTATAAAAAGATAGTGAAGACAGAAATATTAATGCATAAAACAATTTACAAAATGGGTGGGATCCAATTCTCACAATTACAGAATGTTGAGGAGAAATAAGTTATTAAAAAATATTGAGTAACTTTGCATACCACCACAGAGTTTGCACTGAGCTTAAGGAATCTTGAGATTGTTTATATTGAAAAAGTTTTTGTAATTCAATATATTCTAATTATGGTTTCCATTTTCCAAACTTCTACCAGAACTTTCCCATTTTATTACCCACCAAAATCTACAGCTTTTTCTTTCTCTATTTCATTAAGATACAAACAAGCAACTAAAAAATAATAAAATAAAATTAGATAAAATAAAAACATACCAGAATAGATTTTAAAAAGAAGCAAACAGAAGAAAAGAGCCAAAGAAAATCATGCAAGTAGAAATCTACAAAAAGGTTAAAAAAAATCATAATGACTTGTAAGGAAATAAAAGGAGACCTGGTAAGAGGTTAGGAGATAAAACATTCAAAAGGGCTATTGAGTTGGTTATTTATGGCTGGAAGTGTGGCCTGGCCTTAAGCATGGTTTGTATATCACCTGAAAGTCTACTGGAGAAGAATAATTTTTTTTTTTTTTTTTTTTTTTTGGTTTCAAGTAGTTATCTGTTGTGCATGCCCTGTATGTATGACTACAGTCTCTCTGAGTTCATAGGTGCATAAGTCCTGCTGTGTTTAGAAGGCCTTGTTTCCTTGGGGTTCTATATCCCTGCTGTTTCTAACAATATTTCTGTCTCCTTTTCTGTAGGGTTCCCTAAGGAAGGAAATTGATGGAGACATCCAATTTAGTACTGAGCTCTAAGATCTTTTACTCTCTGCCCACTGTCTAGCTTTTGGTCTCTATTTATTCCCATCTACTGCCAAGAGGATTCATTTCTATGGAGGGCTGAGCAAGGCATTGTCTATGATTATATAAGAATGTCATGGAGTCATTTTGTGGCTGTTTCTTTAGCAGAAGTGTAGTAATTGATTTACCACTATATTTAGGGCTTATCTAGACACATATTCTTTATCATCTGAGCTGTGTTGGAGATGGGTTCAATCTCATATAGTAGGCCTTAAATCCATCCAGATATTTCATGGTAACTCCCCAGAGGTCCGCACTAAACTAGTGCATCTAGTTTGTAGTCAGGTCACCTTTGTAGATGGAAGTATGTACCTTTCTTCTTTGGTAGTATGTAGAATACTTTCCAGTAAAATAAACATTAATTAATATGGATAAAAGTTCTAGATAGACACAAATGAGGAGTCCTGGCCTAAAGAGAACCTGACCCGTAGGCCCTACCTTGGTCAGACTTGGACTGTCATCATGAGCTGTAGACACCTGATTCAGTGGGATGTAATACAACTCCTAGCTTCTGACCTTAGACCCAATTGTTTCTGAGCTAACAGAAAAATTTCAAAGTTCCCTTCTTGGAAAAGGAACAATTAACAATAGAACAGACAATCTCCAGGTACACATCTGCTGATCTACTGATATAGATAAACCTTAAAGACTGCTGCTCAATGTTGAAACATCCCAAGAATTGTGGCAGACAAAGAATTATAGCAGGTACCCCAAGCCAGAGCCTGAACCAATTCCAGGACAGTAATCCCACATCTTTGAAGCTCCCCCTCCCCAATAAAAACATTTGCTTCATGCTGCTTCAGAGTCTCTCTTGCTCCACCTCTGGCTGCATTGGACAGAGTGACCCGAGCTAGTTTATCATTAAAGAGATTAAAGAGATTCTTTGCCATTGCAACAGACCCAGTTTTTTTGTGATCTTTTGGGGGGTCTAGACTCTGGGCACAGCACCAACTTAACTCCTCTATGATTAGTGAGCTGTGTAGATATTGTCTTCCACAATACAGACTTATCATCCGTTTTGGAAGAACAATCAATGAATTTTTTATAGATTGAAGGATTTATGAGATTTAAAAAAGAGTAAGACTTCCTGGAATACTCTCAAGGGAATGACCATAACATTCAGAGAGTTGAAACTCTGCTTAAAAGGGAGAGATTGAAGCTTGAGCTATTTGGTGGTTTGGATAGGAAAGGCCCCATAAACTTATGTGTTTGAACATAGAGAGTGGTACTATTAAGATGTGTGGCCTTTTTAAAATGGGTGTGGCTTTGTTGGAGAAAGCTTGTCACTAGGGGTGGGATTTAAGGTCTCAAAAGTTCAAAGAATTTCATTTTCTGTTGCCCGAGGATGAAGATGTAGAATTATCAGCTCCTTCTCCAGCACCATGTCACCTGCTACCTTGCTTTCTAAGATGATAATAATGGACAAAACCTCTTAAGCCAGTCCAAAGTATATGTTTTCCTTTGTAAGAGTGCCATGGTCATGTCTTTTTACAGTAATAAATCATAACTAAGACTAGCTAGTTTTTTTTTTTTTTAATGGAAGTAATGTATACTGATACAATGATGGGAACTATTCAAGGAAAGCTGAAAAATAGATGTTTGATGAAAAGAAAGCAAGATCCTTACTATGTGAGGTGTTTTAGATTTCTAGAACTTCCATAACAAACACTAGAAACTAATGACTTAAATAACAGACCCACAGACCTGCAGAGACACACAGATGCTTACATTAATTTTAGGCTGATCAGCCTAAGGCCCAGGCATATAACTTTCTAACTCTTTCCCCTTAAGCTAACCCGTGATTTGTATCCTGTCCAACCATGGGGCTTGGTACCTTTTCTCAGAGCAGTATAGATGTCCTCTGTATCTTCCAGCAACTCTGGAGTCTCTGTGGCATTGCTGTTCTTCCTGTTCCCAGAGTTTTCTTAGTCTGGTAGCCCTGCTCACACTTCCTGTCTGCCTTTGGCCAATCAGTGCTTTTTATTAAACTCATAGGTGGGACAATTATTTACAATGTAACACCATAAATCCACTACATGTCTCTGTTGTTCCTAGGAATTTCTTGGTGACCTGGTGACTGACAAGACCAAATTCCAAATTACTAAAGGTGATCCCTGTACAAAGATGTAGCCATTCTTTTTCATGTTCATGGAGAATGTATTGGTCAGCTGATAGTCCTTCTCAAGCTGTAGGCCAGTGAAGCAAAATGTAGAATTTAGTTTGTAATTTTCTGTTTGTATTGCACAGTCCTCTGTCTTAAGGTTGGAAAACAGCTAGCTACAGCTGCCAACATGTTTCAGCAGGCTTTTACTTCTTCAAGCTATAGATTTTACATCCTAGCAAGATCAGAGTAATAAAGGCAACCTGGATGCTGTTGAAAGGAGGCTTGTAATACATGAACAGATTAGTGTAGGAACTCATGGGGCAGATCAGCACCATCACTGATTATATTCTTTTGTGGTACATTTGTGTCTTAGTAGATGACATTGAAGGGCTTCTACATGTTTACCTTTCAAGCCAATGTCCTTAAGGTATAACCCAACATAGTCCATTCTTCATGTTGCTATCACATTTGGCAGTGCCTTAGTAATCTATAGCGAAGAACACAATGTAGCAGTAAGGTTTCTTGGTCCCAGGAGGCCAAAGGTCCAGACCCACAGACCTGTGTGCCGCCCGCTGCTGCTGCTCAGGCCCCCAGAAATGACTTAGACACTTATATTAACTTTATGCTGTTTGGCCTATGGCTCAAGCACATTGCTAGTTAGCTCTTATATCTTAAATCAACCTATTTCTATTAATCTGTCTGTCACGTGGCCTGTGGCTCACCTATGTTCCTTACATGTTGCTCCTTGGGAGGCTTGCTTGATCTGCTTCTGACTCTGCCCTTCGTTTCCTACCTGTTATGATTCCTCTGCCTACTTTTTCTACGGTGCCTGTCAAGGGCCAAAACAGCTCCTTTATTTAAAGATTGAGATTCACAGCATACAGAAAGGCATTTCTACATCAACACAATGAGATTCTTTCTCTTTATCATTCCATTTCCTCTTGTTGCCCTGGTCTTGGGCCCATTTTGGGAGGTTGTGGGCAAGACATCTTAAGAAGGCAATACTTTGTGGTGCTAAAATTTTGGCAGCAGTATTCAAAAGACTTAAGGGGAAACAAAACTAATACATAGCTTAATTCAAGAGTGACAGATAATGTAGAGCATGAAAATATTGGCTGTCTCTTTGTAGCTGATGCTTGAATTATAAAGTGAGGGAAGACCAGTGTCTCCCTTATGGCTATGTTTTCCTGAGTGTGAGTTGTTCAGAAAGAGATCAAGCAAAGGGCCAAACATGTTAGCAATAGATTCACCTTTATATTGAAAGCTCCGGGAAAATTTTCAGAAACATCTGTTGATTCCTAACTTTTTTCTTCATGCTCTATCTTTAAGAAACAGATATGGCAATGGTAATAGATTCACACTGAACACACTTTGAAGTTGTCCAGTTAATATTTAAGCATTTGTAGGATATTGGAATTGATATCGTTTTCATTTTGAAAATGAGACATTGAGTGAGAACTGCCTTACAGAATTTTAGAAAGTTTCTCATGATAACATTTAAATGAACAATAGCAGTATTGTTGGTCTCATATTTCAGTATGGCATTGAATATGAAAAGTCAAGAGCTTGTCACATCTTCAGTGAACATGTTAAGTATTCAGTCTATCAGAATTAATTATAAAAAGCATCAATCTATCTTAAAATTAAGTTGACTGATTTGTCATAGCAGCACTAACACAAATAACAAGGGAAATGTGAACAACATACACATTTTTTATGATTGTGAATTAATGATTTCAATTTTGACTTTTACATAAATATAAAATCATAATGCACTCTCTAAGTTATTAAATATCATTTACTTTCAATAATACTGTGACAAATAGTATTCTTTTTTAATGATTTTAGTTTTACATTCTTCAAGGAGTCTGGAAAATTTTCCTACAAAATACTATGAATTTGGTGACTTACAGCAATTAGAGCCAAGATCCTTTCCTTTTCTAGATTATGGTGGTTGGAACTTTTTGGTCTAATCACTCTAGCTGCTGTGTCTGCTTTCTTTCCTCTGTTTGTGACATTATGGTCATGGCAGGATCCAGAAACAATATACAAACTCAATCATCTTCCAGTATGGCTGAATTTTAACAGATTATATCTTCAAGATCATTCACTCTCTCAGTCATAGTAATATTGGTATAATATTGTGTGGGAGTTTATGCAATCCATTGTCACTTATATGAGTTAAACATTAGCAATCTTTTATTATATTTCCTAAAGATCTCCAAATAAAGATTTTAGTATGGGAAAAAGATATTTATAATATTTTATGTTCCCATTCTTTTATTTTGACATATTTTTCTTTGTTTTAATACTTGCTTATAAAAAAGTCATTTTTAGCCATGTATCCCCCTGCTCCCCTCTCTTCGCTCCTCCCAATCCTATGCTGTTCTTAAAAGCAGCCTCCGATTTGGTATTGATGAAAACTGCACCATCCCTGAGTGCAATGAGTCTCCAAAGCCAGTATGGGAAGCATCTTACATAGAAACTCACAATCTTGTGTTTACTTTAGTAGACAAAGATAGCAAGACTAACTGGACAGAGAATGGGGTTCAAATAGAGGGTGCCCAGTAAATTCCAAGGGAAAATTACAAAGTCTTTCTGATTCCAAACTTTGTATTCCTTTCTTTTATTCAACCATATTTCCATCTTGCTTCTTGCCAAATGTCCTCTCTAATGTCTGCGTGTGACTTGTGCCCCATCATGAAGCCCTTTAGTTTAAGTGAATTACTTACTCTTCAGGTTCACAGACAACTGTCATTTCCCAGAAGAAACCTTCTATGCTGGCTATTTTCTATGTTACCTTGACACAAGCTAGAGTTATTTGATGTGGGGATATCTTTCTGTGTGCCATGAGTATCAGTTTTTTTAAATAAAGGAGCTGTTTTGGCCCTTGGTGAACTTAATATCCAGAGGCAGGAGCACCGGTATGAGGAGGGCGGATTCAGAGACAGATCCAGCCAGATGCCCAAAGAAGAAACATATAAGGAACACAGATGAGCCACAGTCCGCAATGGCAGGCAGAATAATGGAAATGGGTTAAATTAAGATGAAAGACCTAGCTAGTGATGTGCCTAAGCCATAGGCCAAACAGCATGAAGTTAATATAAGTGTCTGTGTGCTTTTTGGGGACTTTGGAATTGGTGATCCAGATAAGTGGCAGCTGTCTGAACCATGGAGCCAACCTGGCCAGAAACCTCATTTGTAATAGTGATTTTGTAAGAGTAAACTGAAATTGAGAAAATGTCCTCACCAATTGACCTGTGAACAAGTCTGCATTGAATTTTCCTGACTGATGTTTCTGCAGGAGGGTCCAGCTTACTTTGAGCAGTCCATGCCCAAGCTGAAGTTCCTGGGGGTTACTGGAAGCAGGCTCAGTGAGCTATGAAAAGCAATCAAATATGCAGGGATCCACCTTGGCTTTGAAGCCACCTCTTGCCTCCAGGTTCCTGCCTTTACATCCTGTCCTGACATCATCTTTGCTATAGACTGTGCTTGGAGCAAATAAGCATAAGTAAACCCTTTGCTCTCCAAGTTGCTTTCAATCCTGGTGTTTTATCACATTAAAGAAAAAAAAATTCTAAGAACTCTTAATGTCACTGATGTAGTTGATTCCCCCTTTTAGATGCTCTAACAACACTACATATTTCTTAGCATTAGACTATGCTGAAAATTACACACATTTATGGGGTCGGGCATTTCACATCATGCTTTTCTCACCCCTATATACAAAGTAATGTTTCAGACATTGGAACAAGGTGTTGTCCTTGTCCTAGAATTAACCGACGAAATGATGGAGAGAGCAGGCAACAGACATGACAGCTAGAGCTTGAAGCTGAAAGCTAAAGTGTCAAATCTATATCCATAAGTAGAAGGGAGGTAGCAAGAGCAAAGTGAGATTGGTGCATTTATTTGGAAATACCTTGCCCGCCATGGCAAACTTTCTCCAACAAGGCTCTCTCTACCCACTAAGCTTCCCAAAACAGCACCAAACGGGAATCAACAATTCAAACACCCAAAGCACGGGAGATATCTCATTTAGACCACTACAAAAACTAATTCATCTTTCAAAATAATGTCAAAATACACTCATTAGCAGGTTTTATACTTATAAATGTAACAAAGCCCCACAGTTTCTGCAGTGAGCAAGAATATAGAATGGGGCACGTTGTGTTCCATTCTCCAGAATTTTCTCTCCTGTACTCTCTATTTATTCTGGTACAATCTGAGCATTCTCTTTGTATTCACATTTTATGGCAAAGCTAAAATTCAGTTCATCCCAGATGTCTATTATAATACTCACTCAATATTGATTAATAGGTTGCTGTATCAAAACCCAAAGGTCTGGTTAATGTGTGTTTAATTACCTTTTCTCCCTGGTTTCACAGGTAAAGCATTCACAATGGTGATAGATTTTATATAACTACCAGCAGGAAGCTAACTAGAATGATTGATTAACAGCACATGGAGTCATTTTACACTCCCAGAAAATACTGTTTTCTTACTGGCAAAATATTGGGATCTCAAATTTGAATGACTTCTTTGTATCCCTCACCTGTACTGTTTCACTACAAATGAGATCCTTTGTTTCCAATGTTTATACTACCAAATGTTACTATTTCCTGAACTTTCTCCAAATATTTGTGAAAGTATACAAATATGAAATTCCAACTCTGATCTTAACAGCTGGTAACTGTATCACAAATCACACAAAATAGATGAAACTCAGTTTGATTGAATTAACAAAATGGAAACCAGTGGATTAAGTTGAGGAAAATTTTCATTTCTTGATGCTCATATCATACATTTTCATAAACTGTGAATTAAGTCTCACACCATTTTGTTCAAGCTTCTCCTGCTTCTTCTTCCTGGTAAACTTATCTGTGTCTGGTAGATACCAAAGAGATAACATTGAGCAACATTCATTGTGCTGTTCATTATGCAGAGTACATCTGTGATTTATTAAAATAATTAATGAAGCCTTTTTAAATGAAAATAAAACATTACAGTAACACAATTTTGATTGTTTAAAGTATTTTACTTTGTACCTTAGAAATGAAATTTCATATGAAGTAATGAATGTATGGCTCTAATGCATTTTGCTGTTTTTTGTTATAGTTATTAGTTATAAATAAATATTATAATATAATAAAACATACCCAATTATAAAACCACGACTTGGTTATAATTAAGAAAGTCCACATTGTGCAAACTCATAAACTAATGATAGATTGACAATAACCATGTATATGGACCTTATAAGAGAAAAAATAAAGATTGCATCAAGAACATATAAAAACTACCAGCTGTTTTTCAATCTTCTTAGAGCATTGTATTATGCAGATGCTTTATTTTACTTTCTTACAGTATAATTTTGCAGATAAATAGTTATATTTAATTGTATTAATTTTTTATAAGTTACTAATACTTTTAGCAAGTAGTTTTCCTAATTACTATGTGAGTATATTTTTTGTGGAATAGCTGTTTAATACCCATTTTAAAATAATGTGTCATCACACACACACACAAACACAAACACAAACACACACACACACACACACACACACACACACAGGCTGTTCTTTTCTTTAGGTTAGGTGTCTATGCCATTACTATATACTGTTAATTTCTCTAGATTTTTACTTCTGCTTACAACTCTGAAATTTTGAGTGCTTTAATTTTCTTCAATTTCAGAATAGATTTAGGTCTGTCCACAGGGTCCATTGAGATGCTGTATAAATTTTAGAATGTACTTTTATTTCTTTAAAAAAAATCTGAAGCATGATTTTAAAACAGTCATATAAGAACATGTAAGTTTTTAACACTATATGGTTTTACTTTATTTTTTTTTCCATTTGAAAGTGTTCTATTTTTCTTAACTAATAACTCTGGCTAGCAGGTATGAAAACATGCTGAAGAGAGGTGTCAAAACGGCTTTGGGGCAGCATCGTATGGCCTCAGTAAATGTAGACGTTTACTGAGTGTGGCTTCCAGTAACTTGAGTTAATTTTCATCCATAGCTAGTTTGCATCAAGTTTGAATTTATTATGAAAATGTTAAAGAATTTTAGGTTTGCTTTTGGGTTTTTTTGTAAGTGATTGTTTGTTTGGGGTTTTAGGTTGTTTATATTTCATTGTCAATTACATGTTCGTTTCCTTTTATTTCTGTTAACATGACAATTATTTGATTTTTAAAATGATGCTCCTTTGAGTTCTGGAATAAATTATGAAGGCTAATTGTTGTTGAAAGTTTTTCATTCTGTTTGAATTTGAAGCTCTCCTTCACCCATCTTGTATCTTTTCTAACTTTGGTGCTGTGGGATAATACTTTCACACCTTGTAAATATTTGTGTTTGCAAATATTGGTTTAAAAAAAGGCTGATTGGTCAAGTCGCTAGACAGGAAGTAGAGGCGGGGCAACCAGACAGGGAGAACTCTGGGAAGCAGAAGAGCAGAGCTGCACATGCAGTGAGACACAGTGGAAGATGGATGAGGATACTGCACAGACCAAATAACTAGCACAAATAGAAATATGAGTTAGCTTACAGCATAAATGTTAACAAGTAATAAGCCTGGGCCATAGACCAAACAGTTTATAATAAATGTAAGCCTCTGCATGCTTACTTGGAACTAAATGGCTGTAGAATCGGCTTCCTGGGACAGAGAAACTTCTGACTATACTTAGATACGGTTTGATACTGCACATATAAAAAGTTTGAAAACATTATTTCATCTGATATTTTTGAAAATGTTCGAACAATATATTAACTTTATAATGTTAATTAAATATTTGATAGAACTTTTAGAAAAGTTATCTTTCTTGTCTCAAAATTACTTTAAATTGTTTAGTTATTAGTTTAATGCTTTGTTAGTTATCCACCTGTTTGGAATTTCAGTTAATGAATCACTGACTTTCTTTTTATTTTACCCACTTAACCTGAGTTTTTCAATTTGTTTTACATTGTAATAAAGTTATTTTTTTCTTTTTTATATTTGTTATATGAAACTTTCTGTTTCAGGCAATACATAATTGCCTAATCTAATATTTTAATAATTCCTAGAAAATTTCTTTAGATTAAACTTTATGAACTTCTATGAAATGTCACACTTTCGTGGTGGCAAGGTAGCACAGAGGAAGAGCACTTACCTTGCGTAGATAAGCTTGGAATTCTATCCTGGCTATGCAACCTGGAACTAGCTGGACTTGTTTGATTTCAGAAGTTAAGTAGATTCAGACTTGCTTAGAGTGTGGGAAGCAGAAACTTCATTTAAGGGGTTACAGAAATGGCTCCATTTATTTATTTATTTTATTTTTATTAAAAAAGTCATCTTCATTGAGGGAGGGGCGAGGCTGAGGGCTGGCTGGGAGGGTTTGGGAGGGGTAGGGGTGGGATGTTCAGAGAACAGGGAATGTAGGTTTGGCGCAAAGCACCAACAGGTGGCTCACAACCACCTGTAACTCCAGTTTCGAAGAACCCAACACTCACTGCCAACTTCAGATGGCATGAGCCTTGAATGACGTATATAAAAATACACCCAGTCAAGACTCTGACACACATGAAAGAAAATAAATACATCTAAAATGTTTATGAACTTTCCAACTAATTCAATATGTAGAAAATACATAAGTTGAACATTATTTCACATAATGAACATCTTTGTCTTGCTCACTGGAAAAAAACCAAACACTTATGTATGTGGATAACATTTTGGCAAATCCACTGACTTCATTTTTAGAGGTTAGTTTCTCACCTTCCTCTATGTTTATTAATTTATATTAATTTCTACTATGTTCATTAATTTCAAGCAAAAGCCACCCTTTTTGGATTATTAAGGCTTTACAACCAGTCTTGATGCCAAGCAATTAAAGCATTTCATCTTTATTTTTATGTAAGTTTCTACACATTCTAGTTCATGTGTATTTCTATATGAATATTATAAACATCCCATTACTTACACTAAATTTCTAAGTAGTTTTAAATTAATTTCACACTCATTCATTTGATTCATTAAATAACTGTGACTAGGTTATGTTTCTTTCTCTATTCATATGTATCTGATTTTGGAAGCAAAACCTTTTCAGCATGCAAGTAAACAATGTTCACATATGTGCGATTTTTTATTTCATAATGTTATTATTTATATTTTATTTCCATTATTTTGTTTTAAATAATACTTGTGACTAGCTCATTCTACCGGTTTGGTATTTATATATTGTTTAAGATTTTGTGACATGGCTAAAAGCACATATAAATCATAATATCTATCAGATTCTATCAGACATTTTTCTAATAACATTTATTTATTTAATTCTTTACTTTGCGTCTTGGGAAGTGTGTGGTTGCTTTGGCACACACGTGGAGAACTTCCTGTATCTGCCCTCTCTCCCCCTCTTGTTCTAACAACCTACGGGTTCCTCTCATCAACCTCATATCCTTGGGTTTGATGGCAACTTCCTTTACTGGCTCAGCCCTATGGCTGATTCCTTATAGTCATTTGATAATCATGGCTGTCTTTAAATGAAGCTATTTTTCTTTTTGACCTGAATAAGAATGGCAGAGCTTTGCACTTGGATAACTCTGCTTTCAGTTCAACTGTTCTTGTTGGCTTATGTTTTCCTTTGCTTATTTTGTCAGAGAGTTCTCAATCCTTCTGTCACCCTGTCTCAGACTGTTATGTGCTGACACTCTTCACATTCACACCATGATTCTAGCCTTAAATCACAGTATTAAATTACTCAGCAGCAGCACTAAGTGTTCTAGGTCCTGGTATATTATATGTTCTGTGAGAAGTTGAAAAGTTCTCTCCAACTTCTAGGCATCTTGTTTTTAATAGAGATACATTTTGAGTATTTAACATGATTGCTCCGAAGTTTATGAGCGAATATCAGTTGGATATTTTAGAACAATGTGGCAAGCTAAGTCCTATCTCCTACTAGCAGTGGAGGTGAGATCCAATATGTTTTGTGACATTCTCCCTGTGACAAAAACCTTCACTTCTGCTCCCTGCACAGTAATCCGAGTGCTTTATTTGAATCTTAAAGAGAACAAATAACCCAACTTTCTCCTCATCTTTTTACTGATTTTCTGTTTCTAAGAATTTACTAAGAAATGTATGTCATTCCTCGCTTGTGCCTTGTGCTGGGAAAGAGCTCTTCCCAATGCCCATCACTGTCACAGATCTTTTTGACAATTTTCTAGCTCTGTTATTCCAATTCGTGAAAGTTCGCCAATGATTTCTGAAAATTCCCTGTTCAAAATTAATGTGATCAAAACAGAATTGTGTTCTCTAGTAGGATCGGCAGTGGTTTTTATAATTGCTTTGTAAATTTAATCATATTTATCTGATGTAACATTCATTGTATTGGATAATTATTGTAAATGGAAGATCAACTATAATGAAACTTAACCTTTAGGTTTAATTTAGATCAGGAAAGCAATTGATTTGAAAATAATTTTAGTAAATTTTAAACTATAAAAAACAGCTAAACTAACAATAAATGTTTGGTCTAACATAGGGGTCACTAAATACTTCACTAAATTTCAGAAGCATGTAAATGTGGCAATGTAAAATCAAAATTAATGCTTACATATGAATTATCTCATAGTCCCATCATTGACAAAGCATGATTAACATACTGAGCAGGCTTAGTGCAGTACATGCAGTACAAGAATCCTTTGGTTAGATAATTGAGTAAGGTATTTGGAATTATAAACAGTACACACTATGAAGTCACCACCTGCCATAACACAGTACTCTTTGTTCTGTATGCTCTAAAGGGTGTTCTATAGTTCCTCAAAGCAGAGGGTTATATTAAGCAAACATCAAGCAAAGTAATAACTTTGAAGTAGCAGATATTTAACTATTTAGAAGCAGTGGATAGGTTAATAATACAAGTGCCTCCAGTAGAGACTTCTAGAACCCTGAGAAAGAAGGAGCAAAAGAAGCATCCTTAATTCTGAGGCTCACAGTG
Organism: Phyllotis vaccarum; assembly: GCA_033318265.1. NCBI lineage: Eukaryota > Metazoa > Chordata > Mammalia > Rodentia > Cricetidae > Phyllotis > Phyllotis vaccarum. The sequence continues at coordinate 38,586,867 of JARWLC010000002.1, read as the reverse complement.
TCTAAAAGAAATTGACTAGAGAAAAGGCATTACTGATAGAGTTCCTGACTAAATTTCAGTATTGCAGAGCATCCAGCCTTGCAATCTCCACAGTGGCATTTCTTTTAACCACGGAAAAACATTAGTAATCTCTCTAGAAATCCTACACCTTATAGCTGTTTTCAATGGCAGACTGGTCTGAATATACTTAGCTGTTCATGGTCCTTCTTTCTCCGTATCACGGAACTAGGGAATAAGCTCCTCCTCTCTAAAGCATCTTGGAGAAAAGACACTTAAATAAGTATTCGTAGATCTGCTACATTATGGGACCTACCTCGCTTCTACAGCCATCTGCTCAGTAATCTTCAGTAACATATAAATCATATTTGCCAATATAGTGCTTATAACACACACATGAATATTAAAGTCTGTAGAATACAAAATAAACAAAAATCCAAAGCCTCAGTGTTGTATAAGCCTTGAAGTTTAAGATAAAATTTGCATTTTTATAACATTTCTAACAAAATATTTTTATTAAATATATTGATAAATTATTAATATAATTCATAGTTATTATTCCATTAATTAAACTATTCTTTAATTTTAAATAATTATTAAATTTGTCTTTTATAATTAAGCATTCTGTTAGGTAATGGAGGTTTAAATATGAGTCACTGTTGTGCCAAAGTCTGAGAGCTTGGTTATAGTTGTTAAAAAAATAAACAAGTAATCATATTAAACTTCAATTATCATTGTGTGAGAAGGAGAAGAACACTTTGTAGGGGACAATGTGTTAGAATAACTTACTATTGAAATCTTTAAAAAAAATTTAGACTTATTATGTTGAATATGTATGTGTATGGTAGTTACCATAGTAAAACCTAAACCAAAAAAAGTGTAAAATAATATCTTGTTAGTGATTTACTGTAGAAGAATTTATGTAAAAGTTGTTAAGTATCCTAAGTCTAAAAAATACCGCTCAAAATCTTACAAGGCATATACAGAAAAGTAACTGAAATCTACCTTTCATCAATAATATCCATATTTAAAACATCACACAGAATTCCAAGGTGAAAATTGACAAGCAGAAAGAAATCCAGAGTGCCTGTAACAATAACAAATGAAAATTGAAAAAACTCACAGTATGATAACAATTGTAAAAGCCACTTAAAATTTATTTTTAAAAAACTCATATGCTTCATTACAGTATGCATGGGATTTTACAAAATACAGTACATTGATCACTAGAAGTTTTGAAGCCCTGGAGTTCATGAAGTTCAAAGATAGTTTAGTCTTTTCAAAAACAAAACAAAACACTTTTTAGTGTACAAATATTGCCTGTAAAATGCACACTCTGTTTTTATTTCTAAATAAACTTCTGCTATGTGCCAAAACTTCTGTTACTTTCTAAAAAATAATTTAAAGATTAACTTTAATCAATACAGCAACTGGCTCCTTCAACTTAATATTCATTTATATGCTATATTTCAAATTTAAATTTTTGATTATTTTATTGAGTTCTATTGTATCTGCAATTTATTAAAATAGATTAACAAATCAAAATTGGATCATTATACCCAATAGTAATTAAATTGATGAATACCTTAAAATTGGAATTTATTAGAAGGCTAATCAATTTGGTTCTCATCTCCAGTTAGGTCAATAAGAAACCAATTAAAAACTTACATCATAGAAACACAATGTCATAGGACATTATGAATTATTTTTAATAAGTTACATAGATATTACTATCAAATAAAACCACATTTTTCATTAATAGGCTTCAGTACATGAACTGGTAGGTTATGTTAATTAGTATAATGATTGGTGGTCATTTCGCAATGCAGAATAGTGTTAAACTAACAGGCTTTACAAATGAAAAGACTGTAAATACTATTTGCTTATTATTTTACTATTGTTGTAATTAGAAAAAAGACAGGAAAGAACAAATACAATTTGTTTATGAGATTGATTGTCCCCAACACAGAAAAATAAACAACAGTGACAACAGAGGCACATGAACATGAATGAATTCCCAATTCACTGTTCCTTCAAACTAGTCAGAGGTAAAACTTTACTCTGAGAATACAAATCAAGTTCCTACTAATTTTTATCAGATGATTATACTTATCATTGCAAGATGCTAATATATCTCAATATGGATTACAAATTAAATTTAAATATTGCTTTAGCAATTTACTTTGGAGTTGAAAAATGTTTCTGATATTTCAGGATGCAAATGAGAATATTTCAACTTTTCATAATGTATGTATCAGCCAACATTGCTGCAAGGCAGATAACATAGTTCCTAGTAATTATTTGAAGTGTTGCAATGTTTGGAATAATTGGTGTTGGGTTCCTCTCTGAAGGAATAGCAGCCATACAAATATCCTAACATCAATTATTATGCTGGGCTTTTTCATTTATTTATTGAGACAAAAAGGAATTTAACTATTTTATAATCAAACATTTCAAACTAATTTGATTCATTTTCATCTGTGTCCATTTATATCATCTAGTTGCAAACATTTTAATTTCTCCAAAGTAAAAACCTTTACTTAGAAGATATTTTACTTTTATTACTTCTTTAAGGTCTTCGTAACAAGTAATTTACTTGGCAATTATTTATTTTTTTTTTTTGGAATTTCACTTAAGTACTAGTAGAATATGTGACCTATTATACCTGTCATCTTTCAGTTATGAAAATGTTACTCATCTATTTTGGGGTCCTTTAATGGATGAGTACTAAATATTCTATATATTGAGTGTATAAATGTTATTCATCTTCTCATCACTGAGGCACACTTGACCTGCTTTCATCTTTTGTTTCAAGGTTAGAACTACGATGAATATTAATATACATGTATGAATACCGACTTAAATATTTTTTAAAACATTGACAATTTGAATTGTGCACAATCAAAAAACTTAAGGATTCATCAGACAAATTTCCACAGTATTCCCTATTAGGTGAATCATTTTTTATAACCACCTGAAAAGTGAGTTGGGTCCTATGAAGAAGTACTATTAACCACTGAGCCATCTCTCCAGCCCCTTAAACAATTTTATTTAGTAAGTTGTCTTCAGCTCTTCTTACTGAGTTGTGGTCCAGATGAACACATATGAGTATTCATGTAGGCACACATACACACAAATGCACTCACAATATAAACTGAATAATCTTCCTACCTATCAATGACAATATACTCAAAAAAAAAAAATCACGAAAACAATCTCATTCATGATGGCCACATAAAATATAAAAACCTGAAAAAATATATAATCCAGGAAATAAAAACTATGGAAGGCAGCCTTTCTATGTAAATATAGCAATACTCTCAGCTACTCATGGACCACAGAATACATGTTATGAATCAGGACCTCCTATCTTATGTATATAAATCTATCATTCTGACCTCTCTCCTACAGAAATAGCCATGTTCTAATTGAGTCTGCTTTGTGGACCATGATTATTTGTCGCTTCTTCAAGATGAGCATTGAAGTACATAAAAGTACCCTTTAGAGTTTTTGATACGTACTATACTCTCAAGGACAAATGTTACAGGATCATTATTTTGTATAAATTGCTGTGGTAGAGTACATCTAACCCAAAATGCAGTTGTGTAGCACCAGATTTCTTGTTTTTACTCAAATATTCTGTCATCAACTAACAGAGACAAGATTCTGAATATTGTGTAAGGAAATGAAACATCTAAAAAAAATATGACGTCTTCACTATTGTACTCCTGACATATTTTTAATTGAAAATGTATTGAGGCATTAACAAATTGTGGTTGCTGAAAACAGACCCATTTTAGTCCAATTGCAGCAGCAGAGTCATCGTATGCACTTACAGCACAAAGACAGCTCTGGGATACTTCTGTCTTTACACTCACAGCATATTAAGACAGATCTATGCACCAAATGTCACAAAACTGTGTGGATGCAGACAGAATGCTCAAATTTGTCAGTCAATAAAACTGCCTGTAATGAATATTTTTTACCAATTTATGAGAAAGTAAATATTAGAGAAACAAATACTGAATAGCAAGAAAGCTTTTACCTCCTTGTTAAACTATTGTATGATATAATTAAATACCCCTGAAATCTGCCCATCCTCTTTTCTTGGGGGAGGGATACTGAAATAATATAGCATGGTTGGTTATTTCACAAGGCTATGGACTCTTTGGAAATTGTGCATGTTTTCCCGATTATTTTTTTGTCAGGTTGACATAAGATAGGTTTATCTGGAAAGCAAATCTCTATTGAGAATATGCCTCCATTCAGATTGCCTGCAAGCAAATCTGCAGGATGTTTTCTTCATCAATTATATATATAGGAAGAAACAGTACCCAGTAGATGGTGCCATCTCTTGGTATGTGGTCCAGGGCAGTAAGAGATAGCAAGCTAAACAAGCCATCAATAGCAAGAGAGTAAGCACTTTCCGCATGGACTATTCTCATAGAAATAGAAAAGTAACTATGATAAAGATCACTAATCATTTTGAGACATTTTATTCAAACACACACACACACACACACACACACACACACACACACACACACACAAAACCGTATTTATCTGTACATGACTTTACAAAGGCAAAGAGGGGTATTGGAGCACTGACTTCTATTGAACATTTTCAAAGTAGTAAGTAGACGTAGCATTCATTATTGGCAAATTTCCAGTACCAGGAATATTTTTTTTTTTAAGACAAATTGGTCTAATTTACATCCTCATTTACCTTCTGAGCAAAAAGATATTAAAATTTACCTATAATAAAGGAATCACAAAATAAATCTAGTAGTATGCAATTGTTAATTAATCCTCTACACATCTCACTTAGGTACTTGCTACACTAATTTTGGGAACATCGTAATGGCCATTCAGCTATTTATAGACAAACCATCACATAAATGTTCCCATGTATGCTCTCTCATTTAATCTTGAACATATTTCAGGAACTTTAAGATAGGGAGCAATTCTAGTGTATGAATTGACTTTCTTAACCTAGGTGGTAACATGACTGAGTATGTTTTTTACACTACAAAATTTCGCCCTTGTTTAAACATTTACCTATTAAAAATTAGAGTTGTTTTGATTAAAGTTCTATAACAAATGACCCTACTGTTTTCTCAAGTGTTTCATACTTTATCTTGTTATATAGGATAATGATTTGAAGCTAAGACTGTGATATTTAAGTTACAATAAAGAGTCTATATCAAGCATGTGAGAAGCTTCGGTTTTCATTTAAGTTTCCCTTAGTTCTCAACATTTACACTATCATGACTTTCCCAAAGATTGTCATGAGAAGAGTACACGTGACTCTAGGTTCTGGGAGATGAAGTATTTGAAGGTTGTTAGAGAAATGACATCAGAATATAGAGAAACAAGTAGCAAAATATACATCTTGGCAACACAACAAAAATAGATTTTAATCAGAAGAGTTTGCATGGGATAATTAAGTAAAGGTTTAAAGTGTAAAATATGCAACACTAAAGAAAGTCAAGGGGGTGTGGCCAAAGAAATAGAATTGATAGGATAAGCTTGATGAGTGGAATAAATGAAAAATGTGATTCAGAAAGTGATAGAGGAGAATAGGGAAGTAGAAGATTTCAATTCTGAGTTTTAAAATGAATTAACGATTCCATTGATTGATGACATAATACGTGACTAATAAAAAGAAGCTCAAAACTGAATGATTTTCATGGATTACGGGAAAGAGGGGCTGAGCATGGACACTGATTGAGGAAATTCTCTGTGCCATAGGAGGAAAATGAACTTCATAAGTCACTCTACAGTCTGGAGGGGATCAAAACAAACAGCAGAAAAAGTCAATAAGTGACAAAGTCCCACTTTAAATGAACAATTATAAAAATTATAGGGTTGTCTACTAAATTCAAGCTTTAATTATGTCTCAATGGACCAGTAATTACAAAGAACAAAATTTTTTTCTCTCAGGAAAAATATATCACCAGTAGCATATCTGCAGGAGTTGATGCAATATAATAATCAGGACATCTTCAATTTGATATCTGTTGTTCTGAAGGTCACAATTAGTGTCTTCAGTTTCCTATTTCAAAGCTTATTTTTGTGAAGCAGTCTGTATAAAAAATATAAAATGAGTATTGAATTAAACATTTATTGATAAAAAATATTTTTAAAATGTATTTGAAAAGAATAGTATAACAGGTCAGTGATACAGGAATCTGTCACCAAAACTGACAACCTACATTTGATTCCTGGGTCCATAAAGAATCTCATAGCAGTATCAGACAATAAAAATCTAGAAATTTCCCTTTAATCTCCATACTTGAGCTCTCAAAAACATTAAATAAAACTTAAAATATCTTATTAAATATGACATCAATTTTTCAAAAGAGAGATGGGTGCTTTGTTATTTAAAAATATTAAATACTTTATATTTAGGTTGTAAAAAACCTTCATTACTTTTGAGTTACTAACACTTTGAGGTTTTATAATCATCAACGTTGAAAAACCACTTTAGCTAAATAAGTACTGGAAAATGGCAGAAATGTGATTGGAATTCGTTCAGAAATTGTTAAAGATTCTGTTCTAAACCTAAGCTAAAATGTTTAACAACTTTTTCATGAAGTCGAGTTAGCAACTCACATGGTAACATTTCAAATCAAAATCTCTAACACAGTTTGATCCTTGTTATGCTAAAGTGATACTTGCATGTTGAAGGATTATAGGTGGAATAAGTGTATTTGTTTTCTATGACCTAACGGTTACATCGCTACAGCAGCCAAAGCACTTGTGTATATTATAAAAGCACTGCATTCTGTAACCTTCAATAGTCTGTTCTGAGCTGAAGCACTCCAATGTTTGCTGTGCGGCTGACCAGTCAGCTGGGAGCATGTAACTCTTGGGGGGGAAGATTACCTCTCACTAAGGAGAATTTATGAACTAAATTGTACAAACGCTGCTCACACATATCTAATAAACTCTAAAGTATAAGATGCCCCTGTTTCTCTCAATTTCTTTCACTGCAGAAAGCTAGATAAAGCTCAATTGAGCACTAGCCCCAGTGCTGTGGTTTCTATTTCTCTAGCTACGCTTTTGCTGAACAGGAACAACAGAAGTTTCATGTATTGAATCATTCACATGAAACACACTATGATTTGGTAAAATGCTCTTGAAATAGAATCCTCCTCTCACTTTTACTGGGAGAAATGTAAGATAGTTTTTTTTTTTTTTTTTTTTTTTTCCGTCTACTTATGGGATCCACTGAATGAACCTTACATTCATTTTGTTATGCATTTTGCTGAGCCCAAGGCTCTTGTGAAAATTAACAGTTATTTTTAAGATGAAAAAGAAATCAGATTCTTCAAGCATTTATTTTGATTCTGTCCTTCTATGAAAGACTTGAGCAAAGCCTCCCATCTTAAAGGATTTTTTAGACTCAGTAGCTTGCATCATATTTCTGAGAAGTGATTGTTTTACAAGAGAGGTTTTGGTCAAGATTTTTGTGTTTCACAAATTAGAAAGTTTAAAAATAGTACTACCTTGTAATCAGTTCTTTCATGAAGTAAATTTGTTAATGCCCAGGTGTTTTTAGAGAAAGCGTGGATATTATTGTGAGTACACTAGCTCTGTTGCCTTACTGTGTCGTTTTCAGAACAGAAGAATCACACATCATTAAATGAAAGTGAGCCATTTAAGTCTGCGACCAATATTATTCATCTTCACTTCCATGAGCTCTTGGGTAAAAGAGACACAGCATGTTGGTTTGAACACTTCTGGGGCAGGGGGACTGTAGAAGAATTGGCTTTTAGGAACGCAGAGAAGAGGGTATCATGCAGATTCACAAACAACGATTAATCGGTATCAGGTGCTGTTGATGACAAGGGCATCCCTGTAGAAACTGTCTCCTCAAACGTAAGAGAAACCCTGTGTCATACAGAGAAATACACTTGTGTGATAAGTAGTACAAATCGCCACCCTTTTTCCTTAATGCTGCATGAGCTGCAGTTCCCTTGGCCCCTGCTCACGACAGTTTTTAGCATATTGGTGTTCTTCGGCACTCAGAGATATTTAAACCCACTTTTAAATGGTTTATTTTTAATATACAGCTAAATATTTTTTACTTTTTTCTGAACATTTTGGTGAGGGAAAATAATGTAAAGAAGCAAGCAGCATGGGTGCTTTCTGTGAGATTATGAATTTGTATACATTTCTGTTTAACACTTTAAAAATTAGACACCCTTACACGGGTCATCACTGATGTCAAATATTCTTTGTTTTAGAAATATATTTGGAAATAACTCCTTTGAAATTCTATAAAACAACAATTATTCAAAGAAATGAGTAACACTCTTCTAAATGAATGATTTTATTCTGGTTTTTAAAAGCTGACAATTTTATCTATGGATCTTGACTTTGTATGACATTTTCTCTTATGTTCAATGTGTGTGTTTTAAAAACAAACAATTTAGATGACTTCTTTAATGACTTCTGATCAACAAGAAGGAATTATATATTTAACATATATATGTTTGTATACAATATATCATATATCTTCATGCTTATGCATCTTTTACTCACTCAGTGGTGAATTAGAATCACAGTTCTTTCATATGATAATATAATCTTTGTTTCTGATGTATGAAAGTCACATGAAGGCTATGATTGCACACATTCAAAATGTATCCCATTACATATATCAGTACCTGAATCAAGCGAAGATACAATCTTTACATTTTAAATGATAAGTACTCAAACATATATTTTGTCAGGTGCCCACAGTTGTTGTTCTGTTAATAAGATTAATTCTGGATGGTTGAAAAGTGTTTCCACAGTAAAATTTCACTACATGTAAATGTGCTCTCCTGCTATCAATTAGTTTTTCAGTCTTACAGAATAAGCCACTATTCCATCATGCTCCTGTGACTTTCTTGTTTCTGTCCCTACCCAAAAGAAACCCATCCTCGTGCAATGGGCAAAACATTTTTATCTATCTCAAAACAGCTTTCCTAATTATTTGCATTTTCAAAACTCTATGTCAATGCATTCATGTATCTACTCAGCTGTTTCCAAAGAGACATGGCTTAAGGGACACCTTCTCTGAACCATCAATGGTTGTAGTAAATGCCTTGTTCCTCAGAGAATTTACAAGATCAAAACCTCATGGTGTACATGGAGGGCTTAGATTATAATTTTCCTATATTCTTTCATGTACATTTATCAAAAATGAATTTCATCTGCCACTGGGCTTCATAATTCTCCAGTATGATTAGAGCCATCTGGAGCATCTCCCAAACCTCATTAGTTGTTAACTAACCAAAGTAGCATAATGTTGTCAGAATATTTTAACACCTCCCTTTTTGTGTGTAGTCCACATCATTAGCAAGTTCACTGAAATATCCAGGTCTCAGTACCGAGTCACTATCTCCTCTTTCAATTTTCCACTCTGAGGAGCACTCGTGTCTTATCAACTCATATTGCCAATGCCTAACAACTTTTCACACAACACATACATCCACATTCATTAGTATACAAGTTATATTTGACTAAGAAGTGGATAATATTTGGTTGTATTAGCATAAGGGTAAAGTGGAAGCATTCATTGCTCATTGTTTTTATTACTTTAAGATGTTTTTATATTATTATCTATTATTTCTCCACTTTTTTTTTCTATTTCAAACCCATCTTTATATTTATCCCACTCTCTTTCAAATTCATGGTCTCTTTTTAATTGTTGTTTGTGTGTGTGTGTGTGTGTTTCTGGAGACAAAAATACAAACTTTTCAGTCAGTGTAATGTTCCTCATATGTACATTATCAGGGCTGTTCATTTGGTATTGGATAAATAATTCATGTGCTCTTTCCTGGGGAAACTCATTCTCCCACATAGAGACACTAAGAACACAGGTGAATGACAGTAGAAAATCTGTGGACTGTTTCCTAAGAAGTACTTTATAATAGCTTACATATTTTCCTCTTATCTAGAAACAGAAAATATTCTATAAGAATGTAAACTTCTATTTGGCTATGGCTTTAGTCTTGGTTATATATTAAATTATTCTAAATGTTGTCATCTCTTTTATTTATTAATAATAATGTTATCACAGGTAATTGTTGTGTTAGCTAATGCACTATAAAATATTTAAACAAACAGTATAATTTAATTATCATATTTAACATATTAAATAGTTTTGTCATAAATTATAACATTTTATATACTACATACACCATACATTAATCATTATATGCCTAAATAAGTTAATAGCACTGTATAATTATGCTGTCATTGGAATTGTACCTTAAGAATGATCATTAAATCATTTAAGCTATTATTATTTATTTTAACTCAGTTTGAATAAATACATTTCTAGCCATCAATAACAAATCATTCTTATATTTTCAGCATCTCTGAATACAAAGGATGGACAAGAATTTTAAGTAAGTTTGAATTACACAGTGAATTCTAGTTCAGTTGAACTAAAGAGCAAATCCATGCCTATGGAAAATAAACATAAAACAGAAAAGCATAATTTCCAGCTTAAATTAGCTATATATTTGTTTCTTTTGTATTAGAGATAGATTTAAGTATTATAGTCATTGTAATGCATTTTCAGAGTATATTAAGAAACTCCCATACTCAAAAATATCGAATAATGATAAAATACCAACAAAGTTTATATCATGAAATATATCAATATTTCCCCTTTTATTGAAGATTGATTCTTTTCTCATACAGTAAATCCTAATTACACTTTTCCCTATTTACTTTTCCCAGTTGCTTCCCCCTCCCCCTTCCATCTAGATCCACTCCTTTTTGTTTCTCATTATATAACAACAGGCTACTAAGAGATAGCAACAAACATAGCAAAATAAAATTCAAAATAAAAACAATCTATTGCATGTAATTTGGACAAAGCTAACCCACAGAATTAAAAGAATGCAAGAGAAATAACAATAATTAGAGATGCAACCATTCACATACTTCCTGTAAACATATATTATAGAGTAACATAACATAGGCTGTAGTGAGATTCTATACAATGGTATTTTTTTAAAAAAAGTCCAAAACTACCAAATTTATCCATTTTTACTTCAATTACAAACAATTATGTTTAGAAAAACAAAATAAATTCATTATGACTACGTTTTTATGTCTTCAGGAACAGTTTTTATTTCAAACATAATGAATTTTAGAAATAATCCTTGGTCAAGATGTAAAAATGTGTATACATGAACAAACAACTATTTTGTGAAATCTTAAACAAATAAAAATTTAAAATGTGCTTGTTATGTTTTTATTTTTGAAATAAGAATCATTCAGTAAAGTAGAGAAAGAGAAAGAGGAGGAGGTGGAAAAGTAGAAAGAGGAGGAAGGAAGAAAGAAATAAACAAACACACAACCTAGATATGAACATAGCAGCATCCTGGAGATTTTCTTGTTTTAGCATCCAAATTAAGTCAGTTGGATTGAAAAAGAGAAAGCTTTTAAAGTACTATTATTAAGCCAATGTTTAGTATAAAGTTTAGTAAGATTTTTCTAGCATATGCATCTGTTTCTAATGAATACAGTAAGCAAGGCTAACTTATTGCCTTACCTCTTTAAATGCAAACTTTTATAATTAAAAAGTCAATATACACTGATTTATTTAAATAAATTCAATTTAACTGATTCTTCTAATGTGAAGGCCTCAGAATTTTAGAAATGTGTCTAATCTTAAAAGCTGTAAGCTCAATAGTAACAATTATTCCTGAATTTATTTTTATAACCCACATATTTCTAAGCTTGGAGGCGTCCTGTTGCTGTACCTTCCCTGCTGAGTCAGGGCATCAAGTTATAGACCAATAACTGATATATGCTGTGGGATAATGCTTTTGTACACTGTAATGTTTTGTCATATGAATTGGTTTAATAAAATGCTCATGGGCCAGTAGCCAGGCAGGAAGTATAGTGGTAATATATTGTTTTCTAACAAATAAAGCTTGTCTCAAGATCAGAGGGCAGATCTAGCCATTAGCTAGCTAATCATTGAGACCAGGCAGTGGTGGTATACACCTTTTACTCTCAGCATTCAGGAGGAAGAAATGGGAAATGATATGGCTGGGCAGAGAGAAGAAGTAATAAGGTGGAGTAGAAATAGGTGATGGGCCCCTTTTCTATGAGGAGTTGGTGAAGTATGAGTTTGCAGTGGCTTTCTCCTTTGCCTCTCAGATATTTTAGGATTTACCTGGGTATCTGGCTCCAGGTTTTTAATATTAATACCAATTAGAATTTGATCTACATATGACTAGGTGGAAGTGGATCAACCATGTTTCATGCATCACAGAAAATCGTTTCCCCACAAAAGTATTATATATGGCTTGAAGTTGGATTGTTTACCTTGTAAAACCTGTATTTCAACTCCATCCACAGATTACTTTTCAGAAGTTAGGTAATAATATTATATACGCACTAAGGTTTCAAGAGAATTAAACAAATGTGTGCCTGTGTTTATTTTATATTTTTGATTTATTTGTTAACATCCCTCTTTTGTAGTTTTAGTCACACCTATACTGAGCAAGTATGTAGCAAAAGATCTATTTTTGATTTTCCATTTTTCTTCTTCCCCAATAGTAAATAATAAAATATTTTCGTGAATAAATTTGTAAATGTGTCAATGGTTTAATAAAATGCTGATTCACCAGTAGCCAGATGGGAAGTATAAGCAGAGTGACCAGAGCAGGAGAATTATGAGAAGAAGAAAGGTAGCGTCCACAGTCACCAACCAGACACAGCAAAAACAAGATGAGAATGCCTTATTAGGGAAAAATACCTAGCCACTTCACTAAACTAAATAGAATTATAGGTTAACTTAAAGTGTAAAAATTTGCTACTAACAAGCCTAAGCTAATGACTGAGCATTTATAAGTAATGCTAAGCCTCTAAGTCAACTATTTGGGAAGTGGCTGCCAGGTGTTTGGGAATTGCTGGTGGGACAGAAAGTTTTACCTACATTTATATGAGTTATTTTTAATGAGTTAGTAATGAGAAACCAGTTAACCAAATCTGAAACCAAAAGCCTACCTGTTGTTGCATTGAGTAAGAAATATGGCAATATAGATATTATCTTGGCATGTTTGAAAATACATGTTCATATTTAGGTGACTAATCAGAACTTCACGCTATAAGCTAAACATTACAAAGGATTATTATACTTAGCAATCTAGGAAAATATAGATTAAACACTATAGCTAAATTTCTATGTTGTAATAAATCCAATATAAGTACATTTCTAAAAATTTGTTCTATTAAAAATCTGTTTAACTGTACTTTTTTTCATCCATCCAGTTAATAGCTTACTTTCTGGTTTAAAATTGCACAAAGTACTTTATTCTATCTATAATATAATTATCTTTATTGATGTTTTCACTTAATATATTTATACTATTGTATTTTCATCAGTTTATATTTATTTTTATCTTTTCAATTAAAAAATGTAGATTTTCATCTACTTTTAAAATTGCTTCAGGAATCTATACTTCATTCTGTTGGGAAGAATGTAACTACAATGATGTTCATATTTCTTAACTCATCACTAATGTAGAAGTTTTAATAGCTCATGAAAATATAATTTCTGTGGGTTGACTTATTTCCAAAATTATATAACATTTATTAAAACTTGAGATATATAATTTGGTACCTCTCAAATTTTAAGTGCTTACTTCCCAAGAACAGTAACTGTGACCTGTTTGGAAATAATACAAATTTCACATAAAATGTTCTTATCATCAATATAGCTAATATGTACTATTTATCCATATTGTCTGAATAGCTTCTTTTGTAGGACTTTGAACTCTTCTTTTTAAATCAGGATTCATCAGATGCAGAACTGATAGAAGTCATTATGTATCAGATTCACGAGTCATTGCGATGTTACAAATAAAATCACTAGCCTGTGGGCTGCTGTGAGATCAGCTCCTCTTACACAATATCTAACCACCAATGGATGGAGAAGAAATAATTAAAACATAAGTAGAAAGTCATCACTTACATAAATGTAGATATGGTCGAATCAAGAAAGATTTGCCAACATATGGCAGAATTTGTGATGAGAGTTTACTAAAATAATCATTTTGGAGAATTTTATTTCTTGCACTTATTTTATATTAATACATGATGAAAAAAGTAATTAGCAAATGAAGACATCAAAGGCTATGTAATCCTCACACATGATAACATAAAATGACTACACAGGATCTCTGATGTGATACTAGTGAGAATATATCACATCTTAACATGGTGAAGAAAGAATTCCAATATATTTTATAATTAACATTAACATAACTGCCCCAGGAAATTTTCAGAGAAAGAAACTAGTTATTTTATAGTATTTTGTCTATTTTGTGCCAATAACATGTATATTTGAAGGCAAATTCACAAAAATATTTTGCCAGTGAAGTATTCTGACTTCCTGCTTGAAAGGCTTTGGAGATATTAGGTATTCTGTATATTTTCAGGGTTTTTTGTTTTGTTTCTTTTGGAAGTCAACCCAGGTGTGACTCAAATAGTCAATGGCTCTTAATTCTCATTTTCAAGAAGGGTCTCAAATCTACAATTAATTACCAAATTATTTTAAATCAGTTTTTATTCTCACACGGAAGGGTAGAAACATGATTTTGAATAATAAGCAAATGATCAGTGCCAGAAGGCTCATTTAATTTCTCTCATGTTCATGTTATTTACATATTAGCTTTCATAAATTTATTTAAAAATTAAATTGTTGGAACAGACAAATATGTATACCTGTTTTTAAAATAATGCTGAGAGAACATGACATTCAAATAATACACTTTTATAAAGAAAGAAAAAGAGCATAGGATTTCAGTGCAATTTTATCATAACATCTGCATTTTAATTTCATCTACATTTAAAAGCCAAACTGGTAGGTATTTTTTTTTTTGTAATTGAAAAAATAAAGGTTTCCATTTCCAAACTGTTTCAATACTTTGCAAGTTAAATACAGAAAGACACTTTTTTTTTTCTTGGTGAAAAGACCATATAAGCCCATGAAAATCAGGGTTTATGATGGCCTTCAGCAACAGCACCATGCATGGCGCCTCTGTAATTTTATTTGATCCACAAAAGTAGTTTCAGTTATATAATGGACAGTCTCACTGAATATTTCTCTTTAGAAAGCTTGCACATGTATTATTTTATACATACTCCTGTCAGTTCTTGTGATATGATTCTGCCAAAAGTATACTTTGATGAATGCTAATAAATTCAAACACCTAATATTAACCTATATTATTTAAGGCTGGGGGTGGACAAGAACAAAAGGCAGGACTGAATAAATTATAACCTTCACTTGATATTGAAAACAGGCCCAAATACCTATGGCTTCAAAAGATGGAATTCATCCAATCAGAATACCCTATTCTTCCCTTTCTATGCTAATCAATTGAACTGTACATTGTAAAAGTCTTTATGGTATATACCACCAGTCAATATGGGGTTGTATGTAATGAAACATCGTTGAGCAAGGAAAATCATGGCCCAAAGTTGTGAAAATTCTTTTTCAAAAGTAATGAAAAAATTTAAAAATTGACTTATTTTCCGTTGACATTGCTTGCATGGTATTATTCAGATAAATTGTTGGATGGTCTTATCCTGCACAATTGTTTATGTCCCATTGAAACACTCACTTGTTTCTGCTCCATCAAAGCATCGACTTCTGAATTTGAAGAAGGATTCTACAGCTGTTTTTTTTTTGTTTTTTTTTTGTTTTTTTTTTTTTTTTTTTTTTTTTTTTTTTTTTTTTTTTTTTTTTTTTTTTTTAAGTCTCAATAGTAAGAGTCATACTCAGACCTCCTCTTTCATACATTTTTGCTGGCATCACTTTTGTTTTTATTAACGAATTTGCCTATTAACTTACTGTCTTTTCCTGTATCTATTTATATTTTATAAAAAGAATTTCTTCCTTCTCGAAACTCTACTTTATTTTGAGTTTCAGCACTTTTTTATTAATGTTATTTACTGTTATATGAATGGGTATACAAAACATTGTTTATTTATATGTGAATTATATGTATATATTATTGGCTAAACCACATACACAACACTGTCTTGTTCACCCACATGTATTTGTGAGTAGGTCAGGAAGTTGCATTGTTATGCCTTCTTCTCTCCTTCTATGCTCTATTTTGTTAGAAAGTTAGTTGTCATTAACCTTGATACCTCATGTTTAGGTTAAATTGGCAGGCAAGAGGGCTCCAGGCATCCTTCCCACTCTATAAAATAAACTGTGGCATTAGAATTATGCACATCCACACCTGGCTTTTCACTTGTATACTTTTTATCTAAACTCAGTTTCTTAGGTTACCACAGAAGCACTTTACTGACTTAATCTAGTCTTCTGTAATGTTTTAAGGATAAATTACAATAACAACCTATATTTTGAATTAATTCCTTTCAAGAGTAAATGAATAGAGACAGCTTTTATACTTGTGTTGTATTATTTGACTTTATTAACTCTAAGTGGTATGTTTGAAGACTTTATTTTGACAATATGTTTCCTTCACTTTTATCTATGCAGTTATAATGAGTCTAAATTAAGAAATCTTTATTTTTAAAAAGTAATTTTTAATTAGGCAAGCTCATCAAAGTCTTTTTAAATTGCCAACCATAATATTTAATGACAAACTTTGTCCTGTCATAAATGTTGTCCCTACGAAAAGATTTTTTTTTCTTCTGAGATGATTTGGGGATATGTGGCTAAATCAATTTATTTTATGGTGTATACTTCAGATAGTCTTTTGTATCGCCAATTAAGTGACAAAAAAGAATAAGATATATTTAAATTTAGTAAGCTTTCAAGAGGTATTTCTAGAGAATGTCTTCTTATTTTGAGAAATAGAATAATGATCATAGATAGCGAAAATCTTTCTCATTGTATTGATTAATAATGACTACCAATTTGACAGGATTTAGAATAACAAAGAGATAAGTTTCTGGCAATGCCAATGAAGGATTATACTGATTAGTATCATGGAGGTAAGGCAAATCACAGGAAATATAGACACTGCAATTCTTTAGGTTATACTGATTAGAATCATGGAGGTGAGAAGACTAAATGTAGGCAATACTATTCACTGAGTTTCCATTCTAGACTAAATTATGTGAAGAGAATTAGCTGCGTACCAGCATTCAACAATGTTGTCTTCCTGACTGTTGATTCAATATGACTAGCTGCATCAATCTTCTGCCACCTTGACTTCCAGTTAAGATGGATATACGCTTCAACTAGCATCCAAAGCAAAGGTTTTCTTCCTGAAGTTGTCTTTGCCAGGGTATTGTATAGTGTTTGTGTGTTTGTCTCTCTCTCTCTCTGTGTGTGTGTGTGTGTGTGTGTGTGTGTGTGTGTGTGTGTGTGTGTGTGTGTGTGTGTGTTTCTTTAGACAAATAAACTTGACTGGCAAATAGAGGGCAGTGTAAGCAGTAGCTACTAGTTAATGATGGGGCTAGGTTGTGGTGTCTCATATCTTCCAGCACTTGGGAGTCTCAGACCTAATCCTAGAACTCCAGAGGTAGAGAAAGTAATAATACAAGGCAGATGGAGATGGGGTCTCTGCCAGGCCCCTTTCAAGCTGAGGTAAGAAGTGTCTGTGGCTGTTCTTGTTTTTCTGATCTTTCATCCTTTACCCCAATATCTGATTTCTAATTATTATTGATCATACTAATTAGGATGAAGGTTCCCTAGGGTATTTATCACAGCAACAGGAAAAGTAATATACCCAATTTTACACAGTTATTTTTTGAGTCTTATATGTTACCTCTTGAGGCACATGTGCTACCTCGTGAGGCATATATGCTGTCTCAACACTTTGTAATTGTGCTGGTCATACTCCTGATTTGTTTATTATGGCAACATATTATTATATTAGCTATTCTATAATTATATGTTTTTATTTATTTTATTTTACTGGTCTACAACAAAAAACTCTTTTTTGTATTTTCTTTTAGAAAATCATTAAAATTAAATCAAAAAATGCTTTTGAGTAAAACAATAGAAGGTACCATCGAAAGCTTTATTGTATGCAACTATATCATTGGACAAAACTATGATTCTTTATTAATGCATACTATAAATGAGCAAATATTTAATGACTGTAAATTAATAAGGAAGCAATGAAAATTAAAAATGAAAGAATAGAAAGAAGGAAAAGGAGCTTCAGAAAAATAAGATATACATATTTTATTTAAATAGACAACCATATTATATAAAAATTTTCAGTGATTATTTAATAGTGATCTTACGGTTATTTCTATAAACAAAAATGAAAGCAAAGGGATGAGAGTTGCCCACCCTTTGCATATCTACTAATTTTAATCCATTTTTCTGTATGCTCTCTTTGGAAACATTTGTGTGAAAGGGTTGTTTGAAGATAGGAAAATGTTAAGTAAATGAAATTTTGAGTGAGAATTTAAAATATCTCATGTAAAATTACTATATTCACATAAACATAATCTAAAGCATAGAAAAAAGCAATAAATTGACAGGCACATTTCCTTATTCTCTCTCTCTCTCTCTCTCTCTCTCTCTCTCTCTCTCTCTCTCTCTCTCTGTATGTACGTATAGGAGTTCATACCCTGTCATTATTTTCTGTTTATCTTCTTTAATATTTATTCCATCCTTAGATTATAAATGAAAAATTTTGCTGATTAAAGAAACCAAGTTTTTAGTCTATAAAAAAATTTAGGATCACTTCTATTAATTTTAATAATAAATATCAATATAACATGATTTCAAAATATACAAATTTGTTTTAATGATCCTAAAATAATTGTTTTTGTGCATCTCTGTTCTGTTCTGCCTACATGCCCATAGAGGTTGCTGCTTAGATGGAGTAAAAACAAATAAGTTAGTTCTTAAACTGTACATAAACAAGAAGGGAAAGACCATCTAAATATTTTTCACTAATAATAAGATGTAGGCTGTGTCTATGAAAGACAAATAGATTATTAGTATTCATTACTTTTAAAAATCAATTTTTATGGGTTTTGGGTAGTGATGTGCCTTGTCCAGTGAAGTTTCAAATCATGACTTATTTGTCTGTGTATGTTGGCTTTTGTTTTAGGTGGTTGTTAGAAGTGCCTCTAGTCTGTACTGTGCCTAACTTAACAGTTATGTACACATAGTTGGTGCCCAAAATGCATTAAACCTAAAAAGTTCATGAACAGTTTAATGAGTTCCAGGTCTTTAAGACTTGGATCAAAAGAAGCATTAGAAATACTTGCATTTATTTGGGAATTATATTAACTTGCCTCTAGCTTTCATTCTAAATTATATGTCAGAACTTAAGGCAAGATTCCTAAGAAAAGTTTGTTATCAAATGTATTATTTTTAATTATAATGCATGAACAGATTAATTATATATTACATATATATAGAGATTGTTCATACAAATAATTAGGCATATATTGTAATAATATACATATTTTATACATAAATTTCAGCTTTACCATATTAGTTAACTATGCCATTGATGACAATATAGAGGTACCTGGAGTAACCTTACGTCTTGAAATAATACTAAATGACAAATGCTCACTTACATTAGTTATCTAAAATTGACAAACTCAACTAGAATATGGAAGTCAGCAGAACATAGAAGATGAGAAAAAGTTCCAAGGGTGTGAAATTTCTGTATGTTAGATGAGTAAGTTGTAAGGGTCTGCTATCTAGCATGGTTTGTGATATATCGAATATGAGGGATAGAGGAATAGCTCAAAAGCGAGTTTTGTGTATGTGCAAATATACAAAATTACACACATACTATGCAGATCTCTTCCTGTCATTGCACTTCAGTAAACGTACAAATAAATAATTAAAATGTTTACTGAGAGTAGATATAATCCTAGGGCAATATCTTGTGTATAATAAATAGCTAATTGTTACTATGCCAATTTTGATTATGTTCAAAAATAATTTTACTGTTTTGTAAACATTAGTAATTGTTTATTTCAAGGAACATTTTTATATTTATTACATCATTATTTTAAATATCTCAATATTTTAAATGAGTGTTCTTGCAAGAAAAATTTTATATTGATCACACATTGTAGAGTTTTCTTCTTACTAAATTCATTTGTTTCTTATCACTCTATGATGAGTATTGGCATCATCAACACGATGTACATTTTGCTAAGAAAACATATTCAGGTCAACTCAATGATGTATTCAATGTAGTGTAGTCTTCCCAAACATGGAGAAAGAAATTTGACTTAGGCTTTATAATTATGAAGTTCTTATCCACACTCTTGAAATATTCTGATAATTCCAATAACTGCACGTGGGATTCAACCTGGAAAAATACACTCAAAATGTGTTTGCCCCATTATTACAATAAACATTAAATATTTTCTAAAAAATACTATTCAAGCTGGAGAAAGGACTCAGCAGTTAAAAGAATTCCATGTGCTTCCAGAGGATGAGAAGTCAGTTACCAGCACTCAAGTCTAGAGCTGAGCACCCACCTGTAACTCCAGCCTCCATAAACACTCTCCCACACCACACATGTGGCATATACATACACACAGAGAGAGAAATAAATAAGGCAAACAATTACAACATATTATTCTTAAATTTTTCTAAATTTTCACATAATTTATTCTTCCATTTTTATTGTCAATAACTGAGCTATATTTCGAAAGTTATATCACCTGTACAAATTAAGAATTTGTCTTACAAAAAGGCTTTGTGATTTAAGATTTAATATGTTGTTTGCTTTTTTTAATTTCTAAGGGGAAAAAAATCCAAGCTTTTACTTTTCACCAAAACTAAAAAGACATGAAGAAATGTATTGTTTTCCATTCTATCATTTGGCTCACTGCCCCACAGCATTGAGAGTTTTCCTAGAATTTTGTTTCTAAGAGGCACTTTGGAGCATAATTTATGAGGTAGGTTGAATAAGATAATAATGTATGCCATTTATACTTTATCATTCTCACGTGGTTTTATGGGTGTGTACCTTAGAGGCACAGAGGCAAATTTTTATTAACACATGTTTATACATAATTGACCAATTGGGAAGTGGTAAGAAGTAATGGCTGTGATTTACATAGACTAAGCAATGTCTTAGAGCACCTCACCCTGTCTGGAGCCCCCACTGTGACAGATGAGCCAATGCCTGTGGGGGCTGACAGCATGCTATTTATGGCATTTCCTTCTGAGACAATTAAGTAACATATGCCAAGACCATAGGGATTATCTTTGAGCTACACAGTATGTAGTTCTATCTGAAGAGAAATATAATATTTTATGAATTTGACAAACCATAAGAAAGCTTAAATTGATTCACCCATTTTAATAAATGCAGTAGCTTTTTGTGCTTTAAGATTTACTTCTTGATAAGAGTATGCCATGAAAGATTAACATGTTATATACATTCATTATTCAGAATAGATGACATATTTATTTTTTAAGGGTACAATGTTCACACTGAACTCTTATATAGCATACTTCATTTTAGCAACCGCTTTTCCATATTTAAGCCAAACCAATGGAAGGTCATTTAACTATAGACAATGGTTGTTTTTCTTTTCTTCTTCTTCATTTTATTATTTTTTAATAAAAAGTGTCTTTTTAAATCCATGTATAGCCCTGCTCCCCCTCCCTTCTCTCCTCCTAATCCCTCCCAGTCAGCCTTCAGCCTTTCCCCTCCTCAAACACCCATCCCCTTCCCCAAAAGTACAAGAAGTCCCAAGGTGGGTCAGCTCAATGTGGCTCCTTCACTCCAGGCAAGTCTGATTTCCTCATCCCAATATCAAGACTGGGTTAGGTGTTCACTCCAGATGCTGCCCATGGCAATCGACAGTTGCCTACCCTTGGAGGGCCTAGTTCTTTTCCTCCTTGGATACTCCAATGGCTGTTCTTGATTCAATGAGCTCCCCAGAGATCCAGCTAGCCATCACTGTGGGAATCCTGTGGGTCCTTGGAGGTTTCCCTAGCACCCAAGTGATTCGTGATATCATTGTTCTGTTGTTTTATAAGCTATAGTTAGGAAAATATAGTATGTTGCCAGATAGCAATTAGAGGTAGGAAGGAAGAAGTGAGAAATCTGAGTACCTGCACTGTTTCTATCTGTTGTTGTTTATCAGAGGACTCCTGCTGTGCCTTATTGCAAAGACAGTTTAACTCACTGTTCTTATTTTATTTGAGAACTCACTACTTAGGAGAGTTCTAAAGAACACAAAAATTACACTTACAAGAAATCTAGCATTCAAAGATACATCATTAATCAACAGTAACATTACTGGTGTTCAATCGAGTTTTTTTCCCCTGATATTTATGTATATCAATTGTCCAGTGTCTGCTGATGAGGTATGAAGTGTATGATTTGTGATGTGTGTGTGTGTGTATGTGTGTGTGTCTGTCTGTTGTCTGTATGTGTGTCTGTGTGTATTTGTAGACACATGGAAGCTAAAATATGGCATAGAATTTTCTCTTCTATTTCCACCCAATTCCTTTGAAGTATGGTCTCTCACTCAATCTAGAACTCACTGTATTTCAGCTAGACAGGCTGTCCAGAAAGTTACAATCCTCCTCTACCTTAGCTTCCAACAAACACTGGAGATATAGTCCTGGGCCACCTCTCCTTATTTACATGGGTGCAGGGGATCATCTCCTCAAAGTATGCAGTAAGCAGTTTCTCCCACTGAGACATAGCACCACCCTCTTCCATATTATTTTGAAACAAGATTTTACATCAGACCTTGAACTCACACATTCAAATATTCTGGTTGACCAGCAAGTCCCAGGAACCTTCCTTTATCTGCCTCCGTAGTGTTGAAACTACAAGCACCTACAGCCACTGCCAAACTTGGCTTTATATTTATTCATTTACCTATTTCATGCCACCTGTGTTGAGAATCATATTTTTCCTCGGTCTTGTAGAGGAAGCATTCTAATGAATCATTTCTCTTGCCTCTGGTAGTATTTTTTAGGTGAGTGAAAGAATAATTGGAAGTATCTCTTCTAAGACTACAGATATATTTCGTTCCCCTTGTCTTGGCATATCAGTTGCTTGTCCTTGTGTCACCGAATTTCATTTAGTCTGACCTTGCATTTCCAGAGTTTTCATCTTTAGACACTATGGGAAGATTTGATGGGGTTATTGTGGAAAGATGATTTTATTAATATACCAGCATTATAAGACTTTATTAAAATAACAAAAGAAAACATAAAAATCCTGTTTTTTTTTTTTTTTAAGAGGAAACACAGAAGAAAGAAAAGAATGGCAGAAAAGGAAGGGAGAAAAGATAAAGAAAAAGTAAAATGGAGACATAAGGGATCTGGTATGAAAAAGACAAGTTCAATTACAATTAATTTGGTTCTTTAGAACTGCTAGAATTTACTGCTGGGACTCCCAAGGAGGTATTATTGTTAGTTTCTCCTATGAACTTAATACAAGCTAAAGTCACTGCAAAAGAAGTCTGAATTGTGAAAATGAATCTATCAAATTGGCATGTAAGAAAGTCTGTGGGGATACATCCTTGCTCAATGACTGACATCAGAAGGCCTAGCCCACTATGGGCAATGTCATCCTGAGCAGATGGTTCTGGGTTGTGTATGAAAGCAGACTGAGAAAGCCACGGGAGCAAATCAGCAACACATCATCTATAATCTCTACTTTAGCTACTGCATCCTGCTTCCTATGATGCCTGAGTTCCTGCTTTGACTTGTTTCAGAGATGAAACGTGATGGTGACATATATGTATACTATATGTCCTCTAATCATCGTCTATGCAGTGCTTTTCTTCTACTTTGTCAGTGTGAAATGGGAAGAAGCTTGAGACAGTGACTATATGAGATCTCATGTCAAACCTAGATTTGAAAGTAAATTTTCCTGGATTACCAATAGTTTTATAGGAAATAATATTGTAAATAATCCCTTATTATTTACAAATTATTTTAGATCTCTTTTAGTTGGTACCTCAATCTCTTTAACAACACTTTATTGGGGGGGGGGGCTGGAAGCTACTCAAGCCTTGTAAACATCAAAGATGGTGGTAAAGACAAAATCCTTCATTTTGTGGAGTTTGGTATTGTACTTTATATTGTACTCTTCTCCATTTCTTCCATCATTCGCTTCATTCAGTCTGTTTGTTTTAATCATAGGAAGTGTTATAAAATAGATACTACAATATATACTTCTACCTTAATGCCTAAGGGCACTTCTTCCTGGTATTTTTAAAAGGGTGTTTTTTAATAATCATCTTTAGAATCAATCTTTTCATTCTCCGTACATTCTCCTATGAAGACAGCAGAGAAGGAAACATGGAAGTGAAATGGACATAAGCTAAGATTTCCTTTTCATTATCCATTTACGTATCTTATTCAATTTTGGAGATGAGACCAAGGAAATAGAGGAAGAGCAGAGATAATATTCACCTAGAACTTACAACAATTAGATACAACAACATCTTCAGTGAAAGACAGTGTTATAAATATTTGAACGTGGATGTATTGGACAGCAAAGCTGCAGGGTACTCTAGCACCTGATTCAGAGGTATAGCATTGACTCATTAATGAGCAATACTTCATAAGTGTTGCCTCTTATACATCAATTCAATAAGTAATTGTATTTCCATCAATTTTTAAATGCATGCACTTCCAATTAGCAAAATTGACACATACAGCCTTGTACCATTGGATTTTTATTGTCCCATTCTTTTTTTTTTTTTATCTCCATCAATAAACGGTTTTCTTATTTCAATCACACTTCTGAAAACCAGGAAAACTTAATGACTCAGTGGAAATATTTAGGTATAATATTCAGGAACCTTTACCAGAAGTTCTCAAACTTTCTGGAAATTAGAGAACCTTGGAAATTCCTAACATTAAACATAAAATTTAATAAACAAAATGTTCAGTTGCTCAAGCCCCATTGATATCCAGGGGATACACTTAAACCAAAGCCAGTGAATAACACTTGTGAAAGGAAAAGGCTGTCTCAAATCCTAGAAAAGTGAAAGTCTCCTTAAGGGAATGGTAAGTGTCAATCCTGTACACAGTGATCTCCTGCCTCCTCGTCTAGGGACCAGTGAGTACCTCTGTAAGAAAGAAGAAGGAGTGAAAAGGGGAAAGGAAGAGGAAGTTCTCAAACACATGCAGATTCTCTGTAGATGAAATGCACCAAACATTGTGTTTCAGATCCATGAAGCAGAGTGACTGTTCCCTATAAGAGAAAACAAGCAGATCTGTCACAGCCTTGACAGAGTAATCAGTTTCTTTGCCTTAGGTCCCTCCAAAGTAATGCAGGTAAGTACTGACAGTTGTGACTGGGAAGTTTGGTTCAGATTGTAACCCAAGTATACAAGCAGGACTGCTTACTAGCCAAGGAAGGAAACAGACCTCACTCAGATACTTCAGAAATGCTAAAGGATTTACACACACACACACACACACACACACACACACACACACACACACACACACACACACCTTGAAAACTTGGCCACACACACACACACACACACACACACACACACACACACACACACACACACACCTTGAAAACTTGGCCAAGAGAGGCCAAGTGGAGATTTTCCCTTATGCTAACAGAATGGTATGAAAACCATTATTTTAGGTCAAGCAGACACAGAGATATGAGAAGCAAAGAAATTTATCAAGCAAGACATGAAGATGCAATCCACTAGATTACATTGAAGTATTGTGGTTGTAAAGTTCCAGAAGGCAGCATGACACTAGGAGGTAATGGAAATTGACTTCAGCAGTACACAGGAAAGATATGGTCTTATTCTCCTGAGACTCCTGTATAGGCTGATATCAAAGTAGGCAGGTGTCGTTACCTTATTAAAGCACAGTGTACCTTGTTTATTAGGAGATTGCCCATCATTGTAAATTGACATGGGTCACTAAACATTAGGCACCAGATGTCTGTATAAGACATCAGCTCAGACTCCAGCTGCTCATGGCTTGATTGTTAAGGTCTGGAAATTTTGTTTTCACCCTTAGTTACTTCCTGGTATAATTCTAACAAGGTAAAATATTTTATTGCTATTATTTCAAGAAAAAATTTCAGTACTGTACCTCTCATTAAAAAACAAACGTTGGATACTGAAAGAAAACTGGAAGTTTACAATTGGAGCAATTGGGACTATTGAGAAAAATTACTAAGCCTGTTAGATGTACTAAGACTTAAGTAAAATAGTAAAGATACTTCACATGAAGGAGACATTTTCTGTCTGTTCAGAAAGCACATAAATTGCTCTTACAACATTGGATGAAAGTTTGCCAAAATCCAATGCAATTAACAAATGTACCCAACCCTTTATCGGCATTTCCATTTCTAGGAATCCATGTGACAGAAATTCTGGTAGTAGCCCACAAAGATAAAAATATAAGACTATTCCCTAGGACACCACTGGTAATATAAAAAACTGGAAGCAACCCAAATACCCAGTAATACAGTAATGGCATAATGACTGTGATATAGTCTTATAATAAAATAATATGCAGCATTTAAAATAAATGGGATAGATCTCAGTGTACCGATTTGGAAAGAAGCCCAAAATACATTGAAAGCAGAAACACTACATTAATGTTATTTATAAATAACCTCATTAGTCTCATGAACATTGAAATATTCTGTATAAGTAAATTAAACTGCAAGTTTTTGTATAAATATAAATTATATTTCCCATTTGTTTCATCTTGATTTTCTTTTTAAAGATTTATCTTTCAACTATTACTTTATTTTTTCAAATTAAATTACAATTATATTTTTCCTAACTCCTTTCTTACTTACAAGCCTTGTTATGAACCCTTTTGCTGTTTTTCAAATTCATGTTCTCTATTTTTCCAATTTTTCTTAAATATGAATGTTTATATTTCTATGTTGGCATATAATCCAAAATATATAAATACTTCCTGCTAAGTCTGTATAAAGGAACTTGCATGCATGTATATCATTTTAGAGCCTACAAATAGATTTAATTATTTCGTTGAAGGAATAAGTGTCTTTGTTTGCATGTCTCAGCAGCATGTGTGCACAGTGACAGAGAAGCCAGAAGATGTCAGAGCCTCAAAAACTACAGTTGCAGAGCATTGTGGGTAGTGGGAACGGCGCCTGGATTTTCAGAAAGATCGAGTGTTACTAACATTTACTGTATCCTCAGGCCATATTTTCTTGCTTTTCAAATGTATCTCTTGATATATGTTTACAATAAGAAAAACTAAGAACAAAAGGTAACAATGCTAAGTAGAAAATGTGGATTATAAGACAAGATTGTGTTTAATTTTTTTTAACAAGTAAACTTATTTTAAAAAGATTAAGAGTTATAATTCTAACAGTATTAGATATAATGAGAACTTAGGTTTTTACAAACTCCTATAGCTTAAAAATACAAAATATTTTGGTTTTATGATATTGAAAGTGCATTAGTCCATATTAATTTATAAATAGTCTATATATTATTATACATGCTATAAATTAGTTGCACTCATCTAATAAAATCTGGAAAATTTAGATCAATTTTGAGGACTCATCATTCTTTAAATAGTTTAACAGTTATATTTCTTAATTTATACAAATAAATCATAGTATAAATATCTTATAATGAAGCTTAGTACAATAATTTAGATTCTTGTTCTGCTCAAGAAACTTTAAAATTCCTGTTATAACATCTTTCTACAGCTATAACATGACCATCCTTCAGCATCATGACACAGCATTGACTGTCAGCTATAAAATGACGTGAGTGAAGAGGTGCAGTGATGGTTAGATGAATGTCTATGGTAATATACCTGGCAACAATCCGTAGTGAAAGAGATTGGGAAGGTTCATGAGGCTCTCTCACTTGAGATTCTGCCTCCTATTTTCCTTTGGCTACCAGTTGGATGCAGTCTGGAGAGGAGCTAGAAACATGAGAAGTAACACAAAACTAGATGCTATGATGCAGCTCCCCTATAGTCGTCATCTATGATGGGGCTGTTTGATGATGCAGCTGTTTTTCAGGTATTACATTTGGGTAAGTAAATTCTCCCTCATGCTTCGGTAAATAAATGCAACATTCTAATTTATTTATCAAGTAAATTTTGGATGGAGTCTCTTCTTTGGTCTGTTGTTGGAGGCCTATCTGGTATGTTGGGTGAACAGACACTAGCATACATCGCTTCAGGAAATGCAATAATATAAGAAAATAGTGGTGATCTATTATGTTCAAG
Organism: Phyllotis vaccarum; assembly: GCA_033318265.1. NCBI lineage: Eukaryota > Metazoa > Chordata > Mammalia > Rodentia > Cricetidae > Phyllotis > Phyllotis vaccarum. The sequence continues at coordinate 38,558,675 of JARWLC010000002.1, read as the reverse complement.
GTGATTTTTCATTTATAGTATGTTTAAATAGAATATGATAATAAAAATGAAAATATATTAAAATGCCTAGTGGTGAAACAAATGTCAGAAGAATATGCATTTATATATACTTATATATGTATATGTATGGCAGTAAAGGTATGTAGACAATTTTTCTAGCGATATTTTAAATATTGACTTATCTGAGCATGCAATAGTATTGGAAATATATACATTAGACTGACTATGATTAAAGATGAGGATGTATGGGCACCCAGAAATTATATAAATTGAAATTAGAATTTAAAGTGAGTAAAACTATAATTAATTGAAACAACGCATGGCATCATTAGCAAGAGCATACAAATAATTAAATGTATTACTTTTCACAAATTTGAAGACCTGCTAACAGGTGTTAGGGACCTCCCAGTGACTAGAGGCTGATAGGTGGCTTCTCTTCTCCTGACAGCTGTTCAGAACACGAAGAGTCTACTCTTTGGAGAATGACTGCTTTGTTTTAGCTGAAGAATATTGTCTTCTGATCTGTATGTCTTTATTGTATCTTCAAGGAAACTTGGGACTTCTGGAAGGAAATAGAAGACTGATATGCTGGAGCTAGGCAGGAAAGCTAGGTTGCTCCCAGGACTTTTTAGCTCTATGGCATCATTTGTAGGGAGTGATCTGGATATGGATTCTACCTTTGAGGACAGTATGCTTTCAATGGATGTTGTTGCACATAGGACAGGTTTCTGAGTATTCTCTGGTCAAGGAAGGAATCTTTTCTACTAATATCTCCTTTTCTCATTTACTCAATTCTGTCTCATTATTGTTAAATAAGTATCTGTTAGGAAACAAAAATTGTATAATAATGTAAAGAAAAATATAACTTATTTAACTAAGTTACATGAAGATACAGTTGTATGATTTAAGCAAAATCTGATTGTTATTATTTGCTGAAAGTGCATTTATTATCTCTTCTACTAACCCCAGAATTGGTAAAGAAAACATATTTCATTGCAAATTGTATGGGACAATTATTTCTTTTTAAGTACATTCCATGTTGACATTAAGTGATTCTCTCATAGAAAATGGCTCAGTCATGATTTGCCACAATTGCTGATGAGATAAGGGAGATGAAGAATAGTGTGATCTGTGTCAAAGTATTCTTATGATAACTGGGTAGCATAATATACAGCATGCAATTAGAAAAATAACTGACATAGAAAAGCGCTATAAGATTAGTCATAAAAATTTGACAAATATTGAGCCAGAAATAGTACAACTGAATGAAGTTCCACAGAGCACTTTTTGAACTTATTTTTTTTTAATTAATACACTTCTTTACTGAAACCATCAATAGATACATACAAACCCAAAATTTCTAAAGTTATCTAAGAAATCTTATGGACTAAACGTGGCAATTCATCAATCCTATTATTCTATATTTACTTGTAGCCCATTATATACAAATACTAAAGCACATATTTTTTCAAATATAGATAAATATCACAACAAAGAAATTTGGATTAATATATCATGCTAAGAAAAGGTAAATAATTTCCCTACTCCCATATTCTCAAAGTTCTTAAAATAATTGCTAAGCATTACTCATTTTTCAATCGTCTTCAGAAGCAAAAAGTGAACCAAGAACTCAGAAATCACAATGAGATATTAATGATAGGAATGTAAGGAGATTGGTAGAAAGGCTAGATTTTATACTCTGAAAATATACTTAAAGGCAAACTACTGAGGGTAGTGGAAATATTGCAAACCACACCACCCCTCAACAGCTAGATAATAGGAGGAACTTAAGAGAGACATCCAGCGATCCCCCTGGGAAGGGGAAATAGAGAAGATCACCTGAGTAAGTTGAGGTCATAACAGGGGCAAATAAAGGGAGGTGGGACCAAAACATAAGATATAGAGGTGTTTGAAAGAGAGGAAGAAAAAAGAAATGGATATCTTGATAGAGGGAGCCACTGTGGGCTTAGAAAGAAACCTGATGATAAAAACAAACAAACAAACAAACAAACAAAAACAATCCAAAACCCACAAGATGCCCCAGGATAGGACTCCAAGCAACAGTAGAGATGGTGTCTAAACGGAACTTCCCCTATAATTAGGTGAGTGACCACCCTAACTGTCATCATAGAACCTTCATCCAGCAATGGATAAATGGATAGAAGCAGAGCTAAGCACCAGGTTGAGCACTGGGTCCAGCTGAAGAGGAAGAGAGAAGGGAGTTTATGAGTAAAGGATCAGGAGGAGACCCACAGAGAGGGCTTACTTGGGCTGCTGGGAGTTCCCTGACTCTGAAATAATCAGAGTGACAGACATATACTTTTAAAATAAAAACTTTTTAAATAAAAAAATGGGAAAAAAAAACCAAGAAAAAAATTAAACTTAAGATAAGACCCAATACATTGAATCTAACACTGGAGAAAGTAGGGAATTTGAATTACAGGGCAGAATAAGGGATTCTCAACAGGATGGCAGCTGTTGGAGGATTAAGGCTGGTAACTAGCAAAAGGAACCTTATGAAACAAAAGAAGCTTACACACAGCAAAGCAATCCCTCATTCAAGTGAGAAGACAGCATAGAAAATGGGAAAAATTTATTTTTACACCTAAGCATCTAACAGAAAGTTTCTATTTGTAATACACAAATAAAAAAACTAAACATCTAGAAAAATAGCCCATTTTTTTTAAAAAAATAGGTTATTGAACTAAACCTAGAGTTCTCAAAGATGAAATCCCAATGGTTAAGAAATATTTTGAATAACACATTCACAACCCTATGAATTAGGGAAAATGCATATTAAAGCTCCTTTGATATTTCATATTATTCCAATCAGAACGGCCAAGATCAAAATACAGATGATAACACACTGGCATGGGTATGAGACAATGAGAACACTTACTCAACTTATTCATGCTGATGGGAGTGCAAATCTCTGCAGTCATTATGGAAACCAGTACAGAGGGTCCTCAAGAGCCTTGAAATAGATCTGTCACATGACTTAGCTCTTCCATTCATGGACATATCCCCAAATCTATTTATAGCCTATTGCAGATATACTTGGCTCATCCATGTTCACTGGTGCTTCACAATATCCAGGAAGCAGAAATTATCTTTCAAGGTATCCACAAATGTATGAATCAATAATGAGATGTTGTAAACCATGGAATATTAATTGACTGCTTCAAAATTAAATTTGCTGCTAAATAGACGGAAATGAAAATAATTGCTCTGGCTGTTGTAATCTAGACACAAGAGGTTTTCTCCCATATGTGAATGCTAGCCTAGAGTCTTAAGATATAAATTTAGCCTTAATTCCAGCAGGCACTCCCTTTGAATACACAGCTCTACAAGGGAAGCAGGCTTCTACCTGTCCTTCTGCTCCTCCAATCCAAATTCCCAGCCTCATCACCAGCTCAGAGACAGACAACTGTTGCAGCCTCCCCTCCCTGCCTTCTCTTTCTCCTGATGTCTTAATTAGTATTTCTATTGCTGGGAAGAGTCCCCCATGGCCATGACAAAACATTTTACTGGGTGACTTATAGTTCAGAGGTTCAGTTCACTCTCATCATTGTGGAACATGGCAGCATGCAGGGAGACAGAGTTCTCGAGTTGAGAGTCCTACATCTTGATCAGCAGGCAGAAGGTAGTGAACTGTATCACTCACTGAGTGTTGCTTGCGCATGTAAGAGACCTTAAAACCTGCCTCCACAATGTCACACTTCCTCCAACAAGCCCAAACTTCTAATTAGTGACAATCCCTTTGGGGCCTATTTTCTTTCAAATCACCACACCTGATCAACTCGCTACTAAACAAAACTGGCTGAAAACACAAAGTAGTATCAAAGACTTTCTATAATTAAATGAAAATGAACACAACATACCCAAACTTATGGGACACAATAAAGGTGACTCTAAGAAGCAAATTCATAGCACTATGCATCTACATAAAAAATAACTGGAAAGAGCTCATACTGGCATCATAATAGCATACCTGAAAGCTCTCAAAAACAAACAAATAGAAAAATACAAATAATCAATGAAACATAGAGTCAGTTGTTTGGGAAATTAGTAAGATTGACAAACCTCTGTCCAAATTATCTAAGAACTTCAGAAAGAATATGCAAATCAACAAATTTAGGAGCAAAAGGGTGGACCTACCACAGATCCTGAGGAAATCCAGAGAATCATCAGAACATGCTTTGAAAACTTGTACTCCATCAAACTGAGAAATCTAAAAGAAATGGATATTTTTTCAATATATACCACTTACCAAAATTAAATCAAGATCAGACAAGAATTTAAAGAGAACTTTAACTCCTAGTGAATTAGAAGTAGTCATTAAATGTCTCCCAAGCCCCACAAAAGTAAAATGGCTTTAGTGTAAATTCTACAAGACTTTCAAACAGCAGTTAATACAAATAATCATATAATTCTAACAATAATTGCTCTGACTTGATATTAAATTCATGAGATGGGGCTGATACCTGATACTAATATGGTGACCAAAACCTTGAGACTTGATAGCCAAGAGTTTTACGGCAAAAGCAAGCAATACTGCTACAAAAAAATAAAATAAGATAAAATGACCTTTTACGATATTCAGTTATACTAATAGATCAGAGCCTTGTTCAGCCAACATCAGAGAAGTTTCCTTCCGCAGCAAATGGGAACAAACACAGAGACCCCCAAACAGACATTACACAGAAAGTGAGAGACAGTGCAACACTCAGCCCTACGTGAGATCTATCAAACCCTCCTCTAAGAGCTCAGGAAACACTGTAAAACAGGAACTGCAGAGAATGTAGGGCTGTATAGATGGAGGACACCAAGAAATCACGGCCCTCTAAATCATCATGAGTAAAGCTCATGTGAGTACAGGGACTGAAGCAACATGCACAGGCTGGTCATGGATCTGCCCCATGTCCTATGAGCTTATAGTATAGATTCCAGCTTAGTGTTTTTATGGGAATATTGATCGTGTGAACAAGTGCCTTCTCCTGGGATCTGTCCTTTCTGTTGGTCTGTCTCATCTAACTTCAATGTGATAGCTTTGATTTTATTTTATTACATTTTGTTATACTAAAAAATGAATGAATGTATGTAATTTTATGTAAACGTAGCCCCTAAGGTAAAGGTTAACAATGGCATTGTAACTTATACTTGCTATGTGATTAATAATCAGTTTACTCCAGTGGAGTGACACTGGGTTTATTAAACAGTTCAGGACAGAGCTCTTGTTCATGAGTAGATGACCAACAAACAATGGACTTCAAAAATTTTTGTTATATTGTGTTGTTGAAACGTTTCTGAAAAAGAACTTAAAGTTAGGTGTTTAACACAAACGTAATTATCCTTGAAGATATATGTAGATACCTACTACTATAAAGCTATTTAATAAGTATATATATTTACACATGTCCATACACACATGTAAAAAGATTTTAAATGGGGTTATCCTGTAATTACTGGACAACTAGACAAGGATCCCCCAGAGCATCATGAATATTTTTTGAAAACACATGTAGAGGAGAGATTGGCATGAAATTGCTCTTGTGCTATATCACCTGCTTTCATCTGGGAAGCCAGTTTACCTCAGAGACAATGGACGTGAGAGGCTAACCATGCTCTAGTATGTAAAATAAAATATCAAAAGGGGAAAACTTTAAAAATATTACAAAGTTAATAGAAATTATACAGTCCAAACACAGAATGCCATCTAAGGTATGGAACGTCTGTTCAACCTTAGATTTATTTATTTGCTACATTTATCATCAGAAATTCGGATTTACTTTCTTAAAAAAAACCCATAAGTAATAGCTACTGAATAGATTATGAATTTAATTTTTACTTATTACTTTAAGGAAGGCAATATAGAGATATATCTTATTGTGTTAGAATAGTATTTTCTGAAACCTAGTTTTCATTGTTCAATTAATCTATTTATTTGCCTTTTTATTTGATGTTTTCAGGATAGGCTCCTGGCTCTGAAATCCTTGTTTTAGGACATCTGGAACAAATTCCAGGAAGAAACAAGAGAAGGAAAGGTATAATGGATGTATGTCCTCAGTGTGTCTGAACTATGAAGAAACTGCTTTCTTAATCTGATGACCTCTGCTTGTAGTATATTTTCCAAAAAGGACATTGCAATATAATTTCAAAGGAAGTTTAAGAAAATGCTTTTTATCATCTGTAAGAATGTAAATAACAAGTAGGTTGTTGCTTTGAGTTTATAATAGAATGTGTAGAAGATTAAAGGCTTGGCAGTTTTTCCTAAAAGGAGACAACAGAGGATCTTGGCAAACATTGGTTAATTTAGAATGGAGAGCTGGAGAGTGATGGGAAATGTCAAAGCATTGTGAGTATAAACTGTATCCCCCCCCCCCCAAAAAAAATCTCTTATCTCAAAGAGAATGAGAGGGAGTTTGTTTCATATATGAAGGCCATTGCCCAAAATATATAGATTTAGTTTGCAATGAATACCATGTTTTAATATTCCGATGTTTCCACTAGGTTTTTGTAGAAGAGCATAGTAATTTATAAATCAAGGCACTGAAAAATGCATTGGAAAATATGTAAATACAACCTTTTGGTTATCTATGGGCCTACGGCTTGGGGGATAAATGATTTTTATTGGACAACTAAACAGAAACCTCGTCCCTGGGACATAAACACTCTTGGATTCTCATCAGTCATTAGTTATCTGATGTTATTTGTCCAGGGATGAGATTCTCTAGGATATTTTCCACTTCTAATTTTGCATATTGTTGATATTGTCATTGTTAGGGTCTTTATTATATAGTTATTTGCATAAAAGGCTGTTTCTTAGCATACTTTCTGGTATTTCAGATTTATAATTTTTCCTATCTCTTCTTCTGCAATGTTTCCTGAGGTATGGGTGTGAGAACTCTAATAAAGGCAGATACATTGCAGCTGGGTATCCTATAATGCATTGATCTGTTAGTTGTGTCCAGTTGTAGATTTTGTAGTGGTTTCCATACACTGTAATAAAAAGGTACTTTGAAGAGAGGTGTTGTCTACATGGCTCTCTAAGTATAAGGATAGATTTAGAAGGTAGTTAGAAGTTGTGATGGTCTAACAAAGAGGCAGTAGTAGATTTTCTTATTAATCCAATACTTCACTAGCCCAAGAAAGGTAGCTAGGTTATTAGTATCAAGCATGTTCTACTCCTGTTGAGAGGGACTTTAGTCCAATTAGACATGTTACCAGGAAGATGTCGGTGCCATTACTGCAAATTATGGATCCATTTGAGAGTGTGAGTGGTTTGGAAGGAGTTGGAGGGAGGGTACTTGAAGGAGAAAATGGAGGAGAAGAAATGATGCAAGTATCGGCTAATTAAATGTACAACACAGAACAAACATTGGTGAATGTATCAGAGTGGCGGATTACAACCAGACTAGAAAATATCTGCTCTGGGTGTCATGTGTTACCCGATGGCATTCTTAGCATTTAGATTGGTGAAAGACCTGGGTCTGTACGTTATGCTAAAAGTATTTATTTAACAGCCATGAGGATCTTAAGTCATACCTAGACAGGTAACAACAAACTGCTTTCTATATAGTCGAAGAGAGCCTAGGACAACTTAGCTTTAACCTTAAAACATTAAAACCCTCACAGTCATCCAAGTGTTAGTCAGTCCACAAGACTCAGAATGAATGCAAAGCTTTTTTTTTTGTGAATTTCAATTAATAATATGAAGAAAGGCCCTGTAAAATTTCAGCACGTTTTTGGTGTGAAGAACACAAACATGAATAGATTCTTGTACTTCTAGTACAAAACACTAAATTACTTACGTTTTAAACATAGAAAAGTGAAAAAAAAATCTTAAAATTAAGCACAGTTCAACTGCATTTTGACAAAAGTTTATATTTATATTTATAATATATCTCTATACAAAATCTGTGTGTATAAACCCATGTCTTATAAACACTTGCTGCATTTCAGTCATTATAAACTTGACATGGTGTAGGAATTTGAAAGCTATTACATATGCAAGTCCATGATGGCATACACTATCAAAACTTGATAGTCTGTCCACTTAAAATCCACACCCTACTTTTAGTACATTGTAAAGACACTGATGTCAATTCCTTTGAAATGAATGTATTTATTCTGTTATTCTGAGCATCTTCACTTTCAAGTAAGAGGAAGACAATTGTTACCATTAACAACACCTCAATTATGTAAATTGGTAAATAATTTGCCAAGTATTTTGGACTCTTTGACCCTGAAAATACTTTAGATTTCATTTTGAGCTGCAAAAATTAAGGCTATACATTATAAATTTGTTATTTACATTACTTTTGTAATGTGTGATTCTAGAGAATATGAAGCAAACTTCATGTACCATAAAATTTGTAGCAACTTTGATGTTGATTTTCCCAACTTATGGTTTCTAAAATACACTAAAAATGTCATAATCAAGAAAGTTACTAACCAAGATATAACCATTATAGTTAGTATCTTAGGCATCTACTATAAATATTTAGCCTTGCTTTTTATCTTATAGGTGATAAAATGACACATGTTGCCAATACTATATTTGACATGAGTGCAGTTACATCAGTGTTATAAGTAACAATGACATCATGCTTTCACAGGAGAGCACAGAACAAGCTGCATTAGCATTCACAACTCACCATTCTGATATCAATACTCATTTTACTGTTCAGATTTTTTTAAACTAATAGCTGTCAAAAATACCCATTATAGGCTAGTCTATAATTTGTAGAAGTCAAGTAATACATTTTTTCTGAAGGTATAATGGATGCTCCATGGAGCAATTATTTTAGAAAGACAACTTCATCTCAGCTGTCTTGTGCCAGCAGAACTATTTAAGAGGATGAGATGCATAATTCAATGTGGAAGGGCTGTCAGAGTTGAGAATACCTTTAAATTATAAAAACTTAGCAATACAAGTCAGTTATAATTATAATGAAAATGTAGTTTTCTGTCACTTTATCATGGCAAACATCTCTCAAGAAGCAATTTTGTGTGTTAAAATATTTTGGTAAAAATGACTTTTGATTCTAAAGGGATACAGATTATCCAGTTTTAGACCTGATTATTTTTCCTGCAAATTGTGTTTAACAGCCTGTACTGTATAAGACAGCAAGCATAAGAGTCTTATTAAAATCTCATTGGAAAATCTTTCAAGAAGACAATAGGCTACAGTAACTCATGACGGCAGGTTGGGTTATGAATAAAATATATTATTCTAATAGCAAAATAGGACAAGCAATTCTTTGACATCCAATTATTTTACAAGGTAAATATATGAGTATAACAATGGTTACCCTTTCCTACCATTCTTTTTTTTTTCTTTCAAATGGTTTTATGATAAAAAGTTAAATACTGAGGCTCCTCTGACTGCACTTATGGATAATCCTGGGCACATGGTGGAGATAGATAACCAACATGTTTAAGTTATCCTCTAATTGCCACATGTGGACCCTGCACAGCTGTGATGAACACCCCCACGTACACACAAGTAAATAAATGTAACAAAAATAAAAGCTAAAAAGTAGTAGTAATTGTAGGTTCTTAAGGGCTGATATTGTATGCCTTTGAGAAGTTAGAAAAAACTCTCAGTTTCCAGGTTGGTTTCTTCCCTATTCTTATTATATATCTTTTTTTCTTTAAAAAAAAAAAAAAAACAATTATGGGAGATAAAGAACTAATACTAAGTATTTTTCAAAGAAACAAGCTGAAGAATAAGAAACAAACCATTATATTACAAATTTGAAATCCCCCTGCAAATTCTAACACAAAATGATCTCAGATTCCAAAATTGAATCCCACAAAACTGATTAATGAAACTTAAGTAAATCACTCCAATCCGAAAACTACTATAAAAACAATTCATTAGAACTCTTGGCATATTTTAAAGCTTACATTACTGTTTCTCAAACTGACCATAAGTAAAAACTATTATTCTTTACCCCCCATACTTTGAGTGAAGATTTAGTGCTTAATTTATTTCTAAATGCTTTCTTTTTATTGCTATATTTACTGAGTTCTTAATACACATATCATGTTTATATCATGAACATATATAGTCAAACTTGTTATCATAAGACTTGAATATTTAATGAAATGACGTGTTTGTAACACCAGAAAGTTTTGATAATATACTCATTTAAAGATATATAATCATTATCCTCAAAAACATGAAATCCCTTTAAAATACCTAAAAGTGCATATGGAAGCAAAGAAGAGTGGAAGGAATGGAAGGTGATTCTGGGACATTTTGTGGTAGTGGTTACTATTTTCTGTTTATCTTTCCCTGTGCAGTAATACTTATAAAAATATCTATTCTACTGATTAATAGCTAGAATCAAAAATCTCAATAACTTTTCCAGGAAACTGTAAGATTTAAAACTAATAATAATAATTAAATTGAAATTTTTGAATTATCTAACCTCTACCGAGTTATATTAAAGAACTTTTCACAATTAACCTGCAACTATATTTGCAGATGTGCTGGATCCTACCCAGATTTCTGAAGAAAATCATCTACAGATTTTAGAAAATTAATTTTCTAAAAGAATAGCTTAGAAACTTCTTCAGTATTATATTTTTGTTTAGACACAGATAAGGCATTTAGTTCCTCACTAAATTTTTGGTTAAAAATACATAAATGTACACACACAATGCAATCTTTTTGAAAAATGTACTAAAAAAATATTAAGCTAATTCTGGAATGTCAAGTTTATGTCCTGTCCCCGGCTTTGCCTATTGTAATTTGAGATGATATAATAGTTATAATCAGCAACTGAGCTTTTTCCATATTATAACATAAAAAGCTACAATGCTGAGTTTTTGTTCAGAATGGCAGATCTTACAACATTGTACTGCAATGAATTTTTTTGTATCATTACCAGAATTAAGAGTATTTTGCTGAAAAATTGAATGCAGTTACGGTATTATTTTATTGTATCAAGGAGGTAATCATTATCTAGAAAGTCAGGCATAATGCATTATTGTGATGCACTAGGCAGACGAGTACTCTTAGTATAATGCAGCATAATGCTTAAATTAATTCCAAGCAACATCCTAATTTTATTTCAGTACAACCAGATCACAAGTCAAGGGAAAAATATGAAATGTAACGAATATTTTATTTGATTTACCCTGACTGAATCAAGAATTGCTATAATATATGATCATTCAGTAAATGTTACTTGCCTTAGAAGGAAATTTAATTATTTATCTTTGGTCATCATTGTTAGCAAATGAATGGAATTCGGAACTTATACAATGGCAGGTAAAGTTCAAAGTCTGTCATTGGGTTGGAAAATATTTCAGGGAAAGGAAAGATGAAGAGGAATAAAGGAAAACCAAGAGAAGCACCAGGGAAAAAAGGCGTCCAATGTCTTTTTACAGAGTATGTATGCAACAGCTAGACTTTTTTATGTGTATTCAGCAAATTGGAAAGCTAAAAAGCCAAGGATCTCACTTTAACTTTTAGATTTACCTTTTCTCATTCTTCCCTAACATACCAGTTTACATGGGGACTGAAAATTAACACAATAAATACAGCCTTTTAATACAGTGTCTCATTGTGCAGAAAATCACATTAGGTCTTTCTAATGAGTCAACAAAATTTCCACAATGCCCTCTAATACTCTAAAATTAAGAAATTTAATAATAATTAATAATAAATATATGCATTTCCATAGAGAAAGAGTTTGTTGTACTACTTTTATAATGTTAGGCTTAACAATGTTTTCAAAATGTGAGGCCGAGGGCTTTTGGTGTGGAATTCTGCCTTGGGAAGGTGAGACATTTTGAAACTGGTTTGATATCATTAAGAAAAAGAAACCTTATTTCCATGAGTGCAAGTTCTTCCTGATTATTGCTGCATGCCATCTCAACTATTTCATCTACTTTTCACTGTGACTTTTAAATTTATTACTGTTTTGTTTTTTTCTCTTCTTCTTTGATCATGAAAACAATATTCACCTACTAACGTTGTAGAATTCACCATATATATTATCTTATTTATAAATCTATCTGGCATAGTAACAACTTGCAAAAAATAATTTTTAACTCATTGATAATTTCTTACAATATTTTTTATGGTATCCTCAATCCCAGCCCAATCCTTTCTATCTGCCCTTTCCAACATACACACACACACACACACACACACACACACACACACACACACACACACACACACCATATTATGCCATTTTAAAAAGCCCTTTTTGCCAAATTGCTGCTGTCCATAAGCTCATGGCATGCTATCTCCCACTGAAATGTTATTGATCTTATAGGGTCATGGTTTATAACAACAGCTGACGTTCCCTCTATCAGTTGCTCTCAATTGCCAGTATCTCTTCAGTGGTAGGATTTTATGAACCCCAGACCTCGGCATACTGATAATTTATCTACCTTCAGCATACATAGGTCTCATGTATGTTGTCACAAATACTGTGCATACATATATGCAACTACCTTACTGTGTCTAGATGACACTGTTCTATTGTTTGTACAATAGAGTTTACGACTACCTCTGTATCATACAATCAACCCACTCCATCTCATGGTCTGATCTTTGAGCCTTGAAAGCCTTATATATCCCATTTAGCATTGAACACTGAATGGATTTTCAATCTCTACAAAGTTATCAGTTGTGAAACTCTATTTTAATTGCTTTATATCGTAACGAGATAGTTATATTTCCTTTCCTTTGATTTACTATGGAATTTATTTTAAAACTTAAACTGAGTGGTTTGAGCATATCATAAAATGTTTTATTCCAGTTTATTTAATATCAAGAGTGTCATGTAGTGCAAATTTTGAAACAATAAACCCCAAAGCTGCAAAGACATATTGTGAGACAATTATTATGTTCAGTCTCTCCCCCCCAAATGAAAGAATGCCACTAAAATTCTGTATTATACTCTATCTTTTAGGTTCTATAGCCTTATTACAGAATAAAATTTTTGTTTGAGTGTTATAGACAGGGTTTATACTCATTTCACATTTAAATTTTAATTATGTGAGAGTCTAAGATAGTGCCCAATCAAAGAGAAAATATGGGCAACAAAGGCACAAGCACAGATATCCCAGAATCACCCAAGACCATTCTTCAACATATCCAAGCCCTTCTAGTAATTAGAGGGAGTGTTAACTTTATACACCAAGAATGTAAGGGGCACCCCATTCCACACACACAGCCCATTCCCCATGGCACACATTTATAAAATGTAGGGAGAATTTCACAGTGCTTAGAAAAGTGGTGGAAATAAAGTAACATCTTTTTTTCCCACTCAAAACTACATTTGAATGTGTGGAAAAGGACAAAAATAGGGTTAATTATAAATTGATAAAAATTGAGGGAAATATTTGCAGGAACAAATTTCTTGATTATACAAGTAGGAGACAATGGGCTGTAGGAGTTAGGGAAGGTCATATAGATAGGAGAAGACAGACGGAACACTTTTGTGTTTGTGCCCACTCAAATATATGTATGCACACACACACCTCACACACATATGCACACATAAACACACACATATACACACATGCACACACACGCATGCACATACATGCACACACATACACGCATGTGCAAACACACACACACATGCACACACACGCGTGCGCACACACACACACACACACATGTTTACTTTACTGTTTGTACTTGTTGACTATCTATTTTATTAAAAAGCATCACTTTTGTAGACTCAGTAAAGGTGATAAAAGGTCTTTGGTCTACTCAGTTTCTCTATCCCAAAATTTTCTGAAGCTTAATATGATGCTTATGATTTTTTTTTTCTCCATGGTACTTTTTATTTTACTTCACCCTCACAGACTTAACAAGTTCATGTAACTTTTTAATACAAAATGTTGGAAAATTACAAGTGTCTAAACTTGCTTGTGGTTTGAGAACTAGTAAAATACTTTATGTGGCCAGAATTGAGAGAGTAATCTCATCTAAAGAGAATGTTGCACCAGTCAAGTTGTTTAAATTTGTAACAGAATTCCATTTTATGAGTCTATGTTAAAACCAGACCCCATCATCCCTCACGGCCAGGCCCTCCTTTCCTCCCCCCCCCCTTTTTTTTTGCCTTTTCACAAAGCCTTTATGATCTAAAAATGTCTTGGTCCAATATATGTGAATTCTATTAGCAAAGGCATTCTTTGACTTACATGAGGTTATACTGCGTATAAATGGAGGATAAAAGGATTACCAGATTATAAATCAAAGAGAGTTTCTGGCAGTATAAATCTCAACTATGTCACTCTTTTGTGTTAATGGAATTCCATTGGTCAGTGGGAATTTAAATTCTGCTAGAGACTTTGCTAATTTTTTACAGACTCCATCAGCAAAAATGCAATATAAAGGGAAAGATCTGCATATTCATTTTTATTAAATTGTATATATTTTTATTAACAAAATGACCAAAATTGTAGCTTTTGAACACCCATTATAATGCCTCAAATTATACAGTAAGCCAGTTGTCTTAAAGATTTACTTGTACTTTAATCTATTATGTATATGAATATTTGAATATATATGTTCAAATATTCTAATATTGATTAAGTTGAAATCAGATAGTATATAATATTGAGATATATGTTGTAATTTTGTCAATGGATATGAATCAGATAAAGGTAGTCTCTGACTCACACGACTCTACCATCACCTCTAAAATGAGCAACTGATTTACTCAAAATTTGTGTTAACGTTTTCAGGTTTTAAATTACATATTATACATAAACATAAATGCACATGTTTCTAATTATTCTGCACAAATAGTAATTGGTTTTATTTATGAAATTAATAATATAAAGAGTGTATTTGCATGCTTTATTAAAGTTGTGTTTGTTATATGGTAGTTCTCTATTGAAATCTATTTTTAAGAAACCTTTATGGTATATTTGAAAATTTACTTTTAAAAAATTATTTTAGATATATTTTGATGTACGATAAATGTAAATTCACTTACTAGACTAATATTTGATGCAGATAATAAATAGATTAAAATTGTGGTAGCTTGTTGCTGTTGTCAAGAGTCCTAATGGTTCTCTCAGGGGAGGTGCTGAGAAATTGGTGTCAACAGCTCAGACAGGAGTCAGGTGAAAAGCAAAAAACAGACTCATTTATTCAACAGATGGGAAGAACATTATATACCCTTCTCCCAGCACTCAGGCTGCATCCTGATCTGATGATGTTGTGCTACGGCCCCTCTTTGACTGGGCACAATCAGGACCTCTGATAGCACCTGTTGCTGTCATACTTCAGGTTATGTACATGCCTTGGCAACTAGTTGAAGCCTATTTCCTCAACACTATGGGCTTGTCTTACTACTGTAGCAGTGTCCTTATGATGCAAATGCAATATGTCTGTCTATGACAAAGGACAACAATTGTTAATGGTCTCCTTCAATAGAAACTAAAGCAATTGTTTATTCTGTTCAATCAATAGTAGTTTAAAAATTAAATTAATTTTAATTTTAATTATTTTCTAGGATTAAGCACACAATATAGGTCACTGTTGATCTGTATAAGTTCACACTGACATCTTTTAACATAGTCTTGAAATGTCTTTGCTGTTATTCTTCCTTGGTTCCTAAATTTTACAAAAATGGCTGGTTCCATGTGTCTCCCAAAGAGAAACAATAAACGCTAGATCTTTCAATGATTAAGAATAGTGTCTCAATTGTGCCAAAAAATATCATGAAGAAGGAATTATATCAAAGAAGGCAAGTGTTTCTGATATATTTGCCTCAGGTTAATATTCTTCGATGCACATTTAATTCATTAGAAACCCTTTAATTTTTCTTTTAAAAAAAAAACTTAACAATATACTCTAAATCTTGATAGAAAGTATTTACTTATTTAATTTATATCCTAGATTGAAAATGGGTATAAAGTGTTTTAGTAGATTTAATTCTCTTAATTTATCTCCCCTAAACATGGATTCTGGTACATATAACATAGGAGAAAATTTATTACAATTAAAGCATAATCTGGAATGTAATTCACTCCATAGCTGAAATATTTACAGTGAATTTAGATGCACAAATCATGATTTAATTGACTACACATATACTTTTTTTTAACATGAACCTTTAGGACTAATAACAAACACATCAGATATTGAAGCTGCAGAAAGACACTGGAAACCCCAGGTAAAGAACAAGCAGCAGCATAGAGGCAAGCCCCATAAGGAAGGTTGCAATGCCCAAGAGCAAATGGAGACTGCAGGAGGGGCATGATTTCACTTGCATTCCAGTGCATTGCTTAGAGAGCTAATGGAAGGAAAGTGAATAGTTCCTGCAGTCATGAAAGGGCAAAGAGTCCAACAGGTGAACGTCATAAAAGTTTGATTTCAGAATGATGATTTAACTATGTTTCATTTGAGAGTTAAAATTTCCTAATTATTCACCAGTTTCTAGAAAAATGAAAATTGCATAGGATTTGACCAAGGTTCACAGCCTGTTAACAGAATAACACTAAGTTATTCAGTATTTTAAGGATTTCAGCTTCCTTATCAAAAATGTAAAAGTAGTAATAATTCTGTGGCCAGAGATTTGAAAACCTATCAAGTACATTATTGTTTGTTTTTTATAGCTCTTTGTTTTTTATTTTCTATTTCTTTATTCACTTATTTTTAAAAATATTTTTTCTATTTTTCTTCTGTAAGAATTCATAGAGAGATATATTGGAGAGGAAAATTTCTGCCCTTTTTGAAGTTTAAATTGATATTTTTATTTTTTATCAGTGTATCAGAGAAATCATATCAATGTGATTAGTTTAATATAATGTGATTGTTTAATGCAGATAACACCACATAATGTTTGTCCTAGCTATTTAACCTTTAACTGTTGCTTCTCATTTTTAGCTACCGATTGATTTACTTCATCACAAAATTTGAAGATGAGACTCCTGGGATAAAATCAAAATCAACTGAACAATAATTTTTAGGAAAGGAGTAGAAAGGTCATTTAGTAGAAGACTTCAAAGATTATAAGCACAGATAAAGTGATGATCAGCAGCGTTACAGGTTGATACTTTACAAAGTAGAGACCCACCTGGGAACCACAATAAAAGGAAGGTCTTGAGTCAGAGGTATAGTAATAGGTTTCTGGCCCAGACTTTCGGGCCTAGTGTCAAGATTGAAACCCACAGTCCCACAGTCCCACAGAGACACACAGATGATTATATTAACTGTACGCTAATTGGTCTAAGGCCCAGGCATATAACTTGCTAACTCTTTACCCTTGAACTAACCCATGATTCTTATCCTATTCAGTCATGGGGCTCTGTACCTTTTCTCAGAGCAGTATAGTTGTACTTTGCATCTTCTAGCTTGTCTGGCAACTCTGGAGTCTCTGTGCCATTTCTGCTCTGTTCTTCCTGTTCCCAGAGTTTTCTTAATCTGGTAGCCCCACCCATACTTCCTGTCTGCCTTTGGTCAATCAGCGCTTTTTATTAAGGGGTGGGACAATTATTTACAATGTAGCATCATAAATCAACTACATATCCCCTTTTCTCTTTTTAAAACAAGACCCCCAAATCTAATTTGCCTTGAATATTTTTTTTTTCAATATTATCTATAACAACTTGCAACCAACACTGTAAACAAAAACAAACATCCACAATTTATTTTTTGGGAATGTGGGCATCTTGCTCTAGGCTACTTCCTGCTGAATGGGGGCATTGACAATCCCATAGGAATCCAAAGAAAAAATTAGGATTATGCACAAGTCTTTGGTGGAGTAATCTGTAAGGCTGGGTCATCTCAACCAGTCTCCTTGAAATTGTTCTGGATACAGAGCTCTGGAAACTTCAACAGAAGTGCTCTGAAATGCTGAATCATCTGGGCCATCCATTTCCATTGGAGATTTTTCAGGGGTCACCTCTATCAAACTTTATGTTCTTTATCCAGGAATAAATCCACAGTCTTTCATTTTCTGTGAAAATAAAATGAAAACCTCTTCTCCAAAGTAGCATATCTTTGTATTTCAGTTTTAAAGTCAACTCATTTACAAAATATATAGATTGAATTAATCCAACAGCATTTATAATCAACTGTCATTTAGCAGCTTTTACTAAGTCATTTTCAGTCAAGAAGCTTAAAGATAAGACAATAACATATAAGTATCTAGACATTCGTTGTATTTTCCATCTTTACGTAGCTGCTTTGTTTTTTTACTTTATTTCTTTTTTAAGGACTTTCTCTACCCTTTCTTTTCTTTCTCTAAGCCTTTGTATATATATTTTCAACACATTCTAAACCATTTTGACTTTTTAAAAAACTGTCATTACTGTATATTCATATCTTAACTTTTTCTGTCTTTGATTACACCTTTACTTGACTAGGGTGACTCCACCCAGATTCTTCTATTTCTTTCTATTTCTGACTACATCTTTAATCTGCTAAGGTCCTTTGCTAAGGATTAAAGGTTGGTAGGATGGATGGATGGTTCCTCCAAGCTTCTAGTCAAGCTTCATAGAAATCAGCTTTTTAGCCCAGGTACACTGGGAATTTTAGGGTCCATATAATCACTAGTAAAGCTTTGAAATCTGCTGCTCATTAACTCCACTTAAGTATTAGGCAGCAAGGCCTCTTAAATGAGTGTTTTGCCTCTAAGGCTGAATCAGGAAGCTTCTCTTAAAAAAGCAAAATCTCAGTTTGCCTCCAGCAAACAGAGCTGATCCAAGAAAGCATTTACACTAAGAAGCCATCTTTGATTCTGTTCCCTTTTTATATTTATGAACAGAAATATTAAATACATCATTTCCAACTTTTTGTTTACATCTAGGCTCCTGTGAGATTTCAGGAACCGGCTACTTTACACTTTAAGCTGCACTCCAAAAGCCGGCCATTTTGTAGCCCAAGCCCACATGCCTCACCAGGGCATCTCTGTACCACAGCTCATGTGAGAAGCACAACTTGGAAGCTGCTTTTGGCTTCATTTCTGTGCTCTAGACTGTTTTTAAGCTTTCTATGGCTTTATGTGGGTGTATTTTACCCACATTCACTTGCCATTTGTAGTAAGAGGTTTCTGGCCCGGACTTTCAGGCCTAGCCTCAAGATTGGCTCCTGCAAACACACAGTCACCCAGAGACACACAGATGATTATATTAACTGTACACTGATCAGCCTAAGGTCCAGGCATATCACTTGCTAAATCTTTACCCTTAAACTAACCCATGACTCTTATCCAGTTCAGCCATGGGGCTCTGTACCTTTTCTCAGAACAGTATAGTTTTCCTCTGCATCTTCTAGCTTGTCTGGTAACTCTGGAGTCTCTCTGCATTTCTGCTCTGTTCTTCCTGTTCCCAGAGTTTTCTTAGTCTGATATCCCTGCCCATACTTCCTGTCTGCCTTTGGCCAATCAGCGCTTTTTATTAAACTCATAGGTACGACAATTATTTACAAAGTAACATCATAAATCTACTACACAGAGGTGTATCAGAGGTAGATTCCCAGATTATGCATTTCAAACAAGAACCTGGGGTTGATTGATAGGTGATGAATATACTAAACTCTAAGTAGCCATATTGTAGACAACTGAGATTATGGAGGCTGGTGTAAACCAAAAAAAAAATTTCCTTAGCTAAGCTCAGAGATGGTCTGAAGTTTACTGATTGGTAACTTCAGTTAAGCTGACATGTATAGAGACTGCAAGGAAGATGCATGAACAATACCCAGCCAGATGCAGAATGAAACATGAGGGAATCGGTGGATGCTAGAACTGAACCATGTGTGAGAACAGACTGAATCTCACTGTGCTTCTCAATCTTCCTAATGTTGCAAACCTTTAACAATAGTTTCTTGTGTTGATGGTTCATAACTGTAATTTTGATTCTATTATTAATCATAATGTAAATATCTGATGTGACCATTCAAAAGGGTTGTAACCCAGATTGAGAACCTCTGCAAAGACTTTGGAGAGATGATCCAACTTCTGATTTAGATAAAAATCTGGAAGTGTAAGGGCATCCTAACACGTACTTGTATATGAGCAATAAAGTCATCTTTATAAAAAGTTGAGATAAAGTTAAGATCAAAAGAGCTCTTGGTTTGATCCCAGAACCACAGAATCAGTAAGGAGACAGAAAATATCATGCTTCTAATAATGTAGGGACCCTGTGTTGATCATATAAATGTATAAAATTATGCATATACATGTAATAATTTTAATGATATGTAGTATTGATTTATATATATATATATATATCAATCACTAAGGAATCTTAAGTATATATAATTTCACAATGACATAGAACACAGATGGCATTATCACATAGAGTTACCAGTAAAGATAGAATTCTTGGAAAATTATATTTTGCCTAAAATCACAATACTGATAATGAATTTAGACTTAATGACTCTACTCTCTTTTTCAGAAACATTGCATTACCATTTCTTACATAACAATATTTAAGTTACCAATTTTATAGTTGTATATTCATACATATCTAAAATAATATTTTAGTGAAAACTAAGCTTTTATAAATGTGCCTGTATTCAGCTGAATGTGTTAAAAAGTCAAATACTATTAGTTTTAAAATCAAATAATCACAGATATTTAAAAGGACAAGTACACATATCTACACTAAAAGGTATAATGCCATAGAGAAGATTCCTCCATATAAATGCATTGTTTTATGGAATAAAAGACACAGAATAAAATAGTTTTATTGCAATGTCATTCAGAAAGTCTGCTTTCAATACCCACCAATTCTGAATTTTAAAAATAATTCACTGTAAGTTACATGATTACTCAGAAATCCATTTTGCAAAGTCAGATAAGTGAATTTTAACAAATAATGGACATTTTAACCAACTTTTTTGTCACTGCTATTTCAAAAATGCAATAAATATTAGAAAGCTTAGATATCCTCAGCATAGGGTTTTAAGATTATTTTATTTTATGCCATGAGTCTCAGTTACATTGAAGTAACTATACAACTTTAGCACAATGTAGCACAAATTCTACCTTTTTAAAATCTCATGCCAGTGATGATCTACAATCTGTACATGCAGTGTTCACACACCCTTCTGGCTCAACATAACATCAAGAAGTTTCTAGGTTGGAAACCTCCACAGAGAACAATTAAACATATCAGCATAACAACAACCATTGTCATGAAAACATTCTGGTCAATTCAACTCTTATTAAAATGCAGTTTTATCTTACAAATCTCATGTCCTCCACAGGCTTTCTTCAGTATTCTGAGCCTTGTCCGGAGACAGCATATTTGAAGGAGCTGTATGATCCACACTACACTAAAAATCCATGATATAATTTGGGGGTGAAGCATATCAGTAATTTGTACTGTTTACAGAAATTGCATATTTATGACGGCATCGTAGAACCATCCCCAAACAATGAAAAGTGGAAGAGAAACTTGCATTCAATAAAAGGCAAAATGAATGCAGACAGAGCTTAAGAGCTGATCAGAGAACTCATTTATAGTCTGTCTCAGCCACAAAACCGGAGAGTAACCTAAAATCCTATGGTACTGTGACTTTTATATTCAGAACATGAGTAGAATTTTTTTCTGAAATTTATCTATGATTACAAACAAAAAAATATTGAAGACATGGATTAAGCTTATTACCTTTTGCAGCATTTGTTTCCAAATATTTTACTAGTACCAGAAAAAGATACAGTACAGGGAATTCTTATTTAACCATGACTTGTAAACCTTTCTAAAATATAGAAGGCCAAATAACGCTGAATGATAGAAACCTGAAAAGAAGATTACAGGGAGATCAGTGGGACTTCTCAGGATGATACATTTATGAAAACATTTATCAACATTAGATTCCCAATAGTTCAGGTCTTTCAGGAAAGAGAAAAAGATGACTGTAAAGACTCAAGGGCAACAAGAACTTATTGCTTTCTGATTTTCTTCAAAATCATACTTTTTTGCTGATTATTATAAAAAAAAAGTAAGTGTCAATAAGGCAATGTGGCAGAAGTTGATTTTGCTGGGTTGCTAAAATTTGAAAGATGTTTTGTCTCTGAAAGGTTGGCTGAGCATTTAGAAATACTAGTCTTGGACAGATTGAAAACAAATGTGTTTCAATATGGGACATTTCAGGGCATGCTTTATGTTTTCTTGATCTATGAACAATCGGGCATTTAATGTTTAACTAGCATTGTGCCATTTATTGGGAAGAAGAAAAAAAAATGAAGTCTGTTTTATGAGGAAAAAATTGAAAGTTTTATTTTGAGTCTTTTTTAAATACAAAATTTGGAACAAATAGGGTTTGGTTGGTCCTTTAAGATGTGTGTTCTGGATAGATTAGTTCTAATGAGCATACACACTAAAAACATGTAGTCCTCAGCAGTGTGTGGATGGGAGAGTACAGAGGAGAGAGCCAGGCAAGATATTAAATCTTGTTTCCTTCTGTCATGAACAATTACATATTCAGGTTCTAAGTCAATGCTTAATATATCATCAGAGCGATGCATTATAACTCTACTACGGCGGCCACGACCACATTAACATCACTCTGATGTCATATTAGACCCTGGCAAAGAGCCACATTGAACATGAAAGGCAAGCCATCCTGAGAACTGTCTCTGACATTTTTTTTCCTCCCGCAAGTAAATGATTAATATGAAGCCAAACTGAAGGAACAACTCATTTGACAAAGTAGAGGTCATTTTCCAACTGTTACTTCATGGTGTACTCTGGCACCTTGCCAGAAAGACAGAAAGGAAAGCCCTATAATAAAATATGTTTTAATAAATTATTAATCTTTTCATAGCTAGGCTGAAGATTTAGAATGAGCATGGCATTTTCTAACTAGGCCAGAGGCTTATTGAGGTTAAAACCTTTTTTTTCTTTTGCCCAACATTGCAATGAGGATGAGCCCTTACTCTTGCTTATTGGAATAGCAGTAGCCAATCGATATTTAAATCCTGAAAGATCAGCAATAATGGAGGCAGAAGAACCGATCAATATTCAGCCTTTCATGGACTGTAACTTTTATCTTAGCCTCAATTACTCTGTGGCATAAGGGTTGATGTTGTAATGTCTTGGGTGTTTAGAATATCACTAATTTTAATTTTAAATGGGGAAGAATTCAGATTGATATTCTTGTAGAGAAGCTTGATAAAACTATCTCAAAAATATTGTTTAAAATGCTCAGAAAAATCTTTTGGTAAATTTCAACTCTGAGAAGTATATTGAACGTCTTTTTAAATTTGATGATATATTATTTTATATTCCATGAAGAGATGCTTTCTTGTGCTATTCTTCAGCAAGCTCACTTCAGAATTGTTTTACTCTTTATAATTTGAGGTTATTAGCTAATTTGAAACCTAAAAAAATATTACCATTCAAGTATATTTTAACTTATTGAAGTATAATAATTTAACAAATTTTGATATTTGCCATTAAGGCAATTTATTTATTTCTATAAAGCATTCTGAGGAATCCAAGATTCCAAAAATTATGAAGATTCTTTCAAAATCACAATTTCTATTTATTACCATTAAAATAGTAATAATTCTTAAATAGTTCCTGATTTTTTCAAAACACATATTTAATCTATGACAAAGGACAATCAGAAATGCAACATTCAGGAACTAATTAGATTAGACTATCTTTTATAAAAGTGTCAATAACAATTTATTTTCATAGGATGTGTGTGTGTGTGTGTATGTGTGTGTGTGTGTGTGTGTTGTCTTCAAATTCAGAGAAGGAATGAGATGAAGCTTTCTTAAAATAAAGTGCCATTTCCTACTGTTTAAAAGAACACAAAATATATATTAAAGGAACTCATTATGTGAAGAATTTGAATGGAAAAATCAATATTATAAAAGAAAGAAATTAAAATTTGCAAAACAGCTATTGTGCTCATCTTCCATCCTGAGACATATGAAAAGAGGTTCGTTCATACAGGAGGAAAAGAAATTGTTTGTCTGTGCCATGTCCTGAAAGCCTAGCCCTGCTATGAGGGAATGAATAAAACCTAAGAACCTATACCATGAATTGTATCTCCTATGTTAAGAGGATCATCTAAACATGTCCATACTGTTGATGCACAAATCAAGGAAACTCAGATCTAGATATTGTGGAAAGGCTGAAATATCAAAGAGAGGAAACATCAAAGTCGAATCTCACCCAGCTGTCTTCCAACTTCCTCAGCCTTGCTCATCCAGGTTTCTACTGCCTTAATCTGTCTTCCTACCCCTGCCTTAAATACCTTCTTCACCCAGTTGTTTCACATCCAGGTTAAGATTAAAGGCGTGGACTACTACAATTTGGTAGTTATCCTTAAACTCACAGAAACACAATTAAATGCATGGTACCACCACTGCTGGCCTGGGAGCCTGGAACTCCCTTTGTATACCAAGCTGGCCTCAGACTCAGATCTGCTGCAATTAAGGGTGTAGGTGACCACTCCCAGATAGTCCCTGTGCTGGGATTAAAGGTGTAAATCACCACTCTGATCCTTCTGGATTGACTGAGGGTAGATCCCTCTGATATTTCAGGCTGGTTTTTATTAAATGTGAAACATATCCCGACAGACTGTACTGATTGGTTTTGTGTGTAAACTTGACACAAGCTGGATTGATCAGAGAAAGAAGTCTTAGTTGAGGAAATGCCTACATGAGATCCAGCTGTAAGGCATTTTCTTATTTAGTGAGTGATCAATGAGGTGAGTCCAGCCTTTGTAGGTGGTGCCATCACTGCGCTATTGGTTCTGGGTTCTATAAGAAAGTAGGCTGAGCAAGCCAGTAAACAGCTCCCCTCCAGGTTTCCTTGTTAGCTTCTGCCTCCAGGATCCTCCCCTATTTGAGTTCCTACCTTGATTCTTGATTTCCTTCAGTGATTAACTGCAATGTCAAAGTATATACCAAATAAACCCTTTCCTCCTCACCTTGCCTTTGCAATCATGGTGCTTTGTTGGGGCAATAGAAACCCTAACTAATACATAGACCCAACAGAGTATGATGAAATCTCAGAACAATTAGGTGAAAAGTTGACAATGGCAAAAGTGGCAAACAAACCATACAAATTGTAATTAAACAGAGAGAGATGAGAGGGAGGGAGGGGAGAGAGAGAGAGAGGAAGAAAGAGAGAGAGTTTACTCCTAAAACAAAATAAGGATCTTTAAAGTAAGTTGGCAAATGTATATCTATACAATCAATCCCCTGTTCATACACTGAGTCATTCAAGAAAAAGAAGTTTTAAAGAATACTGAAAAGAGCTTTATACACACACACACACACACACACACACACACACACACACACACACACACACAAATACACACACACATACACAGGTATATATAAAGGAAGAAAGAAGTACCCTATTCTACTACCTGGATTTATTACTCTAGTCACATATCTCAGAATTGCTGAGGGGTACATAAAGATTCCCATTTCATTGCAGGGCCATGTATAATAGGCAAGAAATAGAAACAAACTATCAGTCAAGATATAAGTGAATACAAAGAATGTATAATAAATATATGCACATATATATGTAATATTCAGCATAAAATAACAGAATCTAAGGTCATTTAAAATGCCAATAATAATAAGAAATCCATGAGCCATTGGGGGACACCAATAAAAAACACTTTCCTATATTGAGTTTAACAGACAAGGTTCAAGAAAGTTATTTAAATACTATCCTATAAGAAAATATGACACTTAGATTATTAGAAGTTAGGCACTTTAATCAAAGAAAGAAACTATTGTAGAAAAACTGAAAATTTAAGACAAATGTTGCTGTTAGATGCCTTTCTTTACACGATGAGTTTGTGTTGCTACCATTGGTTAATAAAGAAGCTGTTTTAGGCAATGGCAAGGCAGTTTATAACCAAATGGGAAATCCAAGCAGAGGAGACAGAAGAGTTGAGTCTTGGAGATTTGATCCAGCCACTCAAGAAACAAGATGTAAAAGTACTGGTGAGCGACAAGCCTCAAGGCAACACATAGATTAATAGAAATGTGTTAATTTAAAATTCAACAGCTAACTAGTAAGAGCCTGAGCCATATTTCAAACAATTTGTAATTGATCTAAGCCTCTGTGAGTTATTTGGAACCAAGTGGCTTTGGGACACAGGAAATCCTCATGCTATAAAACACTACTGTGGGAGATTATGTTTTTACATTGTAAATAATTGTCCCACCCACTGGTTTAATAAAAAGCACTGATTGGCCAAAGGCAGGCAGGAAGTATGGGTAGGGCTACCAGACTAAGAAAACTCTGAGAACAGGAAGCACAGAGCAGAACGCCAGAGAGAAGCCGGAAGAAGCAGAAGACAACTATGCTGCTCTAAGAAAAGGTACCCAGCTGCATGGCTGAACAAGATAGGAGTCATGGGTTAGATGAAGGGTAGAGAGCTAACAGGTTATATGCCTGGGCCATAGGCCGATCAGCCTAAAACTATTGAAATCATCTGTGTGTCTCTGCGGGTCTGTGGGTCAGAGGGTCTTCGGGCCTAAACCTTGTGTCTAGGCCCAAAAGTCTGGAACAGAAACCCACTATTACACACTACAATATCTGAAATATATATGAGTACTATTCAACATTTTACAACAGTCAACACTCAGAGAAACAAATCTTACTTATATGTGTAACCTTATAAACCTGAAAAGTAAGTTGGTAAAAGTCAGAGACTGGTGGTAGATGTGGACAAGAGAAAGGATCACTTTGATCAAGGGGTACAAAGTTCCAATTAGATATGAAAATCTTCTGGTCATAACATCAATTGATTATCCTTAATAATAGTGTTTTGGATATTTCAGATTTTTTAAAAGAATGAATTTTGAAATTTCTCACTAATAGAAATGATGATTGGATGAGGTCTAGAATGACCTAAGTGAAAAGCTTCTGGGTATACCTATGTGGAATATCTGGACTAAGTAGCTTCTGGACAATCTCTACATGATTATCTTAATTAGATTAATTACGTGATAAGTCTCACCTTACAACTGGGCAACCATCATTACCCGGAGAAACTCTTTTTATAAAAATATTTTTTAATTAGTAAAATTACTTTTACATACCCTTTACCCTTCCCCCTCCTTACCTGTCTCAAATTACCCTATTACCTTCTCTCTTCCTTTGCCTGAACACTACATTCCACCTACTCCTCAAAGTGGGTAAGGCCTCCCTTGAATAGTCAATATATATTCAATATATATATTTCTGTATATCTTATTTTCCTGCTTCATCCATGTCTGGCAGGAAGGCAGCGGCATGGCTTCTGGCTCAGGGTGTCTTTCTCTTTTTCTACCTCATTCTCTTTTTTTCTGTCATTCTTCTCTTGAGCCTAGAATCCTCCTACTTATATTCTCTGCCCACCAGCCCCACAAATCCTTCTACTGCAGAACTGTTGGCTCTTCTGCTTTTTATTAGACTAATCAGGTGCCTTAGGCAGGCAAGGTAAAACAGCAACACCTTTACATTTTTAAACAAATGCAGCATAAACAAAAGCAATACATCTTTACATAGTTAAACTAATATTCCACAACACGAGTCTCACTAATAGGATGCAGAATGCAGTGAAAAAGGCTATAAAATTAAATAAATGATAGGATGACTATTCAGCATGATCAACACATTAATAAGAAAATAGAATGTGCAAAGTTCTAGGGATATGTGGAATAATATGGAGATGTCTATCATGGTCTCACTGTAATTGTTGAACAAGAAATGTTGCACTAAGTATATTTGAGAAAACAGTGGTTGACAACACTCACATTTGACCAACTATGTTCATTTTAGAGTTAACCAACAACCACCTCTTATCTCATCTTTAAAATGCTGAATACTAGCTCTAAAACATAATGGGTAATTTGAATAAAGTTAAAAAGGGGAATGCAAAAACCTACAAAATATGGAAGGTTAAAATGTTGTGTTTCATGAATAGAAACTGTAAAATTAATAAGAAAGTTTGTAATTTTGAGTACTTTACAGATCCTAGAAATAGTACACAGAACCTGATCTTACCTTAGTTCATCAGCCAAGAAGATGAAGGATAAATGCCTCTGAAGAGGTACTGAAGTCACATGAAATATATCCAGCTCTCTTTTGATCTTGCTTCATCACAAGACCTCTAGGAAAGGGCACAAGTCCTAGTTTCTTTGTGCAATGTGCTCTGCATTTTATGTGAATAATTATAATGTCATTTCCTGAATTTTGCAGAAATGTTGTATTTTCCACATGAAGTTCCACATGAAGACATATATAGTTTGTATATATTGCAGGTGATTTTACAAGTAAATAAGCAGTAGAGTTGTCCTGGATTCACAGGTAGACTGATTAAAAAACACTAGTCTCTGCAGAAACTGCCTTCTCCACTTGGCTTAGCAGAAATAAGACCAGAAATACAGTTTGTGTTAGAAAACTAATTGTACACAATCCTTCAGGATAAAATCTATAATTACTCCATCAGGTTGGCTGGCAATAGCAAGTTGTATTTCCATCATTCATCTAAATACCTTGATTCTTTCTTCTCCTTGGCTTTCAGTCTTCAGACAGTTTGATGTGCAGAAGAGTTCAGAACCTTAGAAAGGTGTGTGGGGGTGGGGGGATAGAGACCTGAAAAACAAACCTCAGAACTATTCTCATTAAGAGGAGTATCTACCCTCCATCATTTAACATGTCTCACCCCCCACACACACTTCTTTTGGTTACGTTTTATCTTTGCTTTTAACAAGCTTTCTACATACCAATTAAAGGACATTGATATGTGGAAGTGAATGTGTATAATTGCTAAGATCTTTTAATATCAGACAGTGCATTCAAAAAGTATCTAGAGCTTCTCATCCCCTAGTAATTTATCATAAAAGATGATGTTTCAATGATCTTTTACCAAGGAAAATGCTAAAAGATATATATTTAAATAGTTAGGTTTTAATAAATTAATGTAATTACATTAGTGACAATGCTACTTTTCTAGTTGATTTGTTTACAAGATAACTTTTATTTCTGATGTACCATTTATATGGCCATTGAACTAAATCATGTCCTGTGTTATTTGCCAAAATAATGACAGGAGTTCATGTATTTATGTCTTGATTTAATTTATAATAATTTATTAGTCTTAAGTTCAATCTTACTTTTTATTGCTTACCCTTGAATTTGTGTTCATTTGGAATTTTTTCCGTCATGCAACAGCCAAACCTCATTAGTCCAATAGAGAGTCAATCTTGGAATTCTTTAACTGATATCCTCCCCAATAAAATGAGAGGATTATGATCAGGTAAACCTTAGTTTATATATATAATATCTAAATATTTATCTGACATCAAAACCAGGTAGTACTTCTCCAAAACATCAAATCCTTCCTTTACCACATTATGCATTTAACTTTGTAAGCTGCCATTGTATGGAGGGTAGTGGGCACATATAAATCACAGAAAAGTAAGGAACTTTCTCAATCACACGAACATCTTAAACCAAAGGAAGTACGTGTTGATTTCACATTTATTAATTCTGCATTGTTTTTGCTTCCTTGGATCACTGAGGTATCTGCTTTGACTCATGGTTTCCCACTGAGGCAATTCACATAGTTCCACTGATTGTTCCTTATCCCTATTCTCCCCAAAACATATGATGGTCTGAATCCCCAAATTGCTATTATTTAAGCGTAAATTTAGATTTAACTTCAAACCCTGAGAATGTTTCATTCCATAGACGACAATTGTACTCAAGAAAAAAACTTAAAGAAGCAAGGAACTGGTTACATTTGAGCTTGCCTGAGAGTTTGGGTTTCAGTGTGCTTATCTACGTATTTCAATTTTCTAGAGCTGAATAACTTGAATTTTATATACTTGTGATAAAATAAACAATGGTCCAAAGAGAATGTCCAGTGAGAATGAAACAGCTATGTGGACACCATGTTCCTCATGATTATTCTGATTGCCAACAAAATTGACTTAAGCTTTATCATGTAATACGTAAAATGTCAGGATTCTCTAGAGAACTCTCCTCATCTTGTACTGATTAAAGATATGTATTGTAAACTTCAGTCTCACTTTGCCTCTGGTTTGAAAGCTGTTATAGTTTAGTTGTTTAGTTTTGGGAACAATTTGGGCTCTAGTTTACAATAATCTTATGCAGGATTCCTCCAGTGTGTCAGATTTTGATGGATTGCTGAGATGTCTTCCTTGAAAGTCAGAACTTTCCCTGAAACAAAATCCTTTATTAAATTTTCCCCAAATTAATTATAAAAGTTAAAAATGAAATCTTACTTTTGTCCACCACATTAATCCTAAGCACATCAGCCTTTTTATTCTTTATTTCGTTTTTTTGTCCATATTAATGGGAGCATAGCACTAGTGAGATTTAATTTCAAACTTTTGTAATTATAGCTAAAATTAAATTTTACCATGGATGAATTGTCCATGTCTATAGATGAAAGCAGAGGGGTATTAGAAACTGGACCTCCAGTATGACTAATGTTATCTTTGAAAATTAATTACAAGCAATGTGTAGAAATCTATATTTGGAACATTAAAGAGTTTCCAAGCAGGGACTTTTTTTAAATTTCACACAAATGTAGCATAAGGGACGGAAGTGGAAGACTGTAGAAAACTCTTGAAGAGCTTGCAGTACGGAAGTAAAACCTTAAAACCTTATCTATACGAGTTGGGTCAGCAGGAGCAGAACTTTTTGTGTTGCACAACATGAATCCAAGAATTTAAAACACAAGGATTTACTGATGCTACCGTGATTTATTATTTATCAATTTTTTTTGTTAAAACTTAGACTTCAAAAAATGTTTCAAATGAATGTAGGAAGAAACTGAGGTTGTGTAATTTCTCTAAAATGGGTCACAACATAACCAAAATTTCTAATAATATCTTAAAGCATAACTATTTTAATGGGTACTGGGAAGAGTACCAGTATTACCAGTGTACAGACTACAGCCAGAGTTGGGCATCAGGATTCTAGAGTAAACACAAGCCAGTTTCTTCATAGCCCTCATTACTTACAAATGCTCAGCATCTTTCAGACTGCTCTGTCATCATTTGGTTTACATGAAGAAAGAAAGGTATTCATCCTTATTATTGATTTTATTTATAGTGGCAATACTTTTAGAACAGTAGGAGTGACAGCCTTTCATATAAACTCATAGCAAGCACATTTGTCTACAGAAAAGGAGGGGTGAATCCTGGCTTGTTCCCTCATATCCTAATCTATAATTACTAATGGTCTGGTGAATTATTTTTCTTCAACTTTCCACAGTCACTCAAGCCTCACATTGGACTTCAAAGTATTAAACATCCTATTTTGACATATGGACCTTTGCTGATAATGTCATATGTCAGGTGCACATTTGTACCCTTTCCCCATGTTATAAATACCTTTTTTAAATTATGCATCTAGCAATTCCCAATGTCATGTTTTGCCTCAGTTCTCAGCAATCCCCAGCCCACTCCAAAGCAGTGTATATGCTTGTGGTCTACATGTATAGGACTCTGCTAAGTTTTTCTATGAGTCTGTTGTAAGGTGAAGATAAGAATAATGGTGGGTGCAAGTTCTTATATACTGTTCTTTAATTTCTATTATCCAGAGTATTGTGTGCATAATATGCATTTTTATTTCCTTCCCATATTCCTCCATCTTATTCAAGTGATATATGGAAAATAGCATTATCCGTATAATAGCTCAAAACTATTTTTAAGTCAACTATTAGTAACAATTTTTAAGTACGTAAAAGCAATTGAATCTTCATTAGTCATATATAAAATAGTTTTTAAAATGTGCTCAGAGCTGGTAGATTTCTAACCAAAACTATGGAAGGAGTGGAATTCGCAAAGGGATTATGATAGGAGAATATGCTTTGCATATCCTGCTGCTTTGTCTCAGTGGATTATGATTCACTGATCCATATCATTCAGAGAAAATGGTTCATTTATGTTTTGTGAAAGTAATATTAATGTAATAGCTAAAACAAGACTTTGTTGTAAATAACAAGTTTGTTTAAAACCAAATACATAATAAAGAGCCCATGTTCTTCCATAATTCTCAGGATATACCATTAGATTCAAATGGTCAATGGTACCATTATTATGTTAATAATAATTATCATTTTATAGTCACAAATTTCCCTTGACACAATAGCAATGCTAGACATCTGTTACCACTACACTCCATTGCCTCTGGGTATTTATATTAACCTCCTTACTGACCTAATATTTATCTTCTCTTTGCCATTATGGCATCAGGAGATAGTCCTTTTTGATATTTACAGGCCCACCACCATGTTATAAAGCAGCCTATTCTGAGAACTTCTGCCCATCAGCTGTTTGCACCTTGTGTTAGATTTTATGCTGCTTAGCTAGAATTCACTCAAAAGCCATTGAACACATTAGAAAGATTGCTTTGCCCCTTCTGACTCTAGCAGAAGCAATAAACCCGAACGCTATGAAAAGGCTATGAATTGATGGCCTCTGAGCTTAACAGTTGGAAATGATAAATGGCTGGGGGGATGTTATGACAGTGTCCATCACTAAAAGTCCAGAGTATTTCACCATCTCTTTCTGCAGTGTATGTGAGCAAGTTTTCCTTTCTGTGCTATATGTGGAGTTGCAGTCTAAATGTGTCTGAGTCTACCTCTTACCAGTGCTTTTCATGGAGCTAATATCACTCCTTTATGGTGATTTTCATGTCTAAAAAATATTCTTTATATGTTTGTTCACCTTTCTAGAGGATAAAATATTTCACTTTTTTATATTAGAATATTGTAAATAAAGCAAAATGCTGGTATATATAGAATTAGATCCTCTATTTCTTCTGTTCACTGGGGCCAGTGCTGTGAGAAGAGATTTCCCATGTGCTAGGTTATAAGGAACAGAGTGCTTAGATACCAGAATAAATATTTTTATGTTTTCTCCAGAGTGAACACGATGAGGTAAGGTGTCATTCAGAGCCATCCCCAGACAGCATTATCAACAATAAATTCTAGCTTTCTAAACTTCAGAACATGGAGGATTCTTTAGAAACTAAGATTGGGAGAAGGGAAGGGAGAGGGAGCAGGGGGATACATGGATAAAAAGACTTTTTATATTAAAAATAATAAAATGAATAAAAAATAAAAATGTATTTTCCAGGTTTAAATCATTAGAAAAGTAAGACAGTCATTTCCTAATATGTGGAACATTAAATATATATATTTAATATAACAGAATCTTTCATAAAAAGCTGAAATTCAGAACTACATGGGTATTTCATGTGGGCTAAGGATAATGGCATTTATTTGTATATCTAAGTTGTAGATGTTTTGCTGAGACTTTACTCTTTGAAGTTTGTCTATGAGTACCGTACAGATGATCTAATGAATAGAGCAACAAAAGTATCTAGTTTGTTCTGCAAGCCCTGGGTGTAACATAGCCCTCTGTGATAGATTTGAATGGCCAGCAAATAACATTAGCCTTTCAAGGACTTTGTTTAAACATGTAGGTACTTACCACTTCCCCTTTGGTGGTTGATTAATGACTCATTCTTTGTTTTCTGTAGTTTCTCCTTTCTTAACTTTCCTGTTGATAAGTATGTTTCAATTCAAAATCAATGTCTCCATGGATTTGAGAGGTAACTTGCCATTGCCAGTCTCAAGGGTTTACCTTTCACAGAGCCACAGATATTTCATCTTGATTATGTGGTCCCTGTCCCTAGGCATTCCTGTCTATTATTTGAGACAGAGCAGCCTGTAATTTCTCTGCATGTCACTTCAGTACCACTGTATGACTCCTAACCCTGAAGAAAATGAGATGGGCTTCTTAAAAGACAAAATTCAGGGGATGGAAGCTTGTAACTATGTGAAAAAGAATTCAGTGAACTACGGGTTATAAATCTACAGATGCTCTCTACTTTTCATTTTCAGATTTAATTTATTTCACATTCTCCTGTACTCTTAACTTAGGTGGAGTACTGAAAACTAAACAACGTATATACATCTATACAATATAAAAACCTAAATTTATGACAAAGTTAGCTATGATCTATTAAAGAAAAACTCGTAACAAGTCCCTAACATGGCACCTTCAAAAACCTGGATTACAGGTATTTTTCTACACATTAGAAGCTATATTCATCAGGTAAAACTTAAGAGCCCCTCTCTCCCTCTCTCTCCCATTCTTCCTTTATTTCTCCTTCCTGCCTTCCCTCTTTTCTCTCTTCCTTAGTTCTCACTCACTCACCTTCTCTTTGGAACTGTGAAATATGAAATAAAAAATACATTTCAGCTGCAACTGCACATTGTTACATTTCCTCTGGTGATGCATTCAGTCATTATGCAGAGGACTGGGAACTTTAATTATTTACTTTTGGGAGTCTCTAAAACCCTTGTCATCACAAATGCTAAAGAATTTTTCTGGGAAGGCTTTGAATTGCTTCCAGTTACACTCTTGTCTTAATATTTCAAAAAGGAAAAATAATGTTTCTACCACATACTTTATTAAAGCCTTTAGGTCCTTTTACAAGAGAGGAAATACCAATTAACATATAATTTAGCAGAACAAAATATTATCCCATTTCAACCAGTACTCACTTCCTTGAAGTTTATTCAAGCATTAATAACAATTTAATGCAATTTAACTTCACTGAAGTATCCATTACATTAATATAATATATCCATCAGGAAATCTGAGTTTGGTCTCCATGCATTTTGTGTTATAAGGATCTTCTAATTTTATTCTTCATTTTATGAAACTTAGTTCTAAATTTCAGCCGTATTATAGTGTTGTTACTGCTAAAGATGTCAATTACTTGATTTATTGAGACACCAGTCACAAATGGATTTTATTTGTGCGTATGTGTATAATTAACAAATTTGAAGATTTAAACTACCAAATGTTTTACTATCATCAAATCACATTAGATCTGTTGTTGTATGAAGTTTCTGTCCTGGGCTTTCAGGCCTAGCCTCAAGATTTAGGCTTGTAGACCCACAGACCTGCAGAGACACACAGATGCTTATAATAGTTTTAGACTGATCAATCTAAGGCCCTGGCGTATAACTTGCTAACTCTTTACCCTTAATCTAACCCATGACTCTTATCCTGTTCAGCCATGTGGATTGGGACCTTTTCTCAGAGCAGTATAGTTGTCCTCTGGTTCTTCTGGCTTCTCTCTGGCATTCTGCTCTGTTCTTCAGATTCCCAGAGTTTTCTTAGTCTGGTAGCCCCGCCCACACTTCCTGTTTGCCTTTGGCCAATCAGTGCCACCAATGGGTGGGATAATTATTTACAATGGAACAACATAATCCCCCTACAATCTGTAACAATGTGTTACATTTTGAGACCTGATCATTAGCCATCATTCTGTTAAGGCATGCAAGTTAGAATAGTAATACTCCCATGATCTGGAGAATTATACAATGTTTCAAAAAAGAAGTTAACTTGCCTACATTAGCAAGTGTGTTAGTAGACATATTGTTACTGTTTTAGCTTGGGAAATATCCAATCATGGAACTTTTTTAATATGACAGAATGTTTTAAACCATTAAGTATTCAGAGACCTTGGGAGGTTTCTGTCTTATGCCATTTAATTTTTAGCTCTCCATCCAAACGCTTTGACATCAAAGTCAGAGCAGTCTCTACAGTCTAGCAGACTCTCATCCAGTCAGGGTATAAATATACACAAACAACAGTGGATATCATGAATTTGTCCTTTACAGTTTGCCTTCATGGGAGAGTCCTGTGGGCTTTCCCCACACGGATGCATGGGAGAGGCAAGCTGCTCTACTTCAGATTAAAAGATCTCCACATAGAAAAGGTCATGAACCCTCGAGAATCACATTTCTCTTTCAAATAAAGAATTGGTGGTTGTTTTAGATTTTTATGCTTTGCCAAATTATTATAATCTATTATTCATATTCATATTATTATTGCATAGCATTTGCTTAAATTGGATCTGCAAAGAGATTATTCTGAAAGTAAAAGTTTATATTGAAAACTAAATGCAGGAGATAAAAACTCTGGTCAGTGAATGACTAAGTTCTTTATGACGCTGATTAAAAAAAAGTCTCTGGAACTGGGAAAAACATAATGTCATTTGATTAGAAATAATATACAGTTAGTATTTTAGCAAGTTGTATCAGTCATTTATCTCTATTTACCATAAATTAATATAACCCTTAACTCCATATTTAGAAACAGAAAAATGTTCATGAATACTATTCTAAAACCTAAAAGGATGGAAAACTTAAGGATAATAAATGCATCTACCAGGGAATTATTTATAGTGAAGTACATAGGAAGATGTGTCATATGTCCCAAGCCCTCTTTTCTTAGTCTGTCTTTTTTTTTTATTTGTATTTTTTTTTTTTGTCATTCACCTTTTAATGAAACAAAATAAAATTAAAGTTTGGTACCTTTTATTTATTGGTTCTATAGATGAGGTTCTTAAAGAATATGACTCATCAAATTGGAATCAGTAGTTTTAAGGTAAATGAACACAGTTTGTTATTAGAAGTCAGTGAATAAGGACAGAGTGAGCAGAGGGACAGTCATGTGTTATTGAGAAAGCTGTGTCCTAGAAGGACTTTTCAAGGGCAGAGCTTCATTTTCCCATTGCCTCTCATTGCTGCTGAACTTACTGTGGTGCTTCCCTCATGCCTATCTTCTTAGAAAATAACAGCAGTTCCTTCTTTTAAATTTTTAATTTTTGTTTACCAAAACAGAAGGTAACTTTGTTATTTCCCATGTACTCTTTATTATGTACTTGTATTAACTAATTATCTTCTTCTGAACTTTGGTTTTGGTTTCTACTTACTGTGCTTTCACATTCTCTACACTATAGAAAGATAAAGCTGAGTCTGTACTGACTAAGCTCCATGTTCAGTATTCCAGTTATTCAAGAATATGTATGACTCAATATACCTGACTCCATAATGATTTTTCATTTACAACTACTTCTCTGTTGTACAGAATTTAATTCTAACATTATTAACAAAACAAGACTGATATTTTATTCATTCAAAATAATACACAGCAGGCACATAAATATCCTTCCAAAGAATTTTTCTTTTAAAAGTTAAAAGGTAATTTAAAGTATGTTTAAGTATCTTTTGTTTATGAATCACCACAGTTTCAAAACTATCTTCTACCCCTATGAAATCAGATATTAAAATCATACCCCTAAGCCCTTAAATATGTATTTTTTTCTAACGCTGATAGTCAAAACTCTAGCAAGTCAGTCATTGTCACTCTTCCTTAATATATACTTATTCTGCTTTAGAATATTTTAACTGCAAATTAGAGGCTGATTATTAAAAATAAATATCAGGATCAGTTTCATAATAGGAAACAAGAGCCAATTAAGTAAATAAAGCATAAACTTTATAGTCTTAGTTATCTTGAAAGAAAAGCTTCATAAATGGAAATTTGTGAGTTTAGAGATTAATTGATGAATACATTCTAATAATTTTCACAGGGTTTAAATTTAAAATTCTGTGTTTTTATTTGTGCTTTTTGTGGATCCAATTAAAACATGTTCATTTGGCCAATATAATATTTAATTTAATATATTTCTTATCAATACATAAAATTATTAATTATTAATATAAGACATTATCAATATCTTAAATGCTGGCAATACCTTCACTTAAATAAATTAAAAAAATATTTGAAAAATATTAATTTACTACTATTCAATTTATATTTGCTTAAATAGCCAAGAAATCAGTCAGTTTTCTAATAATCCTTTAGTTGGGGAAACTTTCTTTACCTAATATACAAAGTATTAATCAACACAAAATTAAATATGTTAAAAAAACAGGTAAATTTTAGGATACATGATACTCAGAAAGTGTTTTAATATTAATTTGCCCCTTTAAAATTTACTAATTCAAAGTGAAAAATAATATTGAGAAACCCTTTTTAATCCATAATTTGTACTGTCATTTAAATTATTGAAATCTAACTTGTGTAAACTAACCAACAGAAATAATACTTCACTACTAATTTAAATAACTCAAGTCCTACCTGAATCCACTTATTTTTTAGCCTTTCATATTTTCCACTTTTAGTAATACAACCATGCCAGTTACCAAATCATTATTTTTATTTTCTTGGTGAGTTAAGAAGCTAATGCACAGTGTACTTCTAATAACTCTATTTTTTTAGTGTTTAAAGACAGAGCTTCAAAGATGTATTCAATTTTGCATTTTCACAATCTAAGTAGCAATTAAATCTT
Organism: Phyllotis vaccarum; assembly: GCA_033318265.1. NCBI lineage: Eukaryota > Metazoa > Chordata > Mammalia > Rodentia > Cricetidae > Phyllotis > Phyllotis vaccarum. Next base: position 38,520,497 of record JARWLC010000002.1, on the reverse strand, counting down.
ATTCTCATATTTTCTTCTGGGGCTTACAAGGTGGATCATTGGGTAAAGACTAAGAACTATAGTGAATCAGGCAGACGCAGAAGGGGTGAGCAGACTCTCCAATGTTCTATTCTGACCTCTATATATACATCACAGGACAGGTTTCACACAAGTGATACAGGCATGTTTATGCAGGCTCTCTCTCTCTCTCTCTCTCTCTCTCTCTCTCTCTCTCTCTCTCTCTCTCTCACACACACACACACATACTATTAAGTATAAATTTTATGTTTTAATCTCCCAATTTCCAAATATTACTTTAACTACATAAATAAATATGATTGTATAGATGTTGAGAAAATTACGTTTAGTTGAGAAAAACTTTTTAAGAAACAGCTACTCTGTTTTCTGACATTGAGTCACATTAGTGTAAAGGTTTGTATGTTTCTTTGTTGAACTCTTGAGGATTTAACCTAGGACATTCTGCATACAAGCCAAGAAATCTACTATTGAGCAATATTCCAACCTCAGTCACTTTTTAAACCTGTCCCCTAAAAGCAGATCCAGAACTCTCTATCTTAAAGACAAAAAAAAAATAGAGAATTGAAATTTCTTCCCAGAAGACTTAATATCTGGTTGTTTAGGTAGCTTTAATGAAGCATCTGATAAAGCCAAGTTGAAGGAAGAACAGCTATTCTGGGTTCAAGGTTTCAATCCACAATGCACTCACTCTATCACTCTGGGGCTGAGATAAGGCACCGTGATCTTGGCAGCATATGACTGAAAATGCTTCTTCCTGGCAGCAGCAAATAACGCTGTTAAACAGAAGAGACAGAGGTGAGCATTACACTTATTCCATATAAAATCAACACATGAAAAAACTCAATTCACTTACTCATATAATTTATATATGAGTTACTTACCAGTGAAAAAGATTAGAAATGTTGTTAATAAAGATGCTTCTAATTATTTAACTCTAAAGGAAAATATGTTGCAGATCACAAACTATTTTTATTCTGGATTAAAGATGATTTTTGTCTATAATCCTAACTATACATTCAGTTATTCACAATCTATTAACATATGATTTTCAGAGCTTCAGTTTCTCAAGATCTGTGATGTATATATATATTATTATGACTCAGTATGAACATGAACATGAAAGATAGTGATATAAATACACAGATTAGCAAATAGTATGTAAATTGTGCTCATCATGATTATTATAATTGAATATATTACAATTGTTACAAGGATTAATCCTGTAGAAATTCAGTAATAAGACCATCTACAACCTCTAATGTTTCAGTGCAATAATATTCCTTAAGTCAATTTGCCTTAAGAAAGACTAAATGAAGTAGTGGAATCTAAGCTACTGTATATAAACTATATTATTTCTGTTTGCTGCTAAGAGAGAATACAGAAGGAGAAAGGATTATATGAGCAGTGTAGGTCAAGATTATGATGAGAAAAACCACAGAGATAGCTGGTCTGATCTAGTGGGAGCTGACCAACTCTAGATTGACAGCTAGGGAAATTCCATGGAACTGATCTAGGCTCTCTGAATGTAGGTGAAAGTTATGTGGCTTAGTCTGTTTGTGGGCCCCCTGGACGTGGGACCAAAATTTATCCCTTGTTTATGAACTTTTATTGGAACCCATTCCCTACCGTTGGATACCTTGCTCAGCCTTGATGTAGTGGTAGGGGCTTTGTCCTGCCTCAACGTGTGGTGTAATATTTTGCTGACTCCCTAAAGGAGGCCTTAACCTCTCCGAAAAGTGAATAGGGGTGCAAGAGAGGTGTAAGGGAGGGGTGCAAGAGAGGTGTAAGGGGGAACAGGAAGGGAAGGAAAACTGCGATTGGCATATGAAATAAAAGAATAAAATTTAAAAAGATAATAGAAAGGCTAAACCATGTTATTGACATGATATTGTAAATTGAAGGAATCTTGTATGTAGTGTTTAATCTCTATTTTTTAACTTTACATTCTGTAAATTCCTTGTTGAATGGAGTAAAATAAAGAGTATAGACTCCTGTGGATAAAGACTGGTTTCTGTGCAATATGAAAGCCTTTTTCTGGGTATTTAGGATGTCTTTGCATGTGTGTGAGGTGAGAAAAAATGTGGTAAGAAGAGTAGAATATGGTGGGTGAAATGTGTTCTTTCCTCCTGGTCAAAAGTCATGCATTAGCTTCATGTGTGAATTTATTTGAACACAAGAGTCCTCCGGTAATATGGACATAACCTTTTATTCACCTCAAGAGTTAAGTGCCATTTAGCATTCAAGCATCAGTTTTCAATAAAACTATTTTGAATTTATATTTTATTTAGATTATGAAAATAGATGAATGAAATTCCATAATTTATGTGAAACAGTTCAGCAAGTAAGTTGATACCTAACTTCCAGTCAGTGATATTATTGACAGTGATATTGACTGGGACAGGCTGATAGAAAATTATTACAATTCAAAATTGCGAGGCATGAAAGCCCTTATGGTTGAAAAGGATAATTAAAGTAATTGACTCTATTAATTCCACTGGAAAAAGTTTATTAAGGTGTAAAGTCAACTCAGAAACTCGTAAACTGACTAAGAAGGTAAAAGTGCTTGGTTTTCAAGTATAAAGACTTCAGTTCCTCAGATGCCATATAAAAAGATGAGCATTCTCTCTCTCTCTCTCTCTCTCTCTCTCTCTCTCTCTCTCTCTCTCTCTCTCTCTCTCTCTCTCTCTCTCTCTCTCTCTCTCTCTCTCTCTCTCCCATTAACCACACTACTAGAAGCAAAGAAGAGTGTGGCTAGGTTTTGCTATCATTCCGCCTAGACTCAGATTTCATGAGAAAGCTTGTCTCAAAATAATAAAGAGAAAGGTGATAGACCAGCACCTAGATGTCCATATGTAGCATCTGTACATCCTCATGGGTGTGCACTTGTGCGTAATTGTGCACAATTTGATACACACCAAGGTAAGGCAAAAGCACGAGGGTAACACATTTTTCTTATCTCTTCACCCTTTAATAAATGAGTGGATGTTTCCCTTATTTTAGGCACTTCCATAGTTTCCTCCCCTGCTGAGATATATCATGACTGTCCCTGCCTCTGGTACACTTGTATCTTCCATTATTATGCTCTGGTCCTTACTTCTTCTTTCAACTAGATGATGAGTGTCCTGTGGAAAGAATTCCACCTGTCAGGGTTTATTATCTGTTGAACACAGCATCCATGACATGAGACAGAAGGCACATTTACCTGACATTTTCAAGATCTCATCAGACCTGGTTATATGAGCCTGTTGTTCACTGCCCCTGGTAATTCAAAGTGATTAAGGTTTTCCAGTAGATAGTTTTTGTCATGTGTGTATTAGAAAAAGTTAAAACAAAAAACAAAAACAAAACCAAACAAAATCCCTATATTTTATCATGACCTAGCTGGAAACAGGTTTCCCAGGGTATTTTATTGTACTTTACTGTTCTTTCTCTAGCTTTATCAGATATTTTTCTTTTCTTAAAAAAACATAAAATGAAAAGTTTTTACTTGCATCCTATTTTGGATGGCATTGGCACAGAATGTGTGTTGGTATTAGAGGATACATTTTACGAGAGGGTTCTTTTCATCTATCAGGTTTTTGTTTATCTACAGAGTCAACTTACTGTCATATGATTTTTTTTTTAAAATCAAAACAAGAATTTGCTTCCCTTCTATTTTGACTGAGGACTCAGAGCATTCAGTTTGAGGATTCATGGAGACAGGATCTTCCCCATTCTGCCAAAGGAGTTGGTATTGGTGAGAATTTTCTGTAGAAACTTGTTCTGCTGCTTTTCTTGTCGTTCAGCCTTTACCTCAATATCTGACTTTGAGATTTTATTATAAGACCAATTAGGATTTATGCAATATCTGATTTCCAACTTTTGGAATTCATAAAAACGTCACTTGCCTGTGGTATTATATTCATCATCACAGGCAGAAGTTACACAGAGCCTAACTTACTACCAATTGAGCTAAGTTTTCTTCTTCACGTTAGCCTCTCCCCACCAGCCAGCTATGCCTTTTAGGCAATCTACCACACATGTTTCATCTCCACTATCTCCTGGGTGTATTTTTCACACAGCAGGTTCTCTCCCGTGGTGGGCTGTCAGCTTTTTATTCACTCCACACTTCTGGTGGAGGCTACACTTAGTAGCTGCCTCTATTCACCTTTATCTGAATCATCATTTTCATCAGATTTGCTGGATCAATTGGGATTTGTTCAAAAAAAATAGTTTTTAAAAATAGGGAGAGAATTATTTTCCTACACTTAAAAATGGAAAATTCTATTACAGTGGAAGTTTTGTCTCTATTTGATAATATATTAGACAGTTTGAAAATGGAACCATTAAATGAGAGAATAACTAATATAGATGGGATTAGTGTTGTGTATATTATAAACATTGTTTGTTTGATCTATTTTGTTATTTAAAAAGTTTCTTGGTATGGGTGTCACATTGACTGATATGAATGCCAAGATACAAGTCTTAGAAAAACTTGTTAAAACAGGTTGTAGAGACATTCAAATCCAAATAGAAGAATTTAAAGGAGAACCAATCTCAAAGTATGGTTGGATTTCAAACAGCCAAACATATTTTATCCAATAACTTGGGAAACTGCCAAATGACAGATACCATATTTACTGTGTAAGGATTAAATAGAGTCCTGTGCAAATGTTAGATTTTAGGAGATTCAAAAAGGCAATAGTCTCATATGACATTCAGTCACCTTTGTGAATCTGATGTTAAACTCATGTCAACTTGTAGTTAAAAACTATCCCTCAAGATGATTACAACAGTCTTTGAGGCTGGTACCCAATTACAATGGAAAACTTGGTGGAAGAATGCAACTAAAACTATTGAATAAAAGAGTGGGGTTCGAGGTATTGAAAATTTCTAAGGCAAACTTCTTTAGAAAAGAGATTATGATAATATAGACAGACAGCCTTTATATGATGACCACACTCTGGATTCATGTTGTGCAGCAGCCTTAAATGCTTGAAATAGAATTAAAAGTGTAGGAAAGAAATTTGAGTCATTTACAAAATTTGTACAAGGCCTAAAGAAATCTCTAATGCTTTCTTACAAGAGCTGATTTGAACAGTAAATAGAATCATTAGTATCATAATACTAAAAACAAAAGCTAGACAAATAACAATTGAATCTCTGGTTTTTGAAAATGCACAATGCAAAAAAATTAACTAAGTCATTAAAGGCAATATAAGCACTCTTAGAGGGATGGATTTGAGATACAGTTAACATTGAATCTTATAACTATGATGATGGTTAATAGGAGAGGTAATTTTTAGAGGTTTAAAAAAATTGAAATTTCAAATGCTTCAGTTGCAGTAAGATCATCAAAAACACTTTTTCAGAGCAACAATTACCTAACAACTGTAAAAACAAACAAAAATCATAGTCCTCTGGATGATACATGAGCTATAGAAGACAGAACAAAAAATTAGAAGAAAACATATATAAAAATTGATAATGATTAGATTTAGAAACTCCTTACGGTTAGGGTTGGGGAAAGGTTTTATTTCTTTTAGAAAAAAAAAATAAGATTAACAATGTTGAAGAACTTAAAGACCTTAGGAAAATGATCATCCAAAAGAGAAAGGAGAATTACTCAGAAAAAAAAAAAAATCCAAGAAAAGGAATAATCTGACCTAATGTGATCTCTGAAATCTCAATGATGGGACCCCACAACGATGATTTCACATGAATAATGACAACATCATTAAGCCAACAAACAACACACAATGATGTATTTTGAACTACAAAACTAATCAGCAAGTTTCAAGGTGGCTTGTTGATATTATCCAGCCTCATAGAGTATTCTAGCCAGAACTTGAGACAAGTTCTATACTTTTTCATTATGTAGATACTGAACAACAAATGATATAGTTACCTCTTATAGAACCAGACAATTAATCCATTTTTTTTTCTTTTCAGCATCTCCTAAAGACAGTATCACTTTCAGGCAGCAAGAGTTAAATGTGAGAACACAAGGCCCAATTTCCCAAGAGAAAGGGTGAGTGGTTTTTGGTGTTTCAATGTGTTACAGATATTTGTTATAGTTTATGGTAGTTGTGGTGGGATTCAGGTGTCAGCTGATAAGGTCTGGCTCCTGAAGGGGGAGTGACCAACCTCATTCATAAGGGGCTGTTGAGATCCTGAGAGGCCCTGTTTCCTAGTTCCTGATGGCTAGAAAGACCGGGTCGACATCCATCATCCACCACTTAGATAATCCAGTCTATAAGACACCTATATAAGCTGTTACCTGTACCATGAGTGTTGGTTTACATTTTAATAAATATTAGTCATAGATTAGCATATTTTAAGAGAACCTCTGCCTTTAGGAGTTGGTTACAAGTTGTATTGGTAATGGTCTGGAAAAAACCTGAACAAATAAAGTTAAATTCAGGGTCCTTGTTTGAAAAAAGGGGAAAAAAGATATAGATACTATGCCACAAAAGTGTAGATTATTGAATATAATCTGAAAAAAGATATAGAAATTATAAGATAAAATGATAGATTATTAAATCTACATTGGAAAGAAAAAAGGGGAAGAATACAGATATAAGATCAAAGGATAGATTATTGAGTCTACTTTTAAAAAGCAACTATTTTTACATTAGATAAGTTTTTGTATATTGTATACAAATTGTATATATTAATACAAATTTGAGATTATGTTAAAATATACTGTACATATATTTCTGTTCTTATTAAGTGTATTATATGTAAAGAACTCATTTAGCAATGTGATGCAAATTTCTAGTTCTTAGTTATTGTTACCAATTAATTAGGATATAAAAAAATGCAAGTTAGTAGTCATTACAAGCAATGTGTAGACATACTAGGTATGTTTTCAAGGCCAAACAGAGCTATATTGTAGAAAGACAGGCTATCTTCAGTTACTTCAGAGATCTATAGAATATGGCATTTAAGATATTTTAATAATATAGGTTCTTTTTATGACAATTAAACATGTCTGCTCCTGGAAGAACCAATATACTTCAGAGAAGATGATGGGCATTGAAGAAACTCCATATGGACTTTTTTATTTTATTTTATTTTATTTTATTAGCAAAATTAAGCCATTGGGCAAGAATTTGTTCTTGCTTTGATTACTGACAGTATGATGTTCAAAATAGTATAAGCAGAACACAAAAGGACTACTGAACCATGACACAAAACAAGATAGAAAGGCTCTTCAAAATATCTTGCCTCACAAATAATTCTGTCAGATATTCTAGGCCTGTAGGCTGAAGATGGATGACCCAACATTTCAGAGTAACCTTGGGTGCCTGTCCAGGAAGCCAACTGTTTCTGTTATATTTCACATTTTTTAGAACTCACTTGCACTTCTTGCTTACTCAGTTAAAATTATTTTCTTCTTGGGTCTCTGAGAGAGTTGAAGACTACATAGTTATAGTTTTCTTTGTTATACATTTAAAAAAGAACTCAATAAAGAGGTATAGAGAGACATCAAAAGATAGTTTTTAGTTGGTGATACAAGTTATATAAAAAGTGAATTAGGTACAACAATTTGGACTGACAGAAATAGAATAAATAATAAAGTGTTTTTTCTAAATTTGTCAATTGTTAATGGAGTACATGTTCTGATGTAATTATTGTCTATATACTGTATATGATTATTATACTTATTATATATAGTCTTTCTTACATGAATCATAGTTTTCTTTTATATATTTGACCCCAAAAAAGAGACAATGTGGTGATATTTTGTGTGTACTCTAAAACATAATGCTTCCCTGAATAACAGAGGATAGAGCCAGCTATAGAGTTATCCATAGAGGTCAGGCAGTGATGGCACACACCTTTAATCTTAGCACTAGGGAGGCAAAGATTCCTTTGTATCTCTTTAAATTCAAGACCACCTTCAAAGACAAGAGATTAATCCAATCCAAGAGAGAAACATATTCAGGCATTGACGGACTGTACCCTTTATCCCAGCACTAAAAAGTTTGAAAGAGGAACTAATATGGCTTGGCAGAGAAAGGAATATGAGACAGGAATTCGGCCCTGTTCATCTCCCTTCCATTTTAGCTGAAGACTCAGAGCATTCAGTCAGAGGATTTGTGGAGACAAAAACTTTCCGATTATACCTGAGGAGTCAAAATTGGCGGCAAGTTTCTCTAGTGGCTTGCTCTTCTGCTATTCTGATCTTTCATCATTTACCCCCAAAATCTGGCTTTCAGTTATTATTACAAGACCAATTAGGATTCATGAAACATAATCTAATTAACTAAGTAGTTATTTTTGATATTGTAAAAAGTAAATTGTGCCTAATGAATGGCACTCATGTTTGTTCTCTGGACTACATACACATGTGCTCAGACCTATACACACATACACAGGGTCATTTAAAAGTTATGTAATTCACATTACTGTTGTAAGTATATATTAGGATTTCTTACCTTAATCAAGCTAATTCACAATTCTGTCACCTAACAGAATGACTGTTGTGCTCATTTGCATACATGCTGAAAACATTTATTATCCTTTCTCTTTCTTTCTTAACTTGGTCTCACTATGTAGCTCTGGCTGATATGGAGTTCACTATATTCACTTCCTGAACTATCTTCACAGTCACAGAGATCTTTTTGCCCTTGCCTCTTGAATTCTGGATAAAGTTATGTGCCAGCACAACCAGACTTAAAAATCACATTTCACAATATAAAAATCTATTTCTCCATGTTTGTGGGCATGTCTATACGTACTTGTATGTATAAAGTTTCAAACAATAAAGTACAACCCATGCCATATAATAATCATGAATTCATTTGAGTTTATGTCTCTTTTGAGTTCTAGAATTCCTTTGATGCAATTATCTGAACACATGTCTGTAGCAACTAAAACCATGCTACATTTACAGTTTCTATGAAGACTAAGTATAAATACTTGACAGAGAGAACACTGGAAACTTCCGGCAGCTTTTTTACACAGTCCAACAAAAATTACCTTTGGCACCAACAAATTACCTTACAATTCAATCTATATCACAACAATGCTGTGAAAACACACACACATTGTAATTCACAGTGTATCTATCACTTATCCTAAACTCATAGTTATTATTCTATAAATGAAAATAAGCATTTTTAACTTTTAAAAATTATGCCTATTTGCCAACATGACAGTGTTAATCAAAATACATACAAACATGTACCCATTCACACTCAGAGGCTAGTACTACTGAATACAGGGTTATAAGAATGTCTGTCTAAAAAAAGTTTAAAAAATTAAGTGCTTAGTATGCAAATGTTTTCAATAACTTCTTTATACCATGCTTCTACCTTCCTGACGAGTTAATTGTATGACAAATGACATGAAGTGGCCTTATGAAATTTTAGTCTGGAAAAGTCTTTACTTCTAATGGAAATTATAACTAATATGTGCCTTTTGTCAGCTGCATTCTTCAGTAATCTAATTGTAGCAAGTTAATGAGACCTGGGTTAGGAAATGTTCTGAGGTTCCCATGCCCCAGGTCAGGGAAAGATGCATTCACAGAGCAGATGTGCTCTGTCTCAGGATGATGGCAGCTGAGCACTTTTTTTTGGGCTTCAGAGCCCTGGCTAAGTAGGAGCCTGAGCACTTGACCTTTGTGCATGAGACACAGGGGCTTCCTGTTGGTTCTCAGCAAACATAAGGAGGAAGGAGGACAGACAGATAAAATCCAGCTCTGATCCTCTGCAGCCCCACCCTTCTCTTACTAATTGTGGGGATTCTTCCCACATTATTACCAGAACAAAAGCTGACACAGAAGCTAACACATGTGTTGATATCTATATGATGAAAATATCAAGGGCTCGGGACAGAAATTAAAATACCTATTTTTTCAGATCTTTAAATTAATATTACTTAGTTCATCGGCAAAAGGTTGAGGGACTACTGCTGTCGTGTTTTACAGACTTGTAAATTGATGATTGCATACTATGCGTACACGTAAAAAGTTTAAATGAAGCATTCAAAAGTGTTCTAAAGTAGTAAATGCTACAACCCCCACCAAACTTGATTTAGGGAGTATTTAGGAAAAGCTGATAAAAAAAAATTTCTATGTCCATAAATGATGTTGGTTGAGGGTTGGAATCCTCAAGGGTTGATTAAGTGGGTTTCTTTCACTCACTTTTTTTTTTCCTTTTTAGTTTTTATTTTAACCAATTCACAACTTTCTTTCCTAGCCTCTTGTTCCTCAAGAGAGAGCATGAACAGAAGGATGCTTCATCAGTGGTGCCTTTCTTCCTCTGTCTCCAAGGACCATTGATTCTTCAGCATCATTCTAAGACTCACCCATTCTAAACTTCCTGTGGTTGATCCAGGATGCTCGGTGCTCTGAGAATGAGGACACTCAGATTATTTCTAGGGCCCCAGGCGGACCTCACGGTATACAGTGCCACCTCATATTTTTTCATGTTCCAAAAAGGACTTTCTTCTGCCTCCACATTGCTTGCCATTTACATCTCACCTATGAATATTCCTCTCCCAAATCATTTTCATCTCTCAAGTATTTGTGAATTTTTACATTGTTCTTTAGCCAAAATATGCTTTACTTTGTACAATTTTAATTCCTGCACATATATTACAGCCTTAATCTCTTAACCTTTTTATTGTTGTACTCTGAATTCACTCCACACTGGCTGTGGCTTTCAGCTGAAAGACATGTAAGACCACTGAGACATTGTCACCTTCCTCATGTGAACAAATACAAACCTCCATCACTGTTGGAGTGGGTTACTGTTTAATTTCTATCTCCTTGGAGTGCCAATTGGAAAGACTCTGAAAGTGTTGGTGTGTGTGTGTGTGTGTGTGTGTGTGTGTGTGTGTGTTATTTTTTGTTTTAACACAAAAGGGGATATGTTATAATAATAATAGTCTGGAATATCAGACAAGGCCAAGTCATGAAGGTCAGGGAGCAGTGACAATATATCACCACGCCCCAATACCAATGAGTATAGAAATTATATTTATTTTATGTAATTACATATTATGATTGTGAGGGTAACAGAAGCAGATCTTGCCTCCACTCCAAAACCCAAGTTATTACATCTGTGGATTATTTTCCAATTTTCCCCAGGGATTTTTCATTAACAAAGACACTAGATATGGACATTTCTAGGCTCCTATAGAAGAAGTTGATAACAAAAATATTTCTTTTAACTTTACTAGCTACATTTTCATACAGATACAAAATCAAAAGTAGCTTCTTTTATAAGCACTTGCTACATTTCAGAAAGAAAACTAAATGAAGTTTGAGTACTTCTAAAGTTCTCTGGAAGCTTTTCCTTCCATAAGTGTATGGAGCTGCTGAATTTAAATCCACGTGCTTCAGTGGTAATCCATCTGCTTCCTGGTGGTTGGGTGGAGTATTTGGAAGCCACTCACTTTGGAATCACTTGTTCCCATGGCTGGTGTGGATGTTAATCCATGGGTAATTAACACCTCATATATATATATTAGTTCATAAATCTGGTGTGTGCTTCTTTTTGCATTGCCAATTTTCATAGTATTTTTCTTAAGAAATATGGAGGTTTTGTTTTCTGAATCTTTGGTTTGCAGCATTTTATACATTGGCACTTTCACTGCCACTTGAAGGGAATCCTTCTTGGAATTTAGGATATACTCCAGTTCTCCTATCTGAATCGTTGGTTAGCATAAATAGGCGCTAGCTGAAAAGTCTGAGCCTGCCTGATGTGCCCACTGCAGAAGATACTCCGAGTAAAATAAATACCTCACTCATTCCTATTCCATCTCATCAAACATCAACAGCAATATTCCAATTTATCTGATTGCCTTCAAATACTAACAAATTGTTTGACAATCACGTTAAGGAATGTATCTTCCTATATGGGTACATACTCTGATGCTCTTGTTTTGTAAAAGATAGCAATGTATATTAACATTTAACTTCTCTAGAGGTACCCCCAACTGGGTGTTTAAATTATAAGTCACAAAAGTGCATAATGATCTTGACTATAATTTACTAAAAATACAAACAATTGCAAAATTGCAAAAAAAAAACCAAATACATGATTAATTTAAATCAGACAAACACACGAGAGACAATTTGTCCTTTGAAACTGTCACAACTCCCTATGAAGTTGACAATATAGCATTTTGTAACAAGAAAAGAAATACAAAATCTGACAACAAGCAATTAACACAATGAAATTTGTCCCATCCATTTCATTGTAAATGGCTTGATTTTCTTCTTTATTATTGAATAATGTTGCCAGTATACAGCTAGACAAACAACAAATATTGTAAAAATATGCAAGAAAATACTTATCCACTACTCCTGGGAAACTAAATACGTACTAAAGAGGTTCCTGAATAAATAATAACTGGAAATAGAATTGCAATATAATCCTCTTGTATAGCTTCTGGGTCTATATACAGTAGAATCAAGTCAGCCTACAACAAAGATATATGGATTCCATATTTAGGAATTAGTCATCACAGCCATGTTACAAAATAACTTACTATTGTATAAAAATCTACAATTATGTCAATGAGTGGGTTATTTTGAAAATATTTTTAAGCATTTCACTTTCTAATCATATGTGCAACCTGCACCCCCATGCCAAACTCCTCCCTAAAAGACACACACTTAATTTTTTAAACCTGCTTACAGCCATATGTTCAAGAATGCAAGCCAGAGAAATTTTCAACATTCAGGACACAGTTAAGAATACCATAAAATATTTTTTATATTTATCCTTGACATCATCTATAAATAATAACAATAATATCCTGCGTATGTCAGGATGCCTCTGAAACAAAGACAGAGTCAATTTTCACTGAAATGACAGAAGAAAGATCAAGACCAGTAGTTGGTTATATGAAGTTTATAAGAGGTTGCATGGAATTGTTTACAGTAGAAACAACACAGCGATAGCCAACGTTAGTGTCTATAATACTGCACTTCAAACAGAGGGACATGAAGGTCCCGAGATCTTATGGTCACATTCATGAGTAGGGCTTCCTCAGTGGTAACAGACACACACACACACACACACACAGACACACACATACACACACACACACAGAGACACACACACGCACATACACACTAACAAAAATGTCTCAGATAGAAATGATACAAAAAGGCTCAAAAATAAGGCCATTCCAGGTTCTCTTTGCTGTCCTCCAACCTGCTGGAAATGCCTTCTACTGGAGAAAATCAACCAATACTTAAAGAAGCAGAGAGCCACAATCTTCTGTACATCAAGAAGTACATCAAGAAGGAGCCAACGCTCAAGGAGATCATAGCTAGGCCAAGAAGTTGAGAACACCTAACCAGGTAAAAATTCTCTCAGGACAATCTTTAACGGTTACTTTAATTATTTTTAATGAAGATTCTGGAAGTTGTATTACTGAGTATTTGAAACACAAAAAGATCATTCAAACATAAAAAGAGGTTTATGAGAAATTCAATGGAATTTTTTTCTCTAAAAAGCTCTTTGAAAATTACCATCACAGGCCAGTACAAAGTTGGCACTAAAAAGGAAGGCCTTGTTTAGCAATCCTCTTTGATTGTAAATCTGGATATTGATCAAGAAACAAACATATTTAGAGTGGCACTTATCTTCTTTGCAAGACAAAGTATTAATAAAAAATAAATGTAACACTTTAACACTTTAAAGAAAATTAAAAATAAAAAGCAAGTACACTTTTTCTTTTTTTTACAGGTCCTTGGGGTGGGAGATCTTTGAGACAGGGTTTCTCTGTGTAACCCTGGCTGTCACAGTAGACCAGGCTGACCTGGAATTCACAGAGATTGCTAACTCTGCTTCCTCAGTGCTGGGATGAAGGCAAGTGTCACCTACCTGCAAAAATCACATTTTTTCTTTTATAAAGGAAAGTTAAAAAGATTAGAGAGAGGAAGGGAGACACACATAAGGAATATAAGGATGAGAGAGAATGAGTGGATAGATGTGTACTGGGAGCCCTCTGTAAGCACAAAGAGGTTGGGTGGCTATTTTTCAAGCTTTTTAATTCTGATGACTAGACATCTTTTCGTGACAAACACCATATGGGAAAACGAGTTGAGAGTCAAAAGCTGAAGATGATTTCATCACAAAATGCTCTTTTAATCATAATTATCCCCAAAAGACCAAAGCTCTATTGTGCTTTCACAATAACATTTGTGTTACCAAAGGCAGCATGAGTATTACTTCTGAGTTTATATTCTAATCTATGAGAAAAACAAATTTTCCCAATACGATAAACACATAAAATACCCGTCTAATTTTTAAATTCCAGAAACACTCGCTACAATAATATCATTGCTGTTTTTCTTCTTTAGTGTTATCTCCGAAAACCTTGCAACAACACAGATTTTCTGATGGGCTAAATAAACAATAAAGAGAGGACACAGTGAATTATTCTCATTACTATGTAAAGAAAGGCTTACTTCTGGTCCCCAACAGCTGCACACAATGTTAAAAAATAAACATTTTAATAAGTTTTACAAGACTTAGGCCCAAAGTTTAATTTAGTCACCAGCCCTTCTGATGACCACAGAGCTGGTGTACATTGCATCAGAGCATGTTTGGTGGTTATTTAATGGTACACAAAGCAGAAAGCTCTGTCATTGAAATTGATGAGATATTGGTGGTAAACCTTAGTGCTACAGAGTCAACAGTTTCAAGTTCTTCCCCAAGCCAAACACATTGTATTGTTTTTCCAGAAAGGAAAGATTAATAGATGAAAGTCATGACCTTTAACTTCTGACATGTCCTAAGATGTGAAACGGAATTTTTAAAAATAGTGAATTTTTTTTCAAAACAGAATAATGAATGTGTGTGTTTGTGTACATAATTTATAGTCATAAATTTCCTCTCCTGTTTAGAATATATCAAAGTAACATGTATTCTAAGATTTCATCCCTTTATAATTCATAAATTAAAACCCAAAATTTTTGACTTTCTGCATAATACAAATTGTTTACAAGTGTAATGTTCACGAAGAAAAAAATAAGCCTTTATAAACAGAGGGTTTGTTTCTCCTAAGATTTTTAATGGCCACTATTTAAAGCCGCACTGCACAGGCATTATTTTAAGTAGTTCATTCAGAGGTTACTTTAGGGATGGAGACAGATAACACTGCAACACATTAAACTAGCAAAGATTAAGAAATTTTCATAACTTATGGCATATGTTTGCATTCTTTGAAATAAAATTCATTGGTGTATCATTGACCATGGCCTTAGGCAGAAATTTATTTGTCATGCTATCACTAACAAAATAAAGGTGAATTTACAGCTAATTATCAACTAATAGAACATAATGTGTTACATAGCTCATAATACATTATTATAATAAACTATCAAATGCATGCAAACTCCATGAAGAAATAAAATCAGTAAGCTTGAATTGTTTCTAACTCTGCTTTT
This sequence comes from Phyllotis vaccarum, assembly GCA_033318265.1. NCBI lineage: Eukaryota > Metazoa > Chordata > Mammalia > Rodentia > Cricetidae > Phyllotis > Phyllotis vaccarum. The sequence goes on along the minus strand of JARWLC010000002.1, from coordinate 38,505,079 downwards.
CTATAAAGGAAGAATTAAGTTAATACCTGTACACCAGTGAGTGTGAAGTAAAGAGTTAATGGTCCTTTACATTTAGGGGCACAGAACTAGCTCATCAAGCCAGACTTCTCATATATTGCTTTAGGAATAAGCAATCACATTTTAAGTCCTAGAGGAATGAAAAATCCCAGGAAGATAGAAATGATAGGTAACAAGCTACATACCGATTAGTCAGATAAAAAGCATCCCCCCCAAACAATAAGATATCTCTTTTCAGAAATCTGGTTTTCCGAAGAGAGCTGTGCAATGAAACAAGAGCAGTACAACTGTTTTGTTTTTTTGTTTTTTTAAATTACAGGCATGTACAAACTTCTCTTCTCCAGCTGACTTTGTTTTGATAGCCCTGAGATTCTGTCTCTGTGAAACAGCTCAGCCTGTGGATTTCCCATATTTACATTCACTGGTTGTTAAAGGCAAGCCCAGTCTTGAAATTAAATGAAAATCTTAAGAGAACTTCTATTTGGGGGTCTTATTTTATTTTTCTACCTGATTTAAAATCTTTACAATGTCTGACTATAATTCTTGAAGGGAAAAGGTGTATTTTTTAATACTGCTAATATTAAGAGTGTGCCCCACTCTCTATATATAAATATAATATATATATATTTAAAAATGAGCTATCAGAATTTTGATCATTTTAATGTCACTTCTTGAATTTCAACTGAAGATGAATGATGAGAATGGGGTTCATTTCTTTACCTTCTGAGATCTACATGATAAAACAAATCACACTTTCATATAAAATGAATAAAAACAAACAATATAAGAGACTAGGTGATGATAGGCATGATATCAAATCTTTCAAAGAGCTTTATAATATTTGTATGTAGACATTCAAATCATGGGTGAGGTAGAAATTGCTACATAAAGGCTGATAGATTATTAGAGTCAATCTTTACCATTAGATACTGGAATGGATTTGGCCCAAAGAATTAAATTACATGGAAGGAGAGGAAAGAGCAAGAGGCAGGGGAGAGGAGACAGTGTAACGAATCTTTCTCTGTCCCAAGTAATGACACCGAGAGTTCTTATTAATTATGAAATCTTGGCCTATTGCTTTAGCATGGTCCTATAACTTAAATTAACCCATTTATATTAATCTACATTCTATCATGTGGCATTACCTCTCTTTCATCTTTCACCTCCATGTCTTTTTCATGTCTCCTGGAATTTTCTGTATGTCTAGAATCCTTCCTTTCTTATTTCTCTCTCCGTCCACTCCACCTATACCTCTTGCCTAGCTATTGGCCATTCAGCTCTTTACTAAACCAATCATAGCAATATATCTTATCAAAGTGTATAAATATTTCACAGCATTCTTTTTGTCTAAATAGCAGGAAAAATTTTAAGTCTAACACACAAAAACTATATACATTAAGATCAATTATTAAGCAAGAGTTACAATGCATTGGCAAATTCAGTAAAAATTCCCAATCATCAATCCTAACTCGGTGAGTACAATGTTTTGTACTCGATTTACTCCATATAGAAAATTGAGGAAAACTGTAACTACAACTATATAATCTTGAACCCCATCAGAGACCTGCGAAGGTCATAATATTAACTGAGTAAACTGGAAGTATAGAGTAAGCAACATCCAAACCTGAGAAACAATAGGCACATTGAGTTGACTAGACAGTCACTCCAAGCTTCATCAATAAAGTTGGGTTATATATCATCAGCCTATCAGCCTAGAGTATTTGAAAGCCTTTTTTGTGAAACAGGAAGTTTTTGAAGAACTGTCCTACATTGTCTTGGCAAAGTTCCACAGTTGCCTTTTTTTGTGTCCTGCTCACTTAATTTGAACAGAATATTCTCCGTAGTCAAGGCAAGAGCAATTTCTTGCCCAGTGTCTAACTTTGTCACAATAAAAACAAACTTCAAATAGAGCTTCTTTGGTGAACTTTATTCTATTTAAAAATAAATCGGTGGGGCCGGGAACAGATGTCTCTCACTGTCATGAAAAGCCTTATATTATTAAAACATTTTAAATACTATATTCTGAAGTGTTTGAGGATCATCTATTTATCTTAGATATTTCTATTTGACCTATGAAAATCTAATGTAAGTTTGATTGTTACAGATTGCTAACTACTAACCTGCGTTTTTTATTATCTTAATAGCTTTCAAGAATTTGAACTTATATTACATTTTAAAATGTGATGCATGGTACCTAAAACAAGAGTAGAAACATATATAAAGTATAATAAAATAACCTTTAATTTATATCAATATACAAAAATCCTTAACAATGTAAAATATTTGAGATTAGTGGTTGCTCAAAAATAGATTCAATGATATTCCCTTTTATCTCATCATTTCTATACTATACCCTCTTCTCATTTTTTTCCATTCAGAAAGAGATCTGTGGATCTAATCTCCTTTGTTCAGCTTTTTCTCGACCATGATGTATTACAATTTGTAACCAAGTTCCCTAAATAATGACAATTGTCCATTTCCCACTGGAAAACCAAAAACTACTCACCATACCTTCTAAAACAATGGATATCATGTTCTCTAGACTATTTTTTGTTGTCTGGGGGCAATGGTGTCGTTAGGGGACCCTAAGAAAGTTAAAAATAAGAGTCAAGTCCTGGCAATCAATGCTAGCTATACATTTTTGAGCAGATTAGTCTCTGTGTGAAAGGAAAGCATAGAGCTTATCTGAAGAACTGGCTGGACAGCATATGAAGTTGGACCATTTCAGCTAGCAGCTTTGAAGTAGTTTTGTATGAAGAATTTTGGGGAAACTGCAACAGAGGCATTTTGAAAGGCTAGATTACCTGGGCTACTTGTCTTCATTTGTGTCAGTTTCTTTTGTTCTGAAAACACACAACTTTTAAGGCTAACATATATATCTGTTTTAGCATAAGTGTGAAATGTGAAGTGTGCACAAATCATTTAAAGGTGTTTTTTTTGTTTTATTTTTTGAGCAGGTAAAAGACATCTCTTAACTGTATGTGTGTTTAGGCTGTATAGCCAGATCTCTATCTATGCCATATGAAAGGATAGAATATAAGTAATGAAGATTCTATAGACAACAGGATTTATCATGTCTAATCCAATACAGAGCTGTTGCCATATCAAGGGATCAGCATATTCATCACCTGTCCTATAGTCTTTCTTGGCTTTTTCCCTCATGTCTGCAACCAAGATTTTCAGGAAGTTTCCCCTAATTAAATCCAATCTTCATTAATTTTGAGGAGAATCATTCTTTTGTTTATTATAGAAACAAAGGCATGACATTTTCTTACCTCCATTTTGAAGTTATGAAATGGTTAAAATTATAGATTGATTTAATTTAATTTAGCATCTTCCATAATCCAATGTCTCTCCAAAGTTATTGACTTTTCTACATTAGCACTTAAAAAATTCAAAGTCAACAAAACAACATACAGGATGCAAACATCCTTTATATATTGTATATTTATATGATTTGTATTTTTATATTACTTTACCTCTCTTTAACTACTTTTTTAAACCAATTTTATATGACTATGTTCATTTCTTTTCTTTCTTCCGCATCTAAGTACATTTTCAATATACTGTACATTTTTAGAGTTTTTGAATATCTAAACGTGGATTTGCTAAGTGACTACAACATTCTCTGACCACATGAGAGAAAAACAGCCATGTCAGAGACCACATGGCTGAGCTTACCACATGGTGCCCGCAGCTGGTTCCAGCCAACAAACATCAGCCAGGAGCCACGTCTCTGTTTACAGCTAACTACCCAGGCAAAGACTGAGCAACTAGGAAACCATGTCTGGCTCCATGTACACTTTTTTGGAACTTAAAAAAAAAAAAAGATTTCTTAGGTCCTATGTGTAAAATATGCCCCCATGTTAAAGACAACATGTAAACAACCTTTCTCTGTCCCACCAACCACCTCCCAAATAATGACACAGAGACATGGAGTCTTCCTATTATTACAAAAGCTTAGCTTCTGGCTGAGGCTTGTTTCTATCTACCTCTTATCACTGAAATTAATTTGTTTATATGAACCTATGTTCTATTTTATGAAGTTATTTCTTTTGTATCTCATACCTCCTGTTCCCTATTCATGTCTCCTAGTATCTCCTGTGTGCCTATATTTTCCCCCTCTTCCTCTTTCTCCCTGACAAATACTCCCAATACTTCTTGCCTAGCTATTGACCACAATTCTTCATTAAATCAATTATAGCAGTATATTATCACACAGTGTACAAATACCTCACAACAGTGAAGAGAGAATGGCAGAGAAGTAAAGAGGTAAGTAATGAATGTTGAAGTAGAATAACAAAATGGTGGCTCTGTCAGTATTTGAGAGGATTGTTCCAGGCACCCTGCTTTGTACCATGCAAAGTAACACACAAGCCTAAAAGAGAACAACAAAGACTGCTCCCCCTGCCACCCGGTTGTATTAAGTTTCTGTCCCACACTTTCCAGCCTAGCCTTATGGCCCAGACATGCAGACCCACAATCCCACAGCTCCCACTGAAACACAAAGACACTTAAATTAATTGTATGTTGTTTGACCTAGGATCCAGGCATATAATTTTCTAACTATAAATTAACCCATGATTCTTATCCTGTTCAGTCATGTGGCTCAGAACCTTTTCTCAGAGCAGCATAGGTGTCCTCTGCATCTGCTTCTCTGGTGTCTCTGTGGCATCCCTGCTCTGTTCTTCCTGTTCCCAGGGTTTTCTTAGTCTGGTAGTTCCACCCACACTTCCTGTCTGCCAATGGCCAATCAGTGTTTATATTAAACTAGTAAGCAGGACAATTATTTATAATGTAACATAATTCCATTTAACATTCACAGTAATTAAATAAACTATTTTGTGATTGAGACAGTAAGCATACTGCTATGAGTAATTATGAGACTCAGTGCCTAACCATTGTGACTTTTCATATGTAGATGCTTAGCCAACATGTTGATTGAAAACTTTTATGTTATCCAGAAATTATTCAATCTTACAATTAGATAAATACCCATAGTGTTCTATAGCTATTTCTTCTTAATTCAAACATTTTCACATGGTAAGAGTAGGAGATATCAAACACAGAAAGGTAACTAAACTTACAAGACTCAAGAAGTTCTAAAGTTACAAGACTCCCAAGAGCCCTGCCTAACATTATAATACAGCAAACAACTTCAGAGAGAGATTACTTTGTTTACACTGACTGTCAGCTGGACAGAGAGCTTTTGGATAAAGTTTTCATGAATCATTAGGCATGATATAGTTGCCTTTGAATTATACATGATCTTGAACCTAACCCATCATTTATGTTACTGTATTCTTTACTCATACATTGTAGTGAAACCTTAAATCATGGTCTTGTAAAGTACCCCCAATAAACTCCTTGAACCAACTAAGATTTTGGTGGAATTGATTTATTTGTTTTTGTAGTTGTTACTTAATATTTTGATATTGCTTGTTTGATTTTGTTGTTGTTAATTCTTTGAGAATTTTGAATAGTAAGGTTTGATCATATTCTCCCATATTCTACTCCTCGCAGAACTACCACCCTGTCCCTACTAATCTGACTTTGTCTTCTTACTTACTAAATACAGCTTGAGATGCTACATACTCATATACATTTAACATTCTACAGACATAATATCAACCTATCAGCATCAGTGTGCTTAAACAAACAGACTTTCCCTCTCACAACAGTTATCTATTGACAATATCTCTTTTACCAGAGCTGGGACTTCTTGTCTACCTCCTGTTTTAATATTATTATAAAGCTTGTGCATGCTTTTATAAAATGTTGTTTTGACTGCTGTAAATTGACATGTGTAGCTGCACTAGAGTTGCTGGAAGACAGTGATACTTGCAATCATTTACTGCCTATGGCTCCTGCATTCTTCCTTTTCCTTCTTCCTCAATAATCTATAAGCTTTTGGAGGAGAGGAGCATTAGAAGTTGTTTCCTTTAACAAGGAACATTCTGAAGGCTGTTATTCTCTGAACCATTTCAGTTATGAGCCAATGTGTTCATTGTGGTTTTTTGTTTGTTTGTTTATCAAATAAAGTCGCCTGGAGATCACAGTGCCACTAGTTAACCATTGGCCAGGCAGTGGCAGCACACACCTTTAATTCCAGCAATTGAGAGGTGGAATCAGGAAGATCAGGAATTCAAGGCCACATTGAGCCACACAAGATTGATTCAGTCTAAAAAAGAAATAGAACCAGGTGGTTGAGGCTCCTGCCTTTAATTCTAGCACTTGGGATCTCATGGTTTTCATCCCAGTACTTGGGAGGCACAGGTCTTTATCCCAGCATTATGGAGGTAGAGACAGGAAGTAATATAGCTGGGCAAAGAGAGGAATTTAAGATGGGAGGAGACAGGAGCCCAGAACCTCTTAGGTCTGAGGACTCAGTAGAAGTAAGTAATCTCTCTAGTTAATGGGTACGTTGTCTCTCTGATCTTTCAGCATTTACCTGAAAAACTGGCTCTGGATTTTTACTATTAAGACCAATTAGAATTCATGCTACAGTTAATCACCATCTACTGAAGAAAAGAAGCTTCTGTGGTGAGAGTTGAGATATGCTTTAATATGTGGTTATAGCAAGAAGTTATTAGGATTCAATTTAATATCACTTCCATTTGGCAGAATAATCATAATATTTTATTCCCTAGAGCCTATGACCTGCCTAGGCACAGATTCTCATTTCAACATTGGTGCAAAGTATACATTTCAAACAGAAAATGATTGGTTACACCTCAATATTCATTCCATCATTTTACAAACGGAAATACCTTGCCAGGCTATTCACTACTATAGCTCAAATACTTCATAGCAAAACAAGACGTACTGGTTACTTCTCTCTGCTAGGAGTAGACATATCACATTCCAGCACAATAAAAGCTAGCCATAAAGAATAAAGATACCTGGCTCTTACCAGCTAGATATTTTAATGTTTTCTGACTCAAGTGTGTTGTATATTCACCAGGATGATCTTATTATCAAGCTCTAGAGGGTTATGAATAGCACTACAACAGTCTGTAACACTTGGAAGACTGTAGGACCTCACTATCCAGGAACTTTTCAGCATCAAAAATACTGAGGACAGAAACTCAGGCAGGGAAGGAACCTGGAGATTAGATCCAGTTCAGAAGCTATGGATGATGGCTGCTTAATGTTTTGCTCTCACGGCTTTTCTTAGCCTATTTTCTTATAGAGCTCAGATAAACAGCATAGGGATAGCTACCACTCACCTAGGGCTGAACCCTCCTCCATCCATTACTAATTAAGAAAATGCCTTACCTTCTATGAAATTATGTTTTTGAACATTGTAAATGTTGCCACACCTATTGGCTTAATAAAATGCTGATTGACCAGAAAGCAGACAGGACGTATGGGTAGGAGTACCAGACTAAGAACTCTGGGAAGAGTGTTACATGATTAAAGGAAATGCAGAGCCAGATCTCAAGCAAAGGCTGAAATATCAAAGAGAGAAAACAGCCAAATCTCACCCAGATGTCTTCCAGCTTGCTGAGACTTGCTCCTCCTGGCTTCTTCTGCCTCCTCTGTCTTTCTATGACTGCCTTAAATACCCTCTTCATTCAGTATCTTCACATATGGTTAAGATTAAAGGTATGGCACCACCACTGACTGCCTGGGAGCCTGGAACTCCTTCTGTAAACAAAGACTGCCTCAAACTTAGTTTTTCTAGGATTAAGGGTGGCCTTTGTCACCACTTCCAAATATTCCTTGTGACTGGGATTAAAGGTGTGAGTTACCACTCTCTGATCCTCTAGACTGACTGTAGGTAGATCCCTCTGATATCTCAGACTGGTTTTTATTAAACTTGAAACATATCCCCACATAAGAGGAAGAGGAGAGAGAAATGCCAGCAGACACAGAGGAAATATGAGAATGCTGCTCAGAGAAAAGGTACCAAGCCAGGTGACTAAACAAGGTAAGAACCATAGGTTAGTTCAATAGCTGACAAGTAATATGCCTGAGCCATAGGCAAAATGGCCTATCACGAATATAAGCTTCTGTGAGATTCTCTGGGAAAGAGACACTGTGGGTCTGGGCCTTGAGCCTAGGCCAAGCCAGAAACTTCTGACTACACTTACCACTCAACTAAGATTCTCTCCTTCTCTATAACACTATCTTGTGTCAATTTCACATAAAGCTAGCCAGGATAATAAGACAGATAGACAACTAGATAACTAGATAGAAAGGTAGATATTAAGAAAGAAAGAGAGAGAGAGAGAGAGAGAGAGAGAGAGAGAGAGAGAGAGAGAGAGAGAGAAAGAAAGAAAGAAAGAAAGAAAGAAAGAAAGAAAGAAAGAAAGAAAGAAAGAAAGAAAGAAAGAAAGAAAGAAAGAAAGAAAGAAAGAAAGAAAGAAAGGAAGAAGAAGGTAGAAAGAAAGAAAGGTAGAAAGAAAGGTAGGGTGGTAGATAGGCAGGCAGACAGGCAGAGGCTGGCAGACAGACAGACCTAAGATTGCTTCTACACTAGTAGGTAAGTCTCAACATGTTTTTGAAAGATCTTTAGTGACTTGTTTCACTGTTCAAATTCTACCCTCTACTGTGCTCTCTCAGTCAGCAAATTTAACCCTTCCTATTGTGTTAATCTTTGTAAGCTTTCACTCATACTATCTTGCTCCCCTTTTATTATAGCCCCCTAGCATGGACTTTTACTAATTTTCTTCCATTTATGATTATACAAGACTATATATATATCTGAAGTTACAACTTCTTCAAATGAGTACGTGATACCTTTATCTTTCTCTGTCTAGTTTACCTTACTCAGAATGATGTTTCTGGTTCTACTCATTTATCCAAGAATTTCATTTTTTCTGAAAAGCAGTTTAAAACTACATATGTATATTTACCACATTTTCATAATTTATATATTGCTCCATCGACATATATGTTGTTTTAATTTCCCAGTTATAGTAGATAAATCAGAAATGAATATGGATGAGCAAGTATTTCTAGTTATTTGAGCATATCAGCAAGAGTTATTTAGCTGAAACATTGTCCAGAATCATATGGTAGATCTATTTTCAGTTTTCTTTTTCAGGAACTTCTGCAATGATTTTCATAGTGAACATTTCAATTCAATGCAGTTTCATCAGAAGTAAATAAATGTTATCCTGTCCCCACAATTACACCAGCATATGTTGTCATATATTTTTAATCACAGCCATTCTCACCTAAAGAAGATGACATCTAAAAGTACTTTTAATTTGCATTTCCTTGATGACTAAAAATTTTGAACTTTAAAAAAATTCTCAACTGTATTTATTTTGAGAGATTCTTTTTTAGTTCATTTCTCCATTTATAAATTGTATTCATTGTTTTCTTGATATTTCAATATTTTATTTCCTATATAGGCTAACCATCTAACAGATATGTAACTCATAAAGACTTTTTCTCCTTCCGTATGCTGTCTTTTCATTTGACTGATGATTTCTTTTGCTGTACAGATACTGTGGCTAGAGAATGTCAATTTTAGTTCATGGTCCAAATATGTGTACTTTCAGATTCCTTCTCAGAATAATCTTACTGCCAATCATCTAAGCATTCTCTACTAACTCCACTTTTGGGTTTATAGTCTCAGACCTTAAGTTGAGATTTTTGATCCATTTAGAGTCATGTTTTGTTCAGAGTGGGAGATAAGGTTAAATTTCCATTCTTATACAAGTAGTTATCTAGTTTGACCAGCACTAATTATTGAAGTATTTTCTCCAATATCTATTTATAGCTTTGTTGTAAAAATCTTGTTGGCTTATGCATGAATCCTCAATTCTATTCCATCAGTTAGTGGATCTGTTTTCATGCCAGTACCATCCTGGCTTTACTACTACAATTCTGTAGTATAACTTGAACTCTAGAATAAGCATACATCCATTGTATTTGTTTGTTGAAAAATCACACTTGAATTTTGGCAAGAGTTGCATTGAATCTGTAGACGTTTTTGTTAGGATTGCCATTTTAAAAATATTAATTATGCAAATCTATGGAAGATGTTTCCATCCACTGATATCTTCCCCTTCAAGTCTTAACATTTCATCTTATATGACCTCCACTTCCTTGGTAGTAATTGTTCAAAAAGTATTTTTAAAGCAATTGCAAATGATAGCATTTCCATGATGTTTTTCTGTAGGATTGTAATTTGTATATAGGAAGGCTACTGATTTTTGAGTATTGACTTTGTCTTCTGCCAAGTTGATGAGTGTGTTTCTCACTGGTAGAGTTTTCTGGTAAAGGTTTTGGGGTTTTTATGTAACCAATCAGATCATCAGAAAGTAACATTACTTTGAATCATTCTTTTCCATTTGCAGCTCCTTATCTCACTCACGTACCCTTTAGCTCTAGCTGAGACCTCATTAGAAATATAATAAACAAAAGGGATGTAAGCAAACATCCTTTCCTTTTCCTGATATTGCTATAAAAGTTTGAAGTTTTTCTCCAGTTAGACAGTGCACTTGTGTATTGTCTCTGCTATGCTGAGACATATGCTCTATGTTGAACTTCATTATTTTTTTATCTCTTTGGATAATACAGCCTATTTGTATCATTTACCTCATTTTGGTTTAACTTTACTAAACTATATATCTGGAAATTTATCAATTTCTTTAACATTTATTAGGTTAATAAATATACACTTTGGGGTGTTTGTTTTAATTTTATCCTAATAGACATAGTTTATTTAGGAAAAAGGCCCCTACCTAAATCACCAAGAAGGCAGATAACTGCAAGTCCCAGATATAAGCAAGCATACCAACTTGCAAGAAGATAAATAGGTAGGTACACACAAGTGGGTCTAGACTTCTTATCAAAGGGCCATGTGGAGGTTAGCCTGCAGCTGCCAGGCCTTAGCACCATTTAGTAGCCTGCAATGTTTATCAAAACCAATTGATCCACTTTTATTATCAGAACAACACCCAAGCAAGTGCTGTGATTAAGGAATCAGGACCTTAGCAGAGGATGAAGAAGCAGGCTAAGGTCAAGTGTTGCTTGTGAGCTGCATGGGTTATCCAAGGTCAAAGGACAACCCTGGTTTATAAGGCTTCCCCTGAACTCCAATACGAGGTATTCTTCTTTCAAGATTGACATACATATCTCTGTCCTTCAATCTGCAGGCCTAGGCTCAATGAAGCTCGCTTAGGTGACGCAGCATCACAGGACCATATTTGAAAATATCTCCATGAACATAGTTACCAGTCAAAAATAGCTATATAACAATTTATATCATCACTGTTTGCGTTGAGGTTCCCCAGATATCTGGTGTCAGTCATCTTGTGCTGAAGCAATGTCCTTTGAATGTAAGGTTTAATTTATGTTCTAGCTGACCCAAAAGTATGTCTTATGATTCTATGAACTTTCTCAGTATGTGTTGTAATAGTTTTTCTCATCTCTAATCTGATTAGTTTGGATCTTCACTTTTATTTGTTTAATGTGGCCAGAGGTTTGTCAATCTTGTTAAACTTTACTAAGAAACCTATTTTCACTTCAGTGATTCTGTGTTTTTCTTTTTCATTACCATGTAATTATTTCATTCCTAATATTGACTGTCTGTACACACATACACTTTCCAGGTATGTTCTGTTATTAAGAATGTGTACTTAGCAGTGTATGGATGGGATGTTCTGTAGATACCTGTTAAGTTATTTGATTTACAATGTCACTGTTTTGTGTTTAGTTTTCATTTCTTAATAACCTGACGATTGTGAGAACAGGTACTGCAGCCAGCTACTATCTCTGTATTTGGGTCAGTCTGTGGCTTTAGCTATAATAGAGTTTCTTTTATAAAATTGGGAACCTCTGTGTTTGGTACATATATTTCTAGAATTGTAATATCTTGTTGCTTGAGGTTTTTTCCTAAATAAGTATGAGGTGTCTCCTCTTCTCTCTTCTGAATAGGTTTCCTTCTAACTATTCTGTCAGAGATTAGAAGAGCTATGCCAGCTTGTTTATTGATTTCAATTGCTTATAATAAAAATTTACATGCTTTTAAACTAAACTGATATTTATTATTGATAGTAGGGTCTATTTTTTGGAGTTAACAAAAGGAAGGATTCTGTTTTTGTCTGTTCTTAATTTATGTATTTTTATTTGGCAATTGAAGCCATTACTATTTCAGGTTAATATAGAAAGTTACATATTGACAATTGACATGTTTATTTTGCATTCTATTCTCAAATCTCTTTTGATTAATAGCCCTGATACTGTTTGTTTTGTTTTTTGTAGACTACTGTGTTTTTATGTTCATCAAATTAAAGCATTCCTTCTGAATTCTCTCTCTACATGGCTTAGTAGCAATAAGTTCCTTTATCATGCCCTTTCCATAGAAAGTTTTATTTCTTCTTAAAATTTGAACTTTGTTGTGGGTATGGTAGTCTGGTTTGATACTACAGTCTTTCAGGATATGAAATAAAACTATCAGATCCATCTTGCTTGAAAGTTTTCTGCTAATAATCTGGTTTTATTCTAATATATCTTCTTTAATAGATGGTTAATCCTCTCCCTCTTATAGCTTTCAGTACCAGTTTTATCCTGCACATTTAATGTTTAACTACAATATGCTATAGAGAGTTTCTCTTTCTGTTTTGTTCCTTTGGTGTTTTGTAGACTTCTGCTATCTGTATGAATAACTATCTCATTGAGAGGAAACAACTTCTGTAATTTTACTAAACATAATCTATACATTAATTAAGATATCATTACCTTTTAATACCCCAAATTGGGAGGTTCTGTTTTTTTCACAATATGTTCAAACTCTCCCATGTACTTATCATATATACATACGTTTGATGTTTTGTTGATTTTTCCTGAGTGATCCGGATTCTCTTCCTTGCTTTCTACCCTGACACTATTTAAAACGGGATCTATTTTCTCATCAGAGGCTCCGTTGTGCTCTTTGGTTCCTCGTTGTTCTTTTCATTTGCATTGTCTTAGTTGAACTTTTATTTAAAATTTCAAGCTATTTTTTCATCTTGTGGACTTATTTTTATTTCATTCCTCCCTTTCTCCTTTTTAGTTAGACTGCAGTTATAATAGTGCTTACTGAAATATTTGTCTGAGATTTCTCACAGGTCCTTTTCAATAGGCGCACTTATTATATGGGATCTTCAGGGATTTTGTGGGTTTTTTGTTATTTTGGTCTTTCATGCTGTTCTTTTATTTTTACTTTGGGATTTGCACATCTCTAGTTATTGTCTTGTTTGGGTTTTTTTTTCGTTCTGTTTTGGCTTAAGTCACCTATCTTAGTTAATTTTCTATTCCTTTGAAGGTACACCATGATCAAGCCAATATTACTTGGATGTATGCTTTCTGTTTCAGGCACTGTGTCCATAAACATCACAGAAGGAAGCACAGAGCAGGCAGGCATGGTGCTAGAGCAGTATTTTAGAGCTTACATGTTGAGACAAGGAAAAGAAAGAGCCAAATGGAATGAGACTAAAATGGCAGGGGATCTTGAAACTTCAAAGTTCATTTCAGTGACGCTTTTTTCAATTGGCTACACCTCCAAAAAAACAAACAAAAAAAAAATCCATCCATCTTAATTCTTCCCAAATAGTTCTACCAAATCTACACCAAACATTCAAATACATGAACTTAGAGAGGCTGTTTTTATTCAAATCATCACATTACCTTTATATATATATATATATATATATATATATATATATATATATATATATATATATATATATAGTGGCTCTATTTAAAGATGTTAAGGTATTCAGTGATCTATAGAGGAGTAAATGGAGAAAGGGTGTTGCGAAGAGGTAAGAATATGATTCAATTCTCAGGGTGAAGAGTGGAGAAACTTTGCCTTGGAGTACACGTAGCTCATTTGTGTCTCTGTGCTATGTATCTCTGGACAAGAGGGGTCTGTGATCTGGAAAGTCCCAAAGAGAAAAAGGCAAAGACAGAGGTGGGGAAAGAGAGAGACAAAAGGGGGGAGAAGAGGTCACCATCCCTGACAAAACTGCCATGTGATGACCATGCTGGGAGAAAAGGCCTATGGAGAAGAGCATTGGTAATCATGTCTCCTCTGCTTGTGGGCAGGCTGGATGGCCCTGGCAGGAAACAGTCTGTTAGGATCCATTTTTCTTTGATTGTTCTTGATAACCTATATGAAATGAATAAAAATTTTTTTCATTAAAGTCAAATCATGCATCATGATTCCTTTCTAACAGTGGCTACCAAAACCAAAAATGGGTCTTAGAGGATCCATTGTATGAATATTTCTGTAAATGATAAGACATGCTACCAAACTCAGCCTTCTGCCTGAAATAAACAGGCCTGTTTAAGGGAAGAATCAAAATATGAAAAGGTGTACCTCCATATTAGCCTCCAATTTGATAGGAAAAGTGAGTATTAGATAGTGGCTTTGGCTTGACATGTGGATAATAATAAGGGTAAGATATATACTGAGGAGTCAGTGCTTAATTCCAAACACTTGGTACTAATCGAAAGAAACAGAAAATAAGGATAAAGGATATAAGGTAAATGTAATAGAATGCCTAGCTAATATCTAATACATCAGAAGAGATATCCTTGATTAAGGAGTAAGACTTAATGTCATAGTACAAGAAACATAGAAAACAAGAAATACTTTGTATATTCATTACTTTTTTTTATTTTATTGAAAATAAAGATTTTTTCTCAAATAATATGTCATGATTAAAGTTTCCCTTCCCTCTACTCTTCCTGGTTTCACTCCACTTCCCCTCCATCCATATCTATCCCCTTCTGACTCTCATTAGAAAACAAAGAGAATTCTAAGGAACAATAATAAAATAAAGTAAAAACTGGGACATCAGACTAGAGCAATACTAACTAAAGAAAAGGAGCCCAAGAGAAGGCAAAAGAAATAGAAACCTATGTGTCTGAACACTTGGGAATCCCATAAAAATGCTAAACTGGTAGCATAATAAATACATGTAGAATACAAAGAGAAAAATGCATATATTTCTCAAAAAAAAACAACAAAGGAAAAGCACTGAAATGACATTATGAGAAAAGGAACCTTAAAAGATGTCACTGACTTCAGGCTGTGCTGACTGTCTCTACTGCTAGTCATACAGCCTATCCTTAAAAGCAGTTTGGTTCCCCAGTGATACCCCATAGAAGGAAACTAAATGTTTATTTTCAGGTAGTTATCAAGATTGCTTCTGTTTTAGGGATGGAGACTTAGACCATGCCCACTTTACTTTTCAATCTTAAAATGCCATCTGATGCAGATACATGCAAGCCTTGTACATGCAACCTCAATGTCTTTGAGTTCGAATGACCATTGCTCATGTTTACTTAGAGGGTCCTATTTTTGTCTTGTTTTATTTGGGTTTTCTTTTTTGTTTTTTGTTATTGTTGTTTTGGTACCCTCTCTAGACTCTGATGTTTTACAAGCTTCGTGCTTCCTCATTGACAGAATCCCCTGAGCACTCAGAGAAGAATTTTATGGAGACATCCAGTTTAGGGCTGAGTGTTCCAAAGTTTCTTACCTGAATAATATCTGGCCATGGGTGTTTGTGTTTATTCCTATCTGCTGCAGGAAGAAGTTTCTCTGATGGCAGCTAAACATGGCATACAGTGAGAATGTCATTAATATTCATTCCATTTGTATGTTTTTGTTGTTATTTTTAAAGTACAGCATTATTACTTTTTACCCCAGATCCCTGGGCTTTCTAGTCTCAGGTTCTTAGCCAGCCAATATAGTTAGTTTCCATATTATTGACTGAGCATTGATGTATGTCAGATATTGATTTTGAGCCACCATTGTGCTAGCATATCTTATAGTCCAGATGTCATTGTAGATAAAAGAATTTATAACTGAGCTAATGTTTATGTTTCTCCTTTGGTAGTCTTCCTCTACCAAAGACATTAAATGTAGATTTAGGACTTTCTGTAGGCACCATCTTGACTTACCCATATTCAATGAGTTGTATAGGTACTGTCTTCAGCAATGATGTTTTATTGTCAGTTTGTGGAGAACATTATTTTTCTGTTGCTTAAATAAAACATCATGATTATGGCAACTTATAGAAGAAATAGATCTTCTGGGTTTATGGTTCTAAGAGGTTAGAGTACATATCAGCAAGCAAAACAAGTATCAGGCACGGAATCTGGGAAAGCAAGCTAACTGCTTACATCATGAACCACAAGTATAAAGCACAGAGAAACTACTGAGAATGTCAGGAAGCTTTAAAATATCTAAGCCTACCCCCAATTAATCCATCAAGAACACTCCTTTTGTACTTTCCCTAATGATACCAAAAATTGGTGATTGAGTGTTAAAATGACTGAGAGAAATGAAGAGTATTTCAAACAATAAAGAACCCTTCTGTACTCACTAGTTTTGTGTGTCAACTTAACACAAACTAGAATCATCACCAAAGGACAATCTGTTGAGGAATAGCTTCTATGAGATCAAGATGTAAGGCATTTTCTCATTTAGTGTTTAATAGTAGCCATGATGGGATGCCTTCACTGGGTTTCTTGTAGGGGGATTATGTTGTTCCATTATAAATAATTGTCCCGCCCACTGTTTTAATAAAAAGCACTGATTGGTCAAAGGCAGACAGGAAGTGTGGGCGGGGCTACCAGACTAAGAAAACTTTGGGAACAGGAAGACAGAGCAGAATGCCAGAGAGAAGCCAGAAGAAGCAGAGGACAACTATGCTGCTCTGAGAAAATGTACCGAGCCGCATGGCTGAACAGGATAAGAGTCATGGGTTAAATTAAGGGTAAAGAGTTAGCAAGTTATATGCCTGGGCCTTAGGCCGATCAGCCTAAAACTATTGTAAGCATCTGTGTGTCTCTGTAGGTCTGTGGGTCTACCTACCGGCCTAAACCTAGTGGCTAGGCCCAAAAGTCTGGGCCAGAAACGTCCTACTACAGCTGGTCCTTGGCTCTATAAAAAGGTGGGTTATACAAGCCACGTGAAGCAAGCCACTAAGCAGCTCCCCTCCACAGACTCTTCATCAGCTTCTACCTTCAGTGTCCTCCCTGTTTGGTTTCCTGGCCTGTTGTCCTTCAGTGATGAACAACAATGCTGAACTATAAGTCACATAAACCCTTGCCTCCTTCACTTGCTTTTTGGTCATGATGTTCTGTTACAGCAGAAACCCTATCTAAGACACTCTTGCAGCTAGATTAATGTTTCATGAGGCGTGGGTGGAATGGAGATAGTCTGACTGCTATGAGTTGGAAAAGTAGGTAATAAAACTATTAAACCATTGAGGAGATAACACATTTCATAACCTGCAGCAACAAGGGAAATCAAGATTCGATGGACTGACTCATGGGGGTCATTAGACATATCTGTTTTGGTCAACTGAAGTCTCCATGAATATCAGGGCCTGGAAGTCAGTGCGAAAAGGGCAGGTATTACTAAGATAACGTGGTACCTAAGAGGTACATTTGTGGTACAGTTCTATCACAAGAGTATTATAAAAATGTTAATTATTCAGGGACCTTAGGAATGCTCCAGCAACTTCAGCAAGCTCTGTGATGGAATTAAATCTTTACAAACTAAGCCAAGTTTTTTCTATATGAATGATTTAGACTGACAGGACTATAATGTTTATAAAGTAGTAAAGTAGTGAAAATCTGATTAGAAAAAGGAAGGGCAGACAATGTGACATATCTTGGTGAATTAGTAGCAACTGTCACTAGATTTGTGCAGAATATGAGCTAGAAGAAAAAGAAAAGACAAACCCAAAACCCATCAATACCCAAATTCAGTGTTTGTGTGTATAAGAGTGTGAAAAGAGATAGTCAAAGCAGAGCTGAGTAAGTTTGTTTGACTGAGAAGCATAAAATTATCTCTTCAGGGCCTGCAATGGATATTTCTCCCAGGGTGGTGGGAATGGTTAACACACCCTGGCTCTTTTCAACAGTGAGTGACGCCAATGAAGAGACAGAGCCAGGCTAGTTACAGTGTTAATGAGAGCTTGTTAGATCTCGATGAGATAGGAGTTTTACAGGTCAGGTTATGTTAATTATTTTCCTCAGAATACTGCTGCTATCAGCCTTGGGTATGGACAAAACCTAAGCGGTTACTCCAGAAATTCACAACCAGTCAATAGACTGAGAGTAAGTAAGTATCATCTCCATCCAAGGCTCACAAAGGGGAGACAGAAAGAATGTGAGAGCTAAAGGAATGGATTGATTGTTGTTAGTTTTTTTCTTCCAAATTAAAACATTGCTCCTAAAAGGAGGTAGGATAAGATTTGGGAATCTAACAAAAATTACTAGGCCCAGTAATACCAGAAAGTTACACCACTCTTGAGGATGCTACCAACACTTATTAGGAAAGAAAAAAATAATAAAATACTGGTAGTTAGGAGACTTGTTGGAGGCACTTTATAAAAGATAGACAAGAATGCAGCTTCTACCAATCACCACCCATTATGTAGTGGACTTTGGTTTATCCCTGTTCCCATAGGCAACCCTAATAAACTTGATTTGCAGACCCAGACTTGGGGAAAGACATCACTTCATTTTGCATTTTGTGTCCAATCTGAAATGAATAAACATTTGTTCATGTATCCTCAGAAAGTTTTATAACATTGTCAGTATTTAAGCTAATATAGACACTGATTACACATACAGACCTTTAGGAAAAATGCAAAGATAACAAGAAAAAGTTGCAACTCTTGGCAATAAAACTACTTACAATTGAGAAATGGGCAGCTTTAAAAAACACCACCTTTGTAGCAAAGGCAGAACATTTAATACAATTTCATATATCTTTGTGCTCTTTGGCTATAAAAAAACAGTCAAGTTTTTCTGTATTATCATGTCTACATAGAAAGTGAATTTCAGATTCGAATTGAATATTTGAATAAAAAATATATTGCACAATTTTCTAATATCCAAATTGCATCAGTACCTATGAGAGATTTTCATAGGTATTTTTGTTAGAATCATCTAGAAAAAGTGATTCTGGCCATATCTCTGAAAGTGTTGTCCAATGAAAGTTAACTAAAAAAGAAAGAGACACCATAAATATACAAGAAATTACTCTATGGCCTTGGTTCTGAACTGTATATGAAGAGGGAAAGAAGCTAGAAACTTTCATTTATCTCTCTGTGCAGCCTTATACTCTAGCCTCCATCTTGTTCTGTCATCATAAATTCACCCTCAGATTTCAAATCAAAATAAACAATTCCTTCTTCAGTTTGCTGTTGTTTGGTGGTGTTTTTCCACAGATGTGAAACTAAAACTGATACAGTCAATTGACGCTGAGTTTCATGGAAGCTCAAGAGTAAAGCCATGCAATTCTATAAGCAGACCTTAGCGGCCATTCTCATGGATTGGGAAAGACCAGCGTTCACTCTCATTCATGAAATTTTAGAAAGAAGCAAGAATTGTTGACTGGGCCATTCATATTTTATCATGGCAGAGATTATGTCCACATTCTTCCCGTGTTATAAGAAGACTAGTGACACTCAGTCCAGAAGCACAGAAGAAATTTGTTTATATGGGAAATTTCAAAACAGGCTGGGTCATATTTACTACTCACAGCTTGTCTTCCAGATCTGTAATCAGTGAGAGAAAATGTGGAACAGAAATATATAAAAATACAAAATTTGGACCAGAAAAGAATATGAGCAAGTTTAAAGTTGCAAACAAGCTGAGAAAGCAGATGTAAGATCACTACTATTATTGAGGAAAACCAGTGTCCCATATCCATGCAGTCTCCCAACTACTGGAGGGAACGATTCTAGCCACTGAAGCTTCCAACTTATGAAGACATGTTTAGGTGTAAAATGAGAAATCTTGAAGTGGAAGCACAAAGAGGGAGTTTTCTTGCTTGAAAACAATCACCAGGAAAAGTATTTTTCCAGATTTATCTTCCAGCCTCATTGTTAAAAATGCCTAGTGTTGTAGTGGTTAGCTTTTATGGGAAATTTGGCTAGATTTAGTGATGTAGAAAAATATAACCACAGCCATGTTTGTGAACATATTTCCATAGACAATTAGCTGTGAAGGGAAGATCCACCCTGAATGCGGGTGACCCCATCACCTGAACAGGTCATATAGCAATCTTAGAACAAGTATATCTTTCTCCATACTCCTTGACAGTTGGCATAATATGACCTGTGACCTAATGCTCTCACCACTAAAATTTCCATGACATGATGTATTGACCCTCACACTGTGGGCCAGAATAAACCACTTCTCCTTTAGGCTGTTTGTGATAGGCATCTTGTCGGAGCAAAATATAGCAAAGAATAATGGCTGTCAGAGTTCCTTTCTTGTTTTTCATGTTTCTTTTATTTCATAATTGGCATTGAAGGTTCCTAGAACCTTTTATAATGTAAAGTAGTATTTTATACAGTGATCCTTCACACTATAATGTTTTAAATGTTTGAGAAAATTCTGATATACTGAAAGTACATGGCAGCAAATGAAACAATTTTTTATTTTGCAGTTTTTATTTTTTAAGATGTATTCTACAGCCTTAGTGTATGGAGCTCATAATTCCACTCGCTGTATAAAGTAACAGAGTTGAAGGAACTCTGCTTTATAGTAGGGCTTTAAGTAATATAAATGTATCTAGGATTTCTGTTTTATCCCATTTGCCTGGTTTGATCAACTGATGAAATTTACTAGCTGATCAGAGGGCTAAGAAAGAGTAATTATTATTATTAACAGCAAGACGAGAGATTCAGAGAACAGAACAAAATGAAACACACTTTAAATTAATTTAATGTTGGCAAAGAGTCTGGAAAAGTAAAGGCTGTTTATTTATTCTGGCTAACAAATGAGGCAAAACACCACAACCTTCCTTGGTCAATTGCATTATAAAGCAGAAAATATAGAGCAAATTAAGACACTAATACAAGCGGCTTAAATTGAAATCAGAGTCTTACATGGCACAATGATCTGTAGCTTCACAGCAAAACAACCAAAGGTAAATAACGGAAGTCTGTGAGAGTCAAGTTGAGGAATTACGTGGTAAGAGTCAATGAAAAAAAAAAAAAAGAAAAGAAAAAGAAAGTGTTCTTTGTTCCTGGAAATCCGCATTGCATTCCCGTTATTAAAGCTTTACAAAAGTGAATGTACTGCAATCCACACTGTTTGAGTAATCATCCACTATCCCAAGCTTCATTGAACACACGTAAAAGCTTAATTACAGGGGGAACTTGGAGAGGTAGATTACCCAGGTACATCTCTGAGTAGTTATTACTATGTGATTGAGAAATAAAAACATTCATGGATCTCAGCTTTTTGATATATAAAAAAGAAAACATAACAATCAATATATATAAAAGAAAACATACAATTCAGCTACTAGAGCTGACAGAATTAAAAAAAACTTCCCAGACAGTTCTAAATCTATTATGTTGGCACATAATACACACTCTATAAATGGTGTGTTATTTTAATCATGAACATCAAATATTCTCAGCCCTCTTTGGCTAATATTCCAAGTTTGTATAAGATATTGTTGGAGTAGTTGCTCTTTCTCTTTTTTTTTCCTTCTTTCTTCTTCTTCTTCTTTTTTTTTTTTTTAAAGGAATGTGCTTTGCTTTGGTCCTAAAACGATTTCTGTTGAAGCGTTAAAACATGTTGGAAAACTCTAAGCATAGTATGTTCTTATTTCTCTCTACAAATGTTTTGCACGAGCATGGTCTTTCAGTAATCTTTAGTAGGTCAGCTTTCCCTTGCTGGGGCAGAACACATTCGATAATCAAATTACAGTGATGAAATGTTTATTTTGGCGAAAGATTTGAAACTGCATTCCATTGTGAGTTGGCTTATTACTTTGGAGCCTATAGTCGCACTGGACTGGAGAGAACTGGGTATGACACCAATAATATCAAGAGCATCTGATGACTTCCCCATCTAGGTGTTATAAAAGTTCCACTGCTTTGGGCTAGGGCCAAGCATTTAAGATCTGAGACTTAGGAAATATTTATTCAAACCATAACTTTAAAAAAATATATATTATATCTAGCACCAAGAAATACGGACTATTGTTATTGTATTACCTTCTATTGTTACACATACACAGTAAAATCAACCATGTTGGGTTGAATAAGAAATGCCCCCTGTACGCTCAACAGTCTAACATTTGGTCCATAGTTGGTGGTGCTATTTATGAAGGTTTTGAAGGTGCAGCCTTTCTGGACAAAAGAGACAACTGGGGGTGAGTTTTGAAAATATATAGCCTTGACTTACTTTAAATTTGCTTTCTTTGCATTATACTTATGATTAGAGATGTAATTACTCAGCTTTCTGCCACTGCTACAATACTTGCCACTTACCATACCTCCCACCCTGATAGACTATTACCCATCTGGAGCCACATGCTCAAATAAACTCTTTCTTTAGGTTCTCCCTGGTCATGGTTCTTAGCACAGCAACAGAATAGTAACTAAGAGAGAAGTTTGTACTAAGAGTGGGGCTTTCTGTGAAGCCTAATAACTTGCCTAAAACTAAATTTTAAAATAATAAACTAATTTATTTGGTGTAAAATATTTTAAGAAAGTATAATGCTGACTGTGTGGTTGCTTTTATTATTGGCAATGGTCATGTAGGTTGACAATGAAAATCAGCAAGTGAGGCATAAAGAAATATAAAATGTACAGTTTAGAGAGGCAAAAATATAAGAAGCTTAAATTCACAGCCAAGCTATGTACTGGAAGAGAGGGTGCAACTTTTAATGAGATTACCAGCATTAAGGAGGGGTCTGATTTGCCCTGGAACAAAGGAAAAGATACTTTCAGGAAAATTCACCACATAGCTAAGCTCCCAGAGTCAGAAAAAGAATCTCTATCCAATAAGAGTTTTGTTTCTTCTAGAAACCTGACTTTTATCACTTTATTCTTCTTCACTATGGATGTTCCTGTAGTGTGCCTTGATCCTTCACATCACAAGACATTTCCAGTGCTATTTCAATGTGGGTTTCTCTCATAGGGCCTCCTCATCATATCCAATGCTACAGCTCATAAAAAAGCAATGACAAAACTCTACTTTATAATATAAAAGCATCTATTTTGAATCTATAATAATGATATTTTGAGGACCAATATCTACTGATGCTTGCTCTAAAGTTTCAGATATCTGAAAAAAATGATCCTCAAGTTGATAATCTATTCCTAATTAAAGTCATTTATTAAGTACCAATCAATAAAGAGGATACCTTGATTGCCCTTCATGCAGATTAAGAACACCAAGAGAAGAATCAAAGCCACAACAGTATCAAAAAATAAAAATAAAGTAGACATCACATGGAAAAATGATTTATATTAAAAATGATTTATATTAAAACATCTCAAAAATAACAAATGTCTAGACTTTAATGCAAATACCAAAAGTTTGTCTTCAAATAAGATGAACTTGAGAGTCTGTGTTGTTCTATATCATCAAGAATGTGAACAATACAATGCACTTTAAGTACAAGTGCCCCATTTCTATGAGTAGGTAAAAATGTTGTGTATGTATTCGTAACTGAATAAGAAGTAAAGACATAATAAAACAGTTGTATAAAGTCCATGTGGATTTCATCATGCATTATCTTGTTCTCGACACATTGTCTTACGGTATGTTGTCTCAATAATTATTAGTTCATGTTTGCTATAAATACAATATGGCATGAGTAGTAAGAATACCTGCTGCTCATCAAGCCCAAATAAAACTTGTAGGTAAATATATGTCTATTTTCATATATGGATATATATTATAATTAAAGATTATCTAATTTTCCATACAAATCCTGCTCAAGGTAAATTTTTTCCACTGTTAATAATTTTCTATGGCTTGTCCTCTGCCTGTCCTACCAAAGCTAATTGAGTTTCTTTTCTCCCTTTTTAGTCAAGCTATAAAAACATAAGTAAAGCTTTTCCCTTGATCTGAATTTCATTCTCAGGAAATAAATCTTTTTGTCTACTCTACCCGCATTTCATATGGTAACTTCATGTAGACTACTATGTTTCATTCAAAACAAAATAATAGATTAGAGTTTAAAAAACAGCATTATGTTTGCAGTTAAGCATCCATTCAGTGAGGTTACTGCATTTGGGAAAGTAATAGTTACTCTTCACAAACACCTCAAATGATGCAAAAGCACATAGACCTGACACCTTCCCCAACCTGAGTGTCTCCTTCAGGACTTACAATGGTGTAGCTCTCCATTTTAGAAAATTGAACCTTATGTCAAGACCTAACTTAAAAACCGCCCTGTCTCCTTTCTTTCCAGAGGAAACAAATTGGCCCCACATGCCCAGAGTTGAGGATCACTGATAGGAAACAGAACAGAGTGGAAGCAACACAACCCAAGAGCCATCACATGGCTGAGTCAGATGGGATCAACCATCAGTTCCACTTAAAGTTTTACATAAAAAGATATAAAATACAGCAGATTTAAATATATGAAGGATTTTGTTATATACCACATGAAACTGACTAGATGCCAAAAATGTACATTTCTCTGCTATGCAAGCACTTTATAGGGAATGTGCTTTTTATTTTGCCCTTACATGTTTGTTATGAGTCTGTTTTGTAAAAATTTCTCCAAGCGTAGGTAATAAAAATAAAAAATGTGCACAAATGGCCATGATTAATGCATACAGCAAACTATGGTTCTATACATGTGACATGTATAATAATCTTTCTGTATATTTCAATATAGCTAAATTTGTGTACATTACTCTGGTTCCCACAAATCCATTGTAACAGCACATCTTTCCATGGATCTACTCTAGAAGTTATAGAACAAACAGTTCTTAGTTTTGTAGACCTGTTTGCCAGGGAAATATTGAGTCTGTTTCTTATTTATTACTTGGCATTGGTGTCTATATTAAGAAATTACTTTTCCATAGGAATCTGAGAATGCACAATTCATACAAAAAATCTCAACTATTATTAGATTATCATTTCAAATGAAATACATGCATTGGTGACTACCCAAATAACACTGACTTTATAGAAAACCTTGATTCTTAAGCTAATGTGAAACTTTCCAGTGTAGTACAAGGAAATCCAGTTTAAGGTACTTTGTAAGCAATGAGTGATAAGGCAAGGCTCTTGATGAGTTGTCAGAATTAGAGTTTAATTTTTTATGCTGCATTTATAAATGTGAGTTTTTATCCATTGTTAAGTTATATACTAATGATTTTTCATAGAAAAAAGGAATAGAAAACTAAATAATCTAAGAATAGTTGTATGCTAGTGCTTTTGTCCAAGTTTGACAATTACTAACTCTAAGAAAATGTTATTTATCTGTGTTATTATGATAGAATATTGTATTTATTGAATAAGGCATAATTTAACGCCTCATTATTGATTGACGCATTTACTTACATTTTCTTATTTGGTTAACATTTGTAATATTGGGGCTAAGTAGACAGGCATTTCAGAAACAAGCATTACAACTATATTTATGGGGAGACCTAGTGAATGTGGTAGAAATAAAATTGCATTGGATTTTTATTCATGAATTAAAATATCATTAATTATTCATACATGTGTATATATTAAGAATGCTATACATAGATACTGTGTTCATATTGTTTCCACCATAAGCTTATCTTATTCTTATATCTCTATGCCTCCTACTCACTTTCAAATTCATGACTTCTTAATTATTATTCTTATGTATATAATCATATGAATACATAAATTTATCTGGGCTCATTTTATGTTTTTGGATATAGATGTCTTCAACAAGTACTTAGCAATTTCTTCTAGTTTGTTGCAGAGAATTCTTTGATAAGAACTCTCAGAATTTCTATGAATCATTATTCACCAAAGCTCCATAGCCCCTCACCCATTATGTCAAATATAAAAATATATTGGGTTAGTCCTTTCATATATGAAATGAACCACAAATGACCTGATGTATTCATTTCAGTGCTGCTTAGAAATTGAAGGGATATAAAACCATCATTTATCCAGACTTTTCTTTAAACTTTGTCTACATAGATAATTAGGAGATCAGTCCTGTTTCCATTCTTCCTAGGTTGAAAAGACATGACCAATCCCACAATGCAAATGGCCTGTACATGCCATGTGCCAGCAGTGTGACAAGCAAGACAACAGAGAAAGCTAGAACATTTGGAGTTATGAGTTTGGCATCTGCCTGAAGCTTCATTACTTCATCCTAAGTTGTTCCTCAAAAACATAAAACTTCCACTCCCCACAAATCCCAAGCACTTTTACAGAGAAGTTATTGGTTCAGTAAATCTTAAATTTGAAATAGATTCACCTTTGATAGTTTGATAATTTCTCTTCAAGTTAGTTCTACTACTCTTTGCTTCCTAAAAAGCAGACAAAGATCATATGAATTTTCACTATTGCCAGAAGACAACTGCCTTAATTGGAGGGATATTAATCATGTGTTCTCATGGGGCAGTGAGTGGCTAGTTCCTTAGCTGTTATTGAATGGAAGAAATGCTTTGGAAATAGACAATGAACACATATTTAAAACTATTGTTGGGATCTCATGAAAAAATAATTTCAGAATAATAGTCTTTTGATTTTGAGATCTCTCAAAAATTAGAATACATTTTGAATAACTGAATGTTGACTTCATAGCTGAAGTGAATCAGGCATATTATGTGCAAAAATTTTCACAGAACTTTTCCTGAGGGCTTCATTTTTAGAAAAAAATTCAAGCATTATTGCTATTCATTGTCTTGTGAGAATACATACATGCACACACACATATGTATATGTATATATATATTTATATAAATATATATATGTTTCAATTCTTTTAAAAGGTTTTAAAACTAGATAGTGTTCTGAAGGCAACTGCCCTTGAAGCATTTGTAAAATGGCTACTGAAATCAGGGTTATGTCCATGATCTGAAATTAATGTAAATGTATTTGCATAATTTCTAACCCTCTACACCCATTCCAACTCTTGCCATGCACTCACTCACTTTCTAACTCATGACTTTCTTTTCTATAATTATCTCTCTTCATCTCTGCATCTCTCTCTGCCTGTCTCTAATTTCTCTCTGTGTATGTCACTAATAGTCACACATACACACACACACACACACACACAACTCCATTTTGTATTAAAAATATGTACAGGTGCCTAGAGCAGACCACTTCGGGCTTACTACTCTGTAAGAGGACTTGCACTTGGAGGAAATGAATTCTATATTTCTCAGAACCCACTTGTCTCCTAGTATTCTCATTACGTAGGTTTGGTTTAAACAACCATATTGGTGGAATTTTATGGGTGCAGTATCTATGTTATGTCTAGAAAAATGCCCTATATCCAAGGGTACACCCAAGTCTGGTTCTTACAGTCTTTCTGATCCTACTATTGTCACTCTTAGGTACAGGTTTTGTATACATACCAACTTGAAATGAGAACCCCACAATTAAGTCTTCTCTATAGTGTGATCAATTGGGGATCTTTTAATAGCCTCCATCCTGCATAGGATGTTTCTTTGACAAAGGTTGAGAACTTCTCATCTGAGGATCTAAGGTTAAATATTTAGAATACACTTAGAAGCTGTTTTGTCTTAGGAAAATGACATTTGTATGGTTTCCTCCAAGATCTATGACATCTCTAGCCATAGTTTATTATTTTAGGAAGAAATCTCATCCTACTGAGCAGACCTCAAGTTTAATTAGATCACTGTTGGTGATCCAATTTTTCTGGTCTTCATATCTTTTCTTCTAGCATTTTTGCTTGACTATTCTTTTTTCTCTCAGTTTCTCTTTTGCCATTAAACAATTTCTTTATTATTTGAAATTATCATATAATTATATTTTCCCATTCCCCTTCCTCCCCAAACCCTCTATAGACCCTTCTTTGATTACTTTAAAATTCATGGCCTCTCTTTCATTAATTGTTATTATGTGCATATCCCTAATATGCCTCTTTTGTAGGTCATACACATACATATTCTTAAACTCATAAATAAATACTCAATCTGTATAACATTTTTTATATGACTTCAGGGAAGACAATTTGGTTTTGGGGCAACCAGTTGATATGCTTTTCTCTA
This sequence comes from Phyllotis vaccarum, assembly GCA_033318265.1. NCBI lineage: Eukaryota > Metazoa > Chordata > Mammalia > Rodentia > Cricetidae > Phyllotis > Phyllotis vaccarum. The sequence continues at coordinate 38,477,090 of JARWLC010000002.1, read as the reverse complement.
GACAAGACTATTTCTTTCATGCTCAGCATTTATTTTTATGTTTATAGTTCCTTGTGTAGGATTGAAGGCTTGCAGACTTTCTCCATCCACATGGCAGTGTCTACTGCTGTTCGCCTTGCTCACCTCATGTTTAGATAGTCATGATGGTGAGACTTTACAGGTGTGACTTTTGACATTTATAGAAGATATAATCTCACAAAAGCAAACTCACTGAATTGTTGAGGCTTTTACAAGATTTGCAAGTTTTAAGAATGTTATGAAGAGAAAAATTATCTCAGTTATTTATATATAATAATACAAAACAAAAAAAAACACTTTCTCATGTTTGGGTATTATTTTTATATTTGTATTCTTTATTTCATCCGCAAGCTTTCAGAAATGTAAAATTAAAACTTGCAACTTGAAAAGACAATCACATTATGTTATTTGATTTGTCAAAACAGACAAACACATTTCTGTAAGTACAATGGATCCTATTTTAAATATGTTTTGCTAAAATTCACAGGAATGTCTAGCAGCAAGGCTTCAAAGGCAAGCTGATATATTTCTTGCTCAATCAATACAAATATCATAGCTCTATCCTGGATTAGACTAGGCAGCTTTGGCCTCTCCCATCACCCAAAACAACTGATTTTCACAATTCAGAAAACGACACAAACAAAGCAGAAAACAAAGATTGCTATGAACTCGAGACAGTCTTATTGGTAAAACACAATTCAAATAACCATCTGTGATGATAATGCTAAATATAGCTTGACAGTAGGGAAATGCTATGAACAATTAAAATTAGTTGTGATTTTCTTTCCTCTTCTTTTTTTTTTTTTTTTTTTTTTTTTTTTTTTTTTTTTTTTTTTGAAATCCAATTGCTCCTTGTAAGGACTTATTTAGCTAAGAACTTTGAATAAAATGAAGAACCATTGAGGAAAAGCTTAATTAATGAGCTTTTTATTTAAATACACAAGAGAAATGTATATTCTTAGGAAGAACAGAAAATTTGAGATGTTTTATAGGACCACAGCTCATGGTGTGGGGGAGAAATGAAATAGGATTTGACTAGTAGACACAGAGGTAGAGAGAGCCATATTTGAAGGTCACCCATTGATCTGTGACTCCATGACTAGGAACATAATCACCTAGAAATCAACTTACATCACAAACGCAGAGCAATAACACCCTGAACACTGTCTTTCCTGGTTTATTGTGATGGACAGTTTTTAGGTTATCTAATCAAAATTTTTGCAAACTGATTGTCCTGAGCCTTAGAACAGTGAGGAGGTACTTGAGAAAAAAAGACAAAACTATTTAGACTCATGCACACATATTCAAAGATTTGTCAAGATCACCTACACAATTATTGCTGCTACTATGTGCATTTGAGGTTTGACTTAACCTTCTTAAGTGAAGCTTGCTGCATACTTTCTAAAATATTGTACTTTTTAGACTCACTCAGTGATCTACTACTTTTATCTTGATTTTTATTTCTTCATTGCCAGATGAAAAATACTGAAACATTAGCAAATTAAATAATATTTCCCAGCTAAGTCTCCTGCCTGTGCAAATGAATTCTGCTCCCCCAAAACTCTTCCCATGCTGTATAGGAGAAACGAAGTCCTTTGGGCTATCACATTAATTTAAGTGGATTTGGTAACTCAATGTACTATCCAAAGTCTACCCATAGTTTTGAAAATATACATATATATGAGCAATATTAATGGTAAATAAAAGATTATTTTATTTTTCATGAGATATACTTTTTCTAAAAATTATGCTGTTCATAAGAAATTCAAAATTACCAGGTTATCTTATATTTTAATATGTTTATGTGAATACTCAACTATAAATAGAGCAATGTAGGGAAAGGCAACTCAAGTATGGGGGGAAAACTTTCAGGCATACAATTATAACTAAGTGTTCAAGACATAATAAGAAAAGGGAAAATCATTTTGGTTTAGTTGGTAAGGCAGCTTCCAATGTCCAGAGTACTATGCTCATAATAAAATAACTAAGTAATCTTTGAGGCTATAAAATAGAGACTATATACTCTTTTGAAAAATTGATGGGTATAATGAAACAATGTTAGGTAGGAAGAGGCTGTGACCATATATTCATTTTGGTCATAGTTTTGATGGTAGAGTTAATTATTAACAAAGGAGAAAGAGGAAACACTTTATAAAGGGGTTGGAACCATCTGCAGAAGCCTGCAGTAGAGGACAAGTAGTTATTAACATCAAATTTGACAAAATGCTTTCAATCATTTTCCCCTTTAAATGTTTTGGTACTCTTTTCCAAATTTAGGATCACCTGATGCTCCATAAGCTGTTTATTTTTTTCATTTTCTTTGTTGAACTTGCTCAAGATTTCCACATGATGTGCATTGACTTGCAAACACAACAGCGTCTATTGGCCTTGCCTGTGTTGGCTAAAGGAAGACAAAATTATCTGAATGAATTCATGTGTTCAGGGTACTTGGTGAATTCTGTCACCATGTAAGACAATCCAGGGGCTGCCAGTGCAGAATGGAAATCTGAAACAATGGGGGGGGGGTATTCCTGCAGTGCGTTTTGCAGAATTTTAGGATGAGTTTCACATCCCCCCTCTCCAAAGCAGTATCACTTACATATCATAAAACTAAAAGTCAAAAAATTTTATACCCTATGATATCCTAAACAGTGAAACAAGGTTATACTTAAATACATAAATTGATCTTAAAATAAATATCCACCAAGCAGATCACCATGTTAGAAATACAGTCTCTTTTCATAATTTTCATTTTCTGTTAAGTTCTCTTACAAAATATGGCACTTTCTATATTATCTGTACAGTTCAGAGAAGTCTTACTTTGATGCAAAACTCCGTGGTTATAGAAATGCAGCCCAGTATTTAATACATAATATGAAAGTCAGAATTGCAAACTTTTAAAATATGTACTCGAGAAGAGACAGGACAACATTTAAAACTGTCCTTCCTCTTTCACTCCACAGGAGAACATGCTTTAAATGAGAGACAACGGGCAAACAAATGCATCCGCAGAGCCAAACTGAGGCTGAATTTATAGCCCACACAGAGAATGTAAGAGGAGGCTTGGCTGATATCTCATCTGCATGAAGTCCTTTGTAAACTATCCCAGACAAAATCAGTTCTGGTCGGAATTAGAAATGAGATTTTACCTTGTGAAACAGAAGAACACACACACACACAAAGTGGGGGCTGCTTCATCAGTCCTATTTGCAAACCTGTCCAGTCATTACAAAACGCAAAATGGAAGCATATTTTGATTCTTCACAAAGAGTGGGAACTTTCTGGATATTACCATGCCATTATTTCAGCGTATGGGGCCTGAAAAGAGTAAAGCAGAATTTTGTACTGACTATAGGGTGCTTATTTCCCTTCAACGGTAATTGTCTTAATGCCTGTTTTAATCAGTATTAACTACTAGCAATAACATGCTTTTAATTATATTTTAAGTGAGTCATTTATTGGCCTGTTTTGGGAAGCAAATTAGTCAAAAGGAGCTGTTAATCAAAAACGTGTTACTGGCACAAAATAAATGTTCATTTAAGGAGCCATTTGAAATAAACCTGGCTCATTGCCTCTGACAACCTACAAGGACACAGGGCCCCTGGAGGATAACTTCTTCAGTTCTTGCTTGGATATGCCTTGCTGCTCTGAAGTTATACAGAGAAACATTAAGCAGTTTAGGTCATTCATCAGCTAACTTTTACTACTGTACTCAAGAAAATGAGCCTCCTAGGAACTTCACAGTAGATCTATTCCTTCATTAGCTAAGTAATATTGAGAGAGATGTTCCTGTCACTTCCAATGGAGAAATCTATTGCACTGAATTTCTGTGGTCTCTCTTTTGTCTAGGAGCTGTCTTTGCAAATTCCAAGGTATTTAGGCTGAAAAACTGGCATAATTATCTTTGAACATTTTTTGTATATATTCATTTTCTTTTATTGAACGATCTCTGGCCAGAATGTACCACTGGGCAAGATTGTATGTTTTATGTTACTCTCCAGCTTTAAGATTGGGCTTTCTCACCATTATTCTCTGTTATTAGCAACTTGCAAATTGAAACAAGTTTGGAAAATCTGTCAAAAGCGTCTGATTTGATGATTTGTCTCCTCTGTTTGAAAAAAATAAAAAGAAATTACGTAAGAATATTCTTTTTGTGGTGAAAACACTAATTTAAACATTTATGCTTACTTATTTGTTGTATAGCCTACATGCTTTTCAAACTCATATTCACATATTTTATCCTTTTCACAATCCTTTTTAAAAGGTAAAGATTACTGCCAGTTAGACACCTTTCATTGATTCTCCCTTACTCATTTACACCAAATTTAACCACCAAATCTTTAAAATAGCAGGACTGTTCTTTCTGCAACAACCATCATGCCTGTTGGATATTCCGTGTTGTGTTTGCACAGTGCGTTTCCAACAATGCCTAATAAGCCACAACCCAGTCACAAACATTTGTTCAATGTTCTTGTTCAACAACACTTGAGCATTGTGATCCCACCTGTGAGTTAACACACAGCAAGAGAGACAGGATTTCTAATCAGCCAATCTCACACAATTTCATTTAGGATTCAAACAGAATCATTCTTTATTCTCATTAAACACTGAACCATCATAATATTGGAAGCACTGAACAAGCATATTTGAAATTGTCACTATCTGCAGTACTTGGTCCCCACTTCTTGGATTTGTGAAGAGTGCTGTGATAGTCTCAGGCTTTCTGATATAGATATTACACACACACACACACACACACACACACACACACACACACACACACACACACACACACACACATAAAACAAATAAGTATATAAAATATATGTAATTGCTTTCAACTTTACTTTTTTTCCTAATTTCTCTTTTTACTTTTTAAAAAATTTAAATAAAAATGTCTCACTGTGTCAATGATGGTTGATTGAAAATCAATGCGTAGACCATGGTGGCCTGAAATTTGAGCTCTTTATGCTTCAGCTTCCTGAGCGCTAGGATTACAGTTGAGTTATTTCATGTCTGGCCTCTGTTTCCACTTTTGATTTTTACTTTTTTATAAAGAAAAAAAGCCAAATTGGAAAAAGTTTCAAGACTTCCTCTGTAGTGTAAGTAGCTAAGGGTCTGTTTGCAAGGAGTTTCCATATGGTTCTGGACTGAGTGTTAACAAAACTTTTTCTTTCTTATTTTGGGATGGTGGCAGGATCCTAAGAAAAATATCCCAATTTATTAGTGCAGTATAACCAAGAGATATAGTATGAGAAATATAACTCCTTCAAATTACATGAACACCAGAACATCTAGAAACTTACTCTGGAGGATGAAAATGTTTATACCAACAAATCTTAGGGTCCATTTAACCACTTTCAGGAACTATACTCCTAAAAAGACATGCGATCCCTGACAGGGCATCCATAGTAGATCACGATTGTAGAGAGTTGGATTTTCACTTCTATACATCTAATGATGCAATCTGCTCAAATGTCAGATCACAGAGAGAAATATGCCCTTAAACAAGCTTATGGTTTTGTTTTGGTGAAACTTGTGACAGTATGTTCTAAGACATCCTATCTCTGTAAGTTGATAAATTTCCTTACAACTGTGTTTTTCAAGAACAATGAAGATTTAAGTCTGTGTAGCTTGTGTTATGTGTTTTTTTTTGCTGCAAACTGTTGTATACACATTGTTTCTTTCAATTTATCCTTCAGTATCACCTGTTCTTCGGTTATAAGCAGTGTGTGTGGGATTATGTCAGTGATCAAGTCTTCCCAAGTAACTTGGGTGAGGACTTGAATTTGATCCCCAGTACTGTAAAAACTAAAGACTAAATTTTAAAAGATTAATGACTCTTGTCATACCTCACACAAAACACTTGAACGGAAATCTCAATCTCCCACTTATCACTAAGGAAAGTCAGAGAAACCTGACAGATCAGTGTCAGATGGGCACTTGAGTTGGAAATAGCTTTCATTATCTTAATCTGGTGGAAGAATGTCTTAGGCGTAGGCTGTTCCTCTGCTAAATTAATTACTTTCAAAGACCAGAACCAAAGAGAAACCATTACCAGAATGAACCAAGTTTCTATTTGTACTTACTAGTAAGTTATAATGAACCTCTGAGTACCAGACTGATATAGAGTTTATTATAAATTTCTCTACTGCTGTCTTTTTTTAATATATTTAACCATATAATATCTTTCTCAAAAAAGTTCCATGATTGAAAAATTTCCCAGTGATTGCTAGCTGGAGCTCTGGGAGCTCACTGAATCAAGAACAGCCACAGCAGATCTATCAGAATAAGGAGCTAGGCCCTCCAAAGGTAGGTAGCTATTGATTGGCATGGATAGTACGCGGTGCCTCAAACTGTGTTCCTGTGCGTGGACTGGAACCTTGGAGCCCATCCCTGCAGAGGAACACCTAGCCCAGCCTTGACTTAGGAATGAGTAAATCCGACTTGCCTGGAGTGGATGTGCCATGCTGAGCTGACCCACTTTAGGACATCTTGCCCTTTTGTTGGCAGGTGATGGGTGGATAGGAAAGGATGAGGCTGAAGGCTGACTGGGAGGGGTTGGGGGGAGGCAAGGGAGGGGAGCAGGACGATATCAGGATAAAAAAGACACTTTTTATTAAAAAAATAAAATGAGGAAAAAAGAAAACTTATCATCTTAGTTTTAGTTTGTCTTCAGTGAAAACTATAAAGTTTCTCTATAAACTTTAATACTAATAAAAACTGTTGTAGTAAAATATTAAGCATTGCTATGTATGATTTATTTATTAATTTGCCTTTATTTTGGATGCCGTGGAGCAGTAGAGATCCAAATGCGTGCTAGCCAGTACTCTACCACTGAAGTGCATCCTCAAACAGCTGAAATGTGCTCTTTAATGAGAGCGCATTTTCCCACAGGTCTTTGCTTTTTCTTTTCCCGTTGTTTATCTTGTACTGCAGTACTCTCTACCTGCAGGGTTGGATAGCAGACTGCCTGAGGAAATAAACGAGGCAAGGATTTTCTCTTTAAGACTTGTCTCCATTTGTTAAGTGGCTGAAGTTTCAATGTGAATTTGAGCTAAAATTATTTCTGTATGTAATGGGCAATTAATATATAAAAGATTATATCCTTTAATATGTGTCATAACTTCCAATTTGGCAAAAACATATGTTTCAATTTAAGTCATGTCAACTTAAGTCACACTCTATGGACTTGTTTCTGTCATAAGTGAAGGGTTTCTGTCATATGATTTCTATAACAGCACCACCTGTCTCAAATGCTTGTCTTGAAGGCTGAAGAGAGGCATGTAGGGAATTCAGAACACAGGTGAGGAACCAGAGGAGGGGACTCTTAAGAAGTTGGCTTGCTCCTCTATGGTCATTTCCTTCTCTGCCTCAACTGTGATCACTGTCCGTTGTTCTAAATCTGTCAGTGTTAGAGGAGGGAAGGAGTCTGTAGTCCCTGCACAAGGCCCAGAAGAGTGGAGTGGACTCCAAAGTTAGCTTTTCCTACTGGTAACATGTGGCTGCCTAACTCATAATCACTATTTGACTTAATGTAAATGATAGTTAAGGACTGAAGTTCCAGTTTATCATGGATGACTTCTGCAGTGATAATTTTATTGATTCTCATTAAATTCTACCAGTATACATGTAGTAAAAATGGTTTTAATTACTAAAAAAACAAATTTAATTCAGCATTGAGAGTGACTCCACTTAATGGTATAAGGAAACTCTGTTAAATATCTCAGCCAGTCATGTTAACAGAACTGAAAATTACTAATAATTTCAGAAATTATTTCAATGAAATGCACATAAAGAGGTGAAATAAACCAAAGGCTCAGCTTTACTTTTACATCAGAGAACTGATTCATTTACAGAACTAACTTAAATATATGAAAAATAATGTTAAAGTTGTGTTGGCTTATATGTGGGTTTCTGCATGTGACCGGACCTCACCTCTTTTTTTAAATAATTATTTTCTTAAGCAAGTGCTGTGTCTAGACCTCCCCTCTGCTCATTATGCTTCACTGAAAGAGATTAATTATGACTCAAAAGCAAAGGAGTTTCCAGCTAATGATGCAACCACAACCTGCCTATCTTAGTGTTTTGGAACAGCAAAAATGTAATGTTTGCAATATCAAATAATTATCAGCCTCCTGTCTGTTTAATGTGACTCGGATTTTTTTTTCCAGACAGAATTAACAATCAAGTTCTTCTTGCTTTAACTCCAATCATGTCTCCTTTCCTTTCTTTTGGTATACAGCCAAAGAGACTTTCTTGGAAGAAATTGGGACCACAAATACTAAACATATGCATATCTCAATTCAGTACCACCCAACATCCATTTTCATAGCCCAGTTGGAACATAGCAGTACTTGGAAAAATTTTAACAGAAAAATAACCACTTTAACTTTCAATATTAGGTGTTTTTGGCCTTCTACATGTCTTTCTGAGTAGAACCACATGTTAGTGAAATTCATTTCTGACGCACAGTATGTTCATGGCGTATGCCTGTAATCTCAGTTTCTATGAGGATGTGGAGGCAGAATGTCAGATGTGTAAAGCTATTTTCAGATGTGTTGTGAGTTCGATACCATCTTAGGCTATATGGAATCTTGTCCAAAAGAAGTTCACTTCTGTAACATTTACAGCCTTTTATAGAATAAAATATTTTATCTGATTATTTAATTTTAAAATCTCAATTTTCCCATTCTCTCTCTGTTTTGGATAAACATGAACATACTTGATACTCCTCAAAATTGAACTTTTATATGAAGAGCTATTTCATGTATTTATTTGCATAGCAGGGTATATCACTCATTGGAAGACAGAAAGACTCTAGCTTATTCAATGTATAAATTCTAGATATACAAACAATAAGTATGTATAATAAAGCATATGACAAATTTCAACATAAATATCCAAAAGTTTCTTAGAGGAACAATAACTATGATAAATCTGAGAAATTCTGTGTCTTAATATTATTTTCAAAAAGAGATTTAGGGAAAAGGCAGCATTGACATAAACATCACAGTACTTTGCACAGGTTACTTAGTTTTCAGACACCAACGTTTTCTAAATTGCGTTTCTTTTTACAGAACATAGAGTTGTAAGCACAATGTTAAGCCATTGTGAATGAAATATTTCTGTTTATGGTTTTCAAAACTCTTCTATCACTGCCCTGTGTAGAGTGTTTTTCTAGGTGGGTCATTTATAAATCTAGAATAAGTAGTACATGAGTGAACATATGAGTACCAATTTTACATCAAGAAATCAATGGCTATATTCCTTTCAAAGTGACATATTTATATGAATATGTTATTTCCTTCAAACTCGTTGACAACAGACTTACACTCAGTTCACAGAAAATGAAAACAAGCACAAATTTGGAGGTTATTTACAAGCATCATTTGGTACCACAGTCACTACCAATCTCTTAGTTTATTCATCTCACTATATTTAAACTTCTCATATCTCATAGCTCTATAAGCCAAATATCTAAGAGAGAAATTAACAAAGAAGGAAAGGAGACTGGGCCATCTATGAATGATCTTTAGCACTGGTCCAGAGTCTAAGGATAAAATAACATTGCATTTTCATATGAAATAGCAATGTAAATTAAATAATATCTAAACTTATGTATAGCATAAATGATACAATTAGCAAAACAAACTAATACAAAGTACTTTAATTTCTCATTCATAACTTCTATTAAACGTAATGACCGAGTCATTACAAGAAACTATTTGAAACAAAGCTCATCAAAGAAATTTTGTAATGGAAACAAATTAATGCTTCATTCAGGAAATGCAATATTTGTGTTCATGGGGTAATTAAGAATAAAAATCCAAGTCTATGTTCAAAATTCACCATGGTAGCAACAATATCTTCACTCAAATAGATTTGAGAAGATTGACTATTAAAACAGAGTTAAAATCTGGATTAAAGTCCAGTTGGTAATAATCAAATAACATGATGGTAAATGTAGAAGAAGTTTTAAAGTAATCAGAACACTTACTGCACATTTTTATTTACTCCCCCAAACTGGGTGGAGTATAAATAAGTATTCTTATAAAATTTTAACATAAGTAAACTGTATACTATATCATATGTTCCTACCAGTTGCTAAGATTTCTTAAACAAAATTCACAACTGATTCCTTAGGCTCTATTCCTATTTTTTTAATCACATTTCTTGATTATTTGGTCTAGATTCTCTACTTTATCTTCTAATCCCAATACTCTGTCTTCTGCTTGATTCATTCTAATTGTAAGGCTGTCTTTGACTTTTCTGCTTGGCTTATTGAGGTTTTCAATTTCATCTTTTAGGCTTGGGTCTTGTTTAATGTTTCTACCACTCTATTGAACTCAGTTTTCAAGTCCTGAACTATTTTCAACTTTTCCATCAGCCTTATGATTTTATTCAGTTTGGCTTTATTTGGGTGGTGACTTTCTGTAAGTTCTTTCTTTTAAATTTTATTGACTCATTTCGTTTTATCTTCTCTAAACTCTCAGAATTCAGTGATGATATTTAAAATTGGTCTTTGTAACTCTGTGTCTAGGGCTCATCCGGATAATGCTGACTCACAGAAATGTCTACATGACTGATAGGCTTTGGAGGAGATATACTGCTTTCATATTTTACTTTGTACTTTTGTGGAAAGAAATTTGCATGGGCATTACTTTTGTCAGTTCTGTGTTGTGTGTGTGTGTGGGGGGGGAGGCTTTCCCTATAAACACTACTGCCAGCAGAGAAATGATCCACAAGAGACAAGAAGCTTGACTTAGCTGGTCCTCTTTCAGACTTCTACAATCTGACCTCAAGCAGTTTTTTTTTTTTGACATGTTTAAGCACAGAACCACTTTGGGAAAAAGTTTCCGTGTGACAATTTTCACAACAGAGCTTAAGTCATGACTTCATCAAAAAATGCTTTGCAAAGTACATGTTTTTGTAAAGTACTTGTGACCTCTGCAACAAAAAAGTTCCATTCATTGAGAAGCAATGCTTGGAATAAGAGCCTATGAAGGTTCTGTGATGACACTTAGGGTGGTTACTCATTTGAATATATTGGAAGTCCTGCTTTGGCACCCCCTCCACTATTGTTTGGAGACTTGGTCAGGACATCCATCCTGTGAGTTTTTGGACGTTTCCCTAGCATCCAGTCACTTTCCAACTCCACATTGGCTTCCTCTGAAGAGATATCCATCTCTTTTTATATCCCTCTTTGCTCCTCTCATCCAACAAAGAATAGAGGTGGAGGCACAGATCCATGGCTAAGCACTGGGCCGAGCTCATGTTCCAGCTGAGAGTAGGGGAGAAGAGTCTGTATGAGCAAGGGGATAGGGATTGTGAGGAAAATTCCCACAGTGATGGCTGCCTGGAGCTCTGGAGAGCTCACTGATTCAAGAACAGCCACTGGAGATCCATTAGGAAAAGGAGCTCTGCCCTCCAAAGGTAAGCAACTGTTGACTGGCATAAGCAGTTAAGCAGTATGAGGAGCCTGGAGAAGTGGGATCAGACTGTGTTCCTGTGCTTGGGCTGGCACCTTGGAGCAGGTTCCCAGCAGAGGAACATCTAACCAAGCCTTGACTTTGGGATGAGTAAATCAGATTTGCCTGGAGTGGGTGTGTCATGCTGAGCTGACCCACCTTGGGACTTCTTACCCTTTTGGAGGAGGGGATGTGTGGATGGGGAGGTCAGAGGCTGAACGCTGACTGGGAGGGATTGGGAGAGGGAAGGGAGGGGGAACAAGGGAATACATAGATAAAAATGACATTTTTAAAATAAAAAATAAAAAGAGTTTATGGAGGAAAGGTTTGCAATAAGCATAATGATGAAATCTTTTGCAAAGTACGTTGGACCTATTTCAAAAGAATGGGCTCTATTGACTGAGAAACAATGCTCTCGGGAGTCTTGAAAATTGAGCTGAAACCTGGCCCTACAAAGTGGCATTGACAGAAGAATATCCACCCCTTTCCCCATTCTAGATGGAAAATTGATGTAAATCACTTTCAGTATAGAGGAATGTCTGTTTGCGTAACACTGGGGTTTCTCTGGAAATGTCTATGAACATGAAGAGCTGGTGCCCTTCAACATTCTGTCTAGAATGTAAAATGTAGCTTGGGACACAAGAAAAGACAGTGAGTGTGTTGGGCCTAGATGTTGAAATGATTTATTTGGAGTGAAGTCAAGCAAAGTGATGAAACACGGCTAACGTGCAGGAAGTGCATAACGTTTCAAGCCTGGCATATAGTAGTAGATTTAAGGGTTGGGTGAAGGAGCTGACCAGGCATGCTCCATCAAGCTAAACTGGAGAAGGGTATTCAGGATCTACCTAGGTGGAAAGGTAGATGTTATTTGGGTGAGACCTCTCAGTTAGGACAGTTTGGGAATATTCTGGCAGACTCCTAAAGAGTGGTTTCTGTATCAGTAAGAGGTAAACATCCTATGTCATGACACAGCATGTGAAAACTGCTAGATCTTCCAGGGGGTGCGTGGGTGAGGGGGTGTACCTGGAGTTGAGGATCAGGCAGAGTCACCTAGCTAGAACCTGGAGAAGGGTGTGTTGGATCTCTAATCTACACTTCATTGCCTGATACTTTGAGCTGTTTTGCCTCTATATTAGTTTATTGCAGTCCATGTTTCCTGGTTCCTTCCCGTAAAGACCACACAGGAGTCAGAAACATAACTGAAATGTTTTAGCAATTGTGGGATTCTTCGGGTTACGCTAAGGTTCTCTCTACATTCCTTAATAATTGCCAATTTTTCTTCAAAGTTCAAGGTGTAAAACTTGGGTTCATAAATATCTAAATAACCGAGCCCTAACTGCTTTCAAGGTTATGTTTGCCCATGAGCTCATTAGGAAAATTATGATGAACTCTGCTGAGCCTGACAGCCCTCACAATCTATCCTCCGGGAGTTGAACTGAGAAGTTCCCAAGAAATACTTCTTCCTGTAGAATATTTGTGGATTGTATTTGTATAGCAATGTGCTTGCCGAAATGAGTGCTATTTAAGTGTCATTCAGATGTGGTATAAGTTGGTTTTTGTTGTTGCTGAGATATTTGCATATAACTTTCAGCACTGTCCAGTAAAACTGAATAATTAATTATAAATGAATGGAAGAACCAGGATAGGGTGTAAAGAAGTTGGCATATGCAATTGGGGAATGTGGTAATCCAAAATCTGCAGACATGAGACTAAAGAGTGTTGTCCACAGATCAAGATAGAGGCTATTCTGAAAAACGAAGCCCCATTGCCATAGAATTCCGGTCTTCTAGACTTCAAGCTTTCAAACTGATTGAATGAGTCCCTCCCATGGAAGATAATCTTTTCAAAGTTTGCTGGCTGGATGCAAATTTAGTCTGAAAATTTTGCTCACAATGCCTTTTACGTGGGTGTTTAGTCAAATAACTTAACCAAGTTGGCACATAATATTAACTATCATAAAATTGAGATGATTTTGTCTTTCGTTATTATTGAAAGTTAGCAAAGAAAAAATACAATTAAATCTCTTGGTGCAAATACAAATCCTAAATTTAAGTAAAAACCAACAAACCAAACAACATAACAAGAAACCAAACACAAACAAATACAATAGAACTAACCCCTGGGATCTAAGGGTTCTTGTTTGTTTGTTTGTTTGTTTGTTGTTTTGTTTTCCTATACATTTATCCTCTATTCTCAAAGAATCTTGTTTTGATTATAATGATTGTGTGAAAACACAAGGCTGGAAATCTTTTCTATATATTTATTTCCTCATGTGATTTTCCTCAATCATCCAAACAGTTTCTTATTCCTTCTCATCCAGCACAAAAGATAAGCTATTAAAAATGTTATTATGGAAACGCTACCTCACTTATTACACAGTATATATATTTACAAGCATATCCTAATGTTAAGACTGTTTCATGCCAGTGTGACAAATTCACATTGTTCCAACTCACATTGTGAAAGGAGATTTTCCTTTAAATTTTTTAATATCTTGGTATGAAATGAGGAACACATTCTGAAAGTGACAATTACATTTTATTTATTGTACTTAAAATGCATAATTATAATATATTCATGTTTTACTTTGGCTTTTTTGTTCTAAACCTGGATATTTTTCGTGAGAGATTCTTATTTTGTTGCTATTTTGCTTTGTCTGCTTCTGTAAACCCTTAAGTCATCCTGTGTTGCGATTCTAAAATTATGAGTTTTAGGAGGGTCAGTGAGTCAGAGATAAACGTGCACACAGTTAAGATGTAAGTATCCCTTGTTTTCATAGGTGTAAATGAGCACCTCAAAAACATCTATAGTTCCATTCACAATCTGCTTGCCAAATTTCTTTAGGACCTACTACAAGATTCATATATTGTCTTCACAAAATATATATTATATATAAAACACAGCAGCTAAAGAAGGTGTTGTGAATTTAAAAGATCAGAGACAGGGCAAATGGGAGAGTTTGAAGAAAGAAATGGGAGGAAAAATTGTGTCATTGTTTTATAATCTCAAATTCTTGGAAAAAAATTACATATTCACTGCCTCAAATGAATCTACCAAATTGCACACACACACACACACACACACACACACACACACACACACACACACACACACACACACACATTACATATAGTACAAAAAACTTAACAGGTACCCTAGACTGCTCATAACTTTAATTTATTTGACTCTTGAACTATTATAAACTCCTCAATGATCTGTTTATAAAAGGCTGAAATTTGTAGAATGTGTACAATATACCTATTGAAACTAGTTCTACTCATGTCAAAGTGCCTAACAGTTATAAATGTCAACTGATAAGTCTCCAACCAATATTGGGGGTGGGGGGGGGGGTTCCTAAACAGGACTTCCCCTATAATCAATTGAATGACCACCCTAAGTGTCATTACAGAGCCCACATCCAACAATGAATAGAGATGGAGGCAGAGATACATGGCTGAGAACTGGGCCAAGCTCCTGGTCCAGCTGAGAGCAGGGAAGGAGAATCTATATGAGCAAAGGGATAGGGATTATGAGGAAAATTTCCACAATGATGGCTGACTGGAGTTCGCAGGACCTCACTGAATCAAGAACAGCCAATGGGGAGCCATCGGGAAAAGGAGTTAGGCCTTCCAAGGGTAGATAACTGCCCATGCCAATGGGCAGTATGTGGATCCTCGAGGGGTGGGATCAGACTGTGTTCCTGTGTTTGATTGGCACCTTGAAGCTCATTCCCTGCAGCGAAACACCTAACCCAATCTTGTTTGTGATGAGTAAATTGGAGTTGCCTGGAGTGGATGTAACATGCTGGGCTGACCCACCTTAGTACTTCTTGCCCTTTTGTGGACAGGATAGGGGGATAGTTGGGGGGAGGATGAAAGCTGACTGGAAGGGATTGGGAGGAGGGAAGGGAGGGGGAGCATGATGATACATGGATGAAAAGACATTTTTAATAAAAAAATAATAAAACGAACATACAAAAAATGTCAACTGTGCTGTCTAAAAATATAGAGTCAATTCAAAGATTAAAGTTATGGGTCAGTTTTGAAAAGTTTAGTTTAGAACCACATCTACTATGACTCTGTTCTTTTCTTCATACTGTGTGTTATAAAAAAATAGTGTTAGCAAAATCTAAAAAAAAAAAAAATCTTAGAAATACATTTTCATGAAAAAAACAAAAAAACAAAAAAACAAACACCAACAAGACTTCGTGTTTTAAAAAGATGAAAGGTCATTTGCCATAAAGACAAAAATTATCAGAAGGATACAAAACCTAACTAATAAAATAATATCCAAGGGAAAAACTGAAGTACTAGAAGTGTGGTACGTTCTACTACATTATAAAAGAGTAACAAGTGCTCTAACTCAGTAATTGAAACATCTATTCACTAGACTAACCGTGACAGCTCCTTTCTGAGGTGTGCAGAGTCGGGAATTTAGTCATCAAGGAATTGGTGTTAATTCCTTCATATACTAGAATTATATGAAGATGAATATTATTGAAGGTGTATATTTTATATAGATACCTTCAGAAGGGATTTAATTATAGTTTTCAAGTGGCTCAAATAGCCAAGAATAATGATGAACTATCTTCTTATGCGATATATATTAGACATGGAATGGAGCTGTGTGAATATCTTACATAATGAAATGTAGTTAAGCTATCCAAATACAAGAAATGACTAGAAGGGATGTGTATTTTCAATTCCGTAAAGAGAGGTGAATGGGAAGGAATTTTGGTGGTAGGTGGAATAAACGTGTTCTGCTTAAAAACATAAGCACTGATGATTACAGGAGCCAAAGACATCAACTCAGACTGTGTTGCTGCATGACCATGAACCCAGGCATGGCCCTAGGCAGCAGCTCAGGCCAGCTGTCATCATTAGCAGTTTGTAGGTATGGAAATTTACCTGCAGAATTTCTATTTTCTATATTTTGTGTGTGCATATATTAATTGCAGCACTGTGCTATCTTGTTTGTCAAAGTTTTCTTGTGTTAAATAAGGTAGTACAATTGTTTTATTTTTCTTTCCTTTCAAAGGCTGTTCATACTTGGGGGCTTTGTGTCTCCATCTGAATTTTAGAATTATGTATTCTAAATCTATGAAGAAGGCATGACATTTCCTATTTAAATGGTTTGTGTACCATGGATCATATGACAATATTGATTCTTGCCACCCATGATATAGGATGCTTTTTCAATGTTTTGATTCCTTTTGCTTTCATTAATGCTACATATTATTTTTATTGAATATTTTATTTCATCTCTGATTTTTTTAGTTCATCATTTTTAGACTTTTAGCCATTTGCTTCTATTTCAAGTAAATTTAATATGATCTATTACTGAATTCTGTATTTTGGTGTTGTAACCTAAGTTTTTCTATTGCGCTAAATCAATTTATTATTTCTCACAGTTTTATATTAGTAGAGTTTGGAGGGACTTTATATAAGATCACGTAAATTGTGAACAACCCTAGTTCAGATGTCTTGTATTCTTTCTCTTACTTATGTCCTGTGGCCAAGACCCCTCACACTGTATTGGATATGATGAGAAGAATCACTATTGCCTTGTTCCAGATCATAATAAGTTTTCAGCCTTCCCTCTGTGAGCATAATGTTACATAGTAGGCTGCACATGGCCTGAATTATGGTAGGATACATTTCCTCAGTGCCTAATTTGTCCAGAGCTTTTATCTTGTGGCTAGGCAAAATTCTATTTGAAGTCTTTCTGTGTCCGATAAGGAGATCAAAGAGTTTCTTTTCTGGAAAAAACAAATTAATGAGTGAATTGAAAAAATAAATATGTGTTCAATACATGTCGGATGAAGTGCTCTACAGATATTTGTTATAACTATTCCTTAAATACAATGAGTTTTCCTCTTTGGTTTTCTTTCAGGATGATGTGGTCATTGCTGAGGGTATTGTGTTAATATCTTCAACTATTATTATATTTGATTATTCTTCCCTCTAACACTGTAAACACACACTGTGTATACTTCTATGTTCAATGTTCTTATATCTGCACCACTGTTTTATCATATAAAACTAATTTCTTTACTCATTATAAAATGCTCATTTTTTTCTCCTAAATGCTTTGGATTGTGGTATCTTTTATTCATTAATAATTTTATTGTTTACTATAGTTACTTGTCATAATCATTTTCTAGTTGCTGTAAAACCCAAAACACAGCCAAAACACTTACAAAAACTTCTGATCAAGTCAGCTTAAAGATGAACTGGATAATTTAATCTCGTATTTCAAGGGGTAAAATTTATTATAGTAAGTATATATAGTGCAAACAGGAAAGATGTGGTGAAGGTCACTAGAGGCTGACTATAAAAACAGCTCAGACCTCACTGATCTGCTTTATCTAGCCAGACTATACTTTCTAAAAGGTTCCACAGCCTTCTCAATGAGGACTAGAACGAACTGTTCAATCATGTGAACCTATGGAACATATTTCACATTCAACCTCCACCCCTGCTCTTGTATTCATTTGTGTCTTCCTTTGCTTTAGGAAGTTTTCTAATATAATGTTTTTGAAAGAGGTTTCTAATGTGTGGCATTCTCAAACTTTTCCAGATCTCAGCAATACAAATATATATATATTTCAAATCATATCCCCAGCTTTTCAGTTCAGCTTCAAACTCCAGCTTTCATTTTTGTTCTTCTGCTATATATTCTCAGATGGTGCTGGACCTGGATGTTTCTGTTTATTTTCACCTGCTGTTGACGTTCCTATTACACTCTTTTATTCCACTGGGTATTTTCTTTTCATCGGGATTTCTCTCTCTCTCTCTCTCTCTCTCTCTCTCTCTCTCTCTCTCTCTCTCTCTCTCTCTCTCTCTCTCTCTCTCTCTCTCTGTGTGTGTATGTGTGTGTGTGTGTGTTTTATTGCTCTAACTCTGTGATTTCTGCATTAGAGCATTCAGTGCTCATTTCTCTGTTGCCTTCACCTCATTGAGTTCCATACAATTGTTTCCTGAAAGGCTGCCCACACTGATTACCGCTTGGTCATTCTTGGCACATAGTTTTGAGTACTACCCGAGGTCATAGTTTCCTGGAGGTTCTGAATACTTTTTGGTAGACTGCATTATAATGGGAAGGATGAGATACTTATTACAGTCTCGGCAATTTGGCTTTTCTATTGCTACCTTTCTACAGGCTCTCACCAGTTTGCTCCATTTCTCTGAACTTGTACTCACCTTCACTGTTTCAGCACTAGATGGCACCCAGGTTCAGATACAGGAGGAATGTGGTACAATTATACTGCTTCTGTTTCAGTATTAGAGGGCAATCTAAGCCAAGTTTATTTCAAATCATGTTTTACGTGTTCTCCAGAATAAACAAGCAACTATGTAGAGGCAAAAAGTAGCCTCTCTACATAGCCTTTCTCTGAGATTTATTTAAGCCTCATGATCAGCCCCGCACATGGTCAGATTTCAGAATTTTGCTTTTCTAAACAAGCAAAAAACAAAACCGGACAAAAAGAAACAAGCGAACCAAGACTGGCCTTAGGACTTTATGTCACACCAAATTCTCTTAAGTTTTGACACATCTTGAGTCCATATCCTCACATGGAGCAGCATAATATTGGAATATGACCAATTCCTACACTTGTGTAGAGTGCCTGTTGCTGAGGTAAATTCATAGGCCAGGACTACCAGAATCAATTACAAGTAATGCTAACTCGGACAGAAGTTCAGGAGGCAGGGCTGGATCGTGTTCTAGAACTGAAGCTCTTCCAGAGATCAGGCCTATAAGCAGGACAAAGAAGAGGCTCTTCAGATCTGTACAGTATTGTGGTTTGCAAACCTACCATTGATAAAGTGCAAAGTTCTTTTCTTGCTGCAATGTTTTACCATAACAAAAAGGACCTACAGAGATTAAAAATAGCACCAATGACCATCCCACATATAATAACGATGTAGGCCCAAACATCAGTCTTTCCCATTGAGGTACAAGATACAGAGCATTGCCTGAAGGTTCTGGAACTCTGGAAACAACAGGGCTGCAATAGTTATGCTACTCAGGGCACGAGAAATTAAGAGTTGTCATCTACCCTCCTGTCTAAGTCTGAGAAGAAATAAATAAAATTAGTTGGACACCTGCCATTTCTGGAGGCTAATTCTTCAGGTGTTGGCTTGATGACTTGATAGTAATTTAACTGGAATTTGAATAGTACTGGGTTTTAATAGAGTTTGTTAGAAGGTTTAAAGTACAAAAATTCATTTGTTTTCTCTTTAATGAATAGCTCTTGTTGACTTCACTAATTTCTTTTCTACTTTATATGTGTGTAAAGGTAGACATACTTATCAAAACACTAGTCTGTTTTGAGGCCTTGGAAAGATGATGTTAACATTTTCCTGTCTGCACTTTTCAATGTATCTACTTATTTGTAATATTAATAGTGGGTCCTGTGGTCTTTCACCTCATTTACTTACCTTTTTGGCAGATAATTTGGCACACTATTCAAAATGGTATGGGTGCAAGAAGAGTTCACAAGAAGATCTCAGGCATCAGCCATCTTACTTGGGTTTTCCTAGCACACTGGAGAAACATTCATTTTTCTTGTGCTCTGAAAATTATACCATTTTTAATAGGTGCATATTATTGCATTTTGTCATGTTACTCTAGAATTTATGTTTTGTATATTTTATTACCTTAAAGAATATTTCAATGAGTAGCTCTTTTCATCTTTACTTTTTTCTATGTTATGTGTGTAGAGATACAAATATTAAGTAAAGATTGATGAAAATGTGCATGATTCATGATATCAAACACCAAATTGTGTGAAAACTACTCATATATGATTTACAACCAAATATAATGTCACACATACTAGTATCTTTCCAATTTGCTAGTGTAACATGAGTATTGCTACTTTAATATTTTCTCAGGTTTACACACAAATATGAAAGGTTATTTAATATTGACTTATATTTTGGCTATGATCACTTAAATACACAGATAATGTATATTTTCTAGAATATATCTTTAGTTAAGTCTTTGTATACACTATCTCATAGAAACCTTAAGCAACCCTAAAAAACAAATTTTAAAGGGTAAATTTGTAGATCTGAGAACTTAAATGAGAAGGCATGAAGTAAAATATTTCATATGTATTGCTCCTCTGATCATTCTAATAATTCATATTTCTAATGTGGAAGTTTAAACCGTAAAATGGGAGGTGTGAATGGATGGATGCAAGCAGAGTAATACTGCTTCATTTCATACAGCTTAACAAAAGTCTCCTCACTGGGATTCTACTGTTATTGTCAGATTTGACATGTTTTTTTGTTATTTATTTATTTTTAGTTTTCTATATTCTCTTCCATTTTATATATTATCGTAAAATAGTCTGTAATAATCTTCTATGAGGAAATACTATGGATTGTTAAAATTCAATTTAAAGTTTTGATCTTAAAAACTTGAGACCTAGAGCATAATTGATTGGCTCTAAGTTAACACAGTAAAAGCATCTTATTAACCTACACTTTCTTGTCATATAACAATAAATGTTACTATGTTTTGGTAACATTCCTGACACTTTTTATAAACATTAAGTATTATTAACAGTGATGTTAAGTACTTCAGCCACTCATAAATTATCATAAATTACAACCCATAAAAGTTATATTATCTATTTCTATGGTAATCTAAAGCAATTAAAACACCTGAATACAATTATTTAGCATAGAAATATTTTGCTCTAATAAAAATATTAGAGTGGCTGTTTTACACTGTATCCTAAGCTAAATGCTGAATCTTGTTTTAAGGCCATACCTGCATATTTAATTCTTACACTGGAAGCAGAATTTGAGAGCAAAATACATGTTACCAAGAAGAATACAATTAACCACATTCCTATTTGTACTGTGTGTCACATGGCCACATTAAAAGACTTTATTGTTTTGCAGATAAAGATTGTTTGAGGCACCCAACATTATTCTTCAATTATTCATGAAATATCATTATTTATTCATTAGTTCCTGAGTGGTTTTGCATAGCACAAGTACCTATACTCTTTTGTTTCTTGTGGGGAGATGGGTTAGGATATTAGACTTATTGAGGTGTAGTGTATTGGAGGATTCCTTCCACCTAGTAACCTAATATGAACACCCAAAGACAGAACACATTTTTAGACAGTATCTAAGGAAACTAAGATATCCATAATAGAAAATGTCAGTTTTGTTGCACTGATAGGCATTTGTTGAAACACCTATGTGTCTTGAATAATAGTGCATATTGAGAATATAACATATAAATCTAAAGAATATAAATCACACAAAAATCACAAAATAGGCATTAGTTTCAACCAAGACCATTTGAAAGTTTTAGTAACAGAATGTCCATAGCCATAAAATATAATTAAAAGCTCACAAAAAATGCCTTGTGAAATGTTGAAATGAGAAAACAAAACAGGATTTTGCTGGGTATATATAAAATAGTGTTTATGATGGCACTTGTACTCTGTGATTTTTGGGAACTGAATATTGTCATGTTAAAATAAAAAAGTATAGACAGTAATCAAGGAAATTAGGTAGTAAGATACTCGAGTATTTTGAATCAGATGATGTCATCATGTCAAACAATGAGTTAAATATGAATATACAAAATTAATTATATGCTGTTATATATGAAATAAGCATCTAATCTATTTTGCAAATTAATCCCCATTAACAGAGAATGGAATGGATCCATTACTCATGGGCAACAGGCATCAACAAAAATATATTGGCACTCACAGGGTATGTCATTATGCAAATATAAGGGACTGAAATTAATACTTTTATTTTCATATCAGGACATATTTATATAAATATGTCCTGATATAAATATGTCCTGATATATATAATGATTGGACAATTTATTTTTCATAGTTTTATAGGAATAATATTGAGTAAAGTACATTTATAGTGAAAATGAGACAAGATATTTAAACTGCTGAAAATACTAAAAATCTTTTGATTATCAACGTAACTAAACCATCTGAACAATATATTTGTCTCCTCTTTTATAATATTTTATTTAATTATTGATATTACTACACACAAATTAATGTATCTAATTTGATCCATGTAAGAAATATTGGAAAAAATGTTCAGAGTTCTGGAAATAGCTGTCATTTTCTAATAGTTGAAGGTACAGCACTAGTACAATGTTGCACTATTAATTATGTAAAAGCCGTCAGGGAAACACTCTTTCGTGTGTCTCTCATGTCATACTTAAGTTGCATAAAACCTTAAGGCAGGTTTTGTACATGTTATCTGCTTGCCTCATGCTTTGTTTTCTTTCTTTCTTTCTCTCTTTCTTTCTTTCTTTCTTTCTTTCTTCCTTCCTTCCTTCCTTCCTTCCTCTCTCTCTCTTTCTTTCTTTCCTTCCTTCCTTCTTTCCTTCTTTTAAAAAAAGTATTTATTTTATGTACCAATCAAGGTTTCTCTCAGTCTTCTCCCACCGGGCCATCCCCCACCCACCTCTGAAAAGGAAAGGCCTCCCATGGGGAGTCAGCAAAGCCTGGTACATTCAGTTGAGGCAGATCCAAGACCCTTCCCAAACACTGTATCAAGGTTGTGCCAAGTGTTCCTCCAAACGTAATAAGCTCCAAAAAGCCAGCTCATAAACCAGGAATAGAACCTGATTCTATTGGCAGGGGCCCCTCAAACAGACCAAGAAATATAAACTAATGTCTACAGGTTATATTAAGGATATCAGATTGCTCCGTTCTTCACATATAGGATGTACATTGCTTGATATAAAATATCTATAAAACCACTACTTTTGGGGGTATGATATCAAATGGAAGTCATGTGTTTCTGCCCTTCTACTGCAAGAGATAAAGCCATATAAACGTAAAATGAGTGTCTGATAACATATGTGTATTACAAAAAAATAATGAAATGTGCAAAGAGTTAACTTACTGTATTAATAGATAAAGTGTCAATAAATACACAAAAGTATCTGAATTAAGAAGTAGGCACTTCATAGAAGTTATAGTTGACAATTTTTCACAGATGCTATAATTTGCATCTCAAATGTTCATTAATGTCTAAGGCTCTGTAAGCTTTGTCTCTATTGAAGAGTAGCATTCAGAGTCCAGGCCTTTAGGAAGTCTTTAGATCATGAGTGATTTGACTGTCAACCTATTAATCCATTGATTGCTTAATAATTGAATGGGCTATTGGAAAGTGATAGACATCAAAGAAGAGGGCTTTTCTTCAGTAAAGTTTGCCCCAGTGGTCTGCTCTTATAGCTAAATCTTTTCTTCAGTGTCTGTCTGTCAAATTATCATGTGTTAGAAAGCTAACTAACACAGAAAGATTCTTCTGTATGTAAGAACATTGCTATGACTTGATCTGATAAAGTACTTCAGGAGACTTAGGAACTTGTGCGTGAAAAGGGGTTAGAATAACAGTGTATGACACAGGGTGGACAAAGCAGTGTATAAAGATTTGAAGCTCCTTCAAGCAGGTCCCCAAAAGAGAAGTGGGTGAAGCAAAGCGATCAACATCTACCTGAGAAAATAGAATATCAGCTGATGGAAGTCAAAACAAGAGATATAGTCACGTAAGAGTGTCACCGGGCCAGCTTTGAACAGCAAGGCCTCGAAAGTGGACTGACCATGATTTTTAGAGCTCACATCATGCCACCAGGTACATTAGATGCTATATGTATGTGTGTATGCAACAGAGAGTGTGTGAGAGAGAAAAGGTGTGTGTATATGAATATTTTAATGTAGCACATGCAGCTTTTCATATTCCTTTGCCCTGATTCTTTTTTTCCTGAACCCTGGCCCTTTGTTCATCTATATAACATAGAAATTCTTGTCTTGCTCTTTTTATTGCAGAAACCTATAACTTGTTTCTGATTTTCACATAAACTTACAAGCACATGGGTAAGCACTTGGCTTAGATCTCAAAGGAGATTTTGTACCAATGCTAAAGCTATGAAACTCCTTACAGGTAGAATGAGTGCATTCTGAATTATAAGGTAGACATTAGGGCTTTGGAGCCAGAGACTGATATATAATGCTAATGCTCCCAGGCTGAAAATAAAAAAAAATGCTACATGTGTTGCACATTTTGTTCACTATTCACAATACAGGATTTCAGGGTGGGAATTTGGAAGTGGTGGCAGTATAGCACGCATGACATACTGAACAAACAGATTGAACCACTTACAGATTCATGATTAGTAGACTTTGGAAAAGTTATAAAACATCGGAAATACTCCCCTTACCTCCTTGATGCCCTAAGATGATCAATATTGTTTTTCTATCATGAACCTTTAAATATTTATCATTATATTCTGCCTCACCACTGACAGAGAAACACAGAATCCAAATGAGCACAGGTGAAAACCTCTGAATACATGAATTAAAATATTATTTTCTTCTTTCAAGAATCTTGTAATAATAGAGTAAATGTGATAAACACAAGTGGTGAAGTCACCAAATAGCAATGTGTCTATTCTAAAAAGTATCTGTGGCCAAAGTAAAAACTTGAATTTCATTATTGTGCTGCTTCAGTGGATTTTTGTTGTGGTCTTTGATCAACTCTAATTTTGCCTGTAGGAATTTTCAGAGTCTAAACCAACAACCAGTAACCCTGTATGGGACCTACCTAGGCCATCCACATATGTGTGACAGTTGTAAAGCTTTGTCTACTTGTGAGACTCCTAACAATGGGAGCAGGGGTTATCCCTAAAATTTTCTGTCTCTTAGGAGCCTATTCCTCCTATTGGATTGTCCTGTCCACTCTTAATATAAGGGGAAGTGCTTTAATCCTACTGATGCTTGATATGCCGTGCTTTGTTGATACCCATGGGTGGCCTGTCCCTTTCTGAACAAAAACAGAATAAACATGAATAGGGAGGGACATGGAGGAAGTTGTTGGGGGGATGTGAGGAGAGAAGCAAGAAAAACTGCAAACTATATGTAAAATTAATTAGTTAATTAAATTTTAAAAAATCATGTATGTACGAGTTTGGTGTGCAATAAAGATACTTACATAGCACAGAAATTTGTTCAGTCCCAGCAGTATGTACAGTTTATTCTTTGAAATTTGTGTATGGGAATGAGTATGTGTTTTCTAAGCTTATTCATTGAAAATAAAATATCATATATAGAGTGACCATATTTTATTTGTTTGGTTTTAATACTTATTAGTCAATCTACTGGTTTATCCCCATTTTATTGAGTCCCAGCCTTTTCTTAATAGTTCTGACTTAAGAGGTACATTAAAAATTACATTGTTATCTTGAAATCAGAATTTTATCAAGACTTTTTTTTTTCCCCCAAGACTATAGTATTGTTTACAGCATGGGTTAATACTTTCTCCTAAGCTCACATAGTACATGCAATGATTGACTTGAATCTCATTTCTTAAAATAAGATATAGCATCTGATAAAAGTTTATATTAAATTTCAAACCTATCAGACCTATCCCATTTAAGGGAAAAAATATGTTTCTTAAGGGGAAACATCTTTAGTACAATTATCAACCACTTATATCAGAAATATTATTATGAAAAATTAAATCTCTAAAGTTCACCACAAAGGTCCAGTTGTATCAAGAAAAAAGTAAGTTGAAGCTTGATTTTCTTAGTGTTCCCTGTGGTAATAGGCGCAGGGAGCTAAGGCATTTGTTACACTTTCAACAAAATAACTGAAGTGCTGGCTTTTTGACCCTATTTGGGTACCATGGATGGAAAAGTAAAGAAAAATGATTTTGAATTAGAGCCATAACATGTGAATGTGTTTTTCTGCTTTCCTGTTTGCAGAGTGACCCGCAGGCATCCAAAAGCATTTTGATATCTAGGCATCTTCTTGCCCAACATGATGTAGTTGTTTAACAGCTTGCTACCCGTCACCCCTCAGGGTGTGTGTGTGTGTGTGTGTGTGTGTGTGTGTGTGTGTGTGTGTGTGTGTGTGGTGTGTGTGTGTGTGTGTGTGTGTGTGTGTGTGTGGTGTGTGTGTGTGTGTGTGTGTGTGTGTGTGTGTGTGTGTGTGAAATAAGTCTAAAATTTCCCTCCAAATCACAGTCATTAGAATTAGATTAGAAAAGACCTGGAGAGAGCCCAGTCATTGGTATAGAGGCGCAATTTGAAGCCTGAGTTGTATATATACAAACTGAAGTAATGGTAATGGTGACCTTTTCCAAAGTTACTAGAGTTTGAGAACAGTAATAAGAAGTTTCCGGCCAGCCAACCCAGCCTAGCCCTGAAGTTTGGACCCACTCACATTCCCGCTGCCACTTAGCACCAAAAAATCACACAATTTCATGCTGATGAACCTAAAGCTCTCTCTTCTTAACCCATTTCCATTAATCTGTTTATCTATATGGCTTGATACTTTTTCTCAGAGCCGCATTACAATTTCTTTCCTCTATGTCTCCTTGTATCTCTGTTAGTGTCTCTCTTGGCATCTCTGCCCTTCCTGTTCCCAGAGTTTTCTTTGTTTGGTAGCCCTACTCACACTTCCTGTCTGCCTTCTGTCCATCCAGCTTTTTATTAAAGCAGTAGGAGGGGCAAATACATATCAAAACATATTCCCACAACAGAGGACAGCTAAGCCAACTCTGTGCAAATGTGTGTAAGAAGTACCTAAAATGAGCTAAAAGATAATTTGAGTTTTACATACATTCTAAAGACATTTTTGGGTATAAACATTTCTATATTGATACAAATTTAAAGTTATTTTTGTTGTACTGCTTCTACTCTTGTTTGTATATTGTGCTTATGAAGCTCATTTGAAAATGTCATCTGTAATTAAGACTACAGATTAGTAGTTAATCATATATAATAATCAAACTTATAGTCTTATCATGCATGTTTTCAAGGCTAAACAGATATATTCATATAAGTTGATTATTTTTGAATACTCCAATGATGTACTGAATATGGAATTTTAGTTGTTTTAATAACATAAGAGTTTTCTTAACAGTGAGACATGGCTGCTCCTGACAGCACCAATTTACTTCAGAGAAGATGATGGGCATAGAAGAAACTCCATTGTATAAAAAGCTAGACACAGAGGGAAAGAAAACCTGCCTTTTTCTCAGTTGCTAACAATGTACTGTCCAAACTGGACCAACAGGATGCATAAGAAAGTAGCTGCCAAACTTTGCCAAGACAAGGTAGCATCTTCCTTCAAATTTCTCTGATTCTCAAAAATGTCTGTCAGATAAGACAGATAATAAAGTGTTTTCTTTAAATTTGTCACATATAAATGCACTGAAAATTTTAACTGTAACTTGTAACAGGAAGTTTCTGGCCCAAAGAGCCCCATAGTTCTGACCTGCCTACAGTTGCTTTTCCCCCAAAATGACTCAAATGATTATATTAATTAAATCCTATGTAATTAGCCTATGGCTCAGGCATATTGCTTAGGCCCATCCCTAGCTAGTTCTTTCAGCTTAATTCAACCCATTTCTATTAATCTGTCCTGCCACATTGCCTGTGACTCACATGTGTTCCTTTACATATTGCTTCCTCGGTCAGTTTGCTTGCTCTCTCTGTCTGACTTTGACATTCTTCTCCTACCTATGCTCCAATCACTGCCTACTGCTGCAGTGCCTGTCATGGGCCAAAATAGTTACTTATTCACAGCATATAGAAAGACATTCCCACATCAGCAACTGCTAGTTGATAACTATTTTTGTTGTATATAATTTTACTATGTAAAATTAAAATCTTCCCTTTAATTAGACAAAAAGCAGGAAATGCTGTAGAATCATCCTTTTGTACACTGCGAAAATGTGTTGCTCTCATTACTAATAAAGAGTTGACTGGATAATAGTTAGGTGGGAAGAAGTTAAGTGAGAGAGCCAAACTTAGAGTACATTGGGAAAAAGGAGGATAGAGTCACCAGCCATGTGTAGAGGGAGCAGAAGATTAATATGCCCTTCTGAAAAAAGATACTACTACATGATAGAGTGTAGATAAGAAATATGGGTTAACTTAAGATGAAACAGCTAATTGGTAAGAGCCCTAAGCAATCAATTGAGCATTTATAATTAATAATAAGTCTCTGTTTAATTATTTGTGAGCAGGTTGGTAGAACAGAAAAGCCTGCATATGGGTTTAGGGATGACCTCTTACTATTTGATAACCTAATTGGCGATTTCACAGAAGTAATTACTGTATCATGTCTAGACAAACAAGATACTACATAGTAGCTCCTAGGTACCTTATAAGCATCCTCTTTTATCTTCTGTGATAGTCTGTGAAATAAATCAGTGCAATTCCCAATGAACTCTAAGCATATATTTTTGTATTTACAGATAAGTGGAGCTCTTATTCTTCATGAAAGAAGATTATTTTTACAGTAGATAGAGATCTTCACAGAAATTCATGCTGGTCAAATTCAGAGAACAGTTGTTTATGGTGTAATACTTGGATAATATGAAATAATAATGATTCTTTGCAATATTACCTCTTTGTTGAACATAACCTCAAAAAATAATCATACCCTAAGCTTTGCATAACCTTGGCTAACATATCTACTCTGTGTAATCTGAGGGCTCAGTTTTTAAGAGTACATAAATCATACAGTTTACAAAAAAAGTTAAACCTTCTGATTTTGTGGGAATATTTATTATTGATTGCTTTCTTGTTTTTAAAAATATGTTTAAGCCTATTAAAAAACTTAATTGAATGCATATACATTTCTTCATTAACATCACTTCATTTTGTGAAATAACCATACACTACAAAATGTCTTGGCATGTTGAAACTGATACTTGATAATCAAATTAATGTAGAAAGTCAATCAATCTGATGAAAACAAAGCCATATCTACAAAGCAGATTTTATCATGCTTATCTTCCATAGAAAGTTTAAAAATGTCAATGATTCTCATTTATTTGTATAGTAATGTCAAAAGCCTAAGGATAAGACAATTTTAAGTACATGTACTCAGTAGATGAACTTAAAGTCTTAAAAATAAAAGAAAATGAAAGATCTGTAGCAAGCTTTCTTTTTGACAAACCACCGACTCCCAATCATGACACAAAAACTTTTATTAGTTATGAATTCTTGACCTTAGCTTAGGCACGTTTCTGGGTAGCTCATATAACTTTAACTTGGTTCTCTCCTTATGTTTTGCTTCAGGGCTTTTTAATTTTTTTCCTGAATATATTACTTTAACTGTTTCACATGTCTAGCTGGTGGCTGGCTCACTTTTGGACCTGAACACTTCCCTCTCTTTCTCCCTTGTTCTCCTCCTCTCCTCTTGTACCTAGATTTATTCTCCTACTTACTCTCTCTTCCCGCCAGTCCCACCCATTCCTCCCATGCCTATCTACTATCCATTCATCTTTTTATTAGAAAAATCCAGCGCCTTACGCAGACAAGGTAAAACAAATGTCACACATCTTTATATAACTAAATAAACTCAGCATAAACCAACACATTTTTATATCATTAACAGAGGCAACAGAAACAAATGTAATGCACCTTCATATGGTTATTATAATATTCCACAGCATCGACAAATATATTACACCTTCACATAGTTGATGTAATATTTTACCACAGAGACAAACGTAACACATAGTTCTCTAGTTAGAATAATATTCCACAACAAAGGCCATCAAACATTTTTCAAGTCCAGAAAAAAATAGCAGAACTTAGAGAATGAACTTTACACAGCAATGACTGTCTGCAAATGTGAGAAGTTTCAAACTATAGAGTGTCTCAGTCTACTACACTTTAAAGCTCAAGAGTCTTACTCTGAGCTGGAGACCTGGTTGACTTCTGCAGAACATTACTTTGAGTACACATTGAAGGGCTGTTGATGCTGGGTTCTCCTGTAAGCAAAGAATAGTAGCAGAAGTAGCAAAACCAGAGATGGACTCAGAGCCAGCATGGCACAAAGAT
Source organism: Phyllotis vaccarum (assembly GCA_033318265.1). Classification (NCBI taxonomy): domain Eukaryota; kingdom Metazoa; phylum Chordata; class Mammalia; order Rodentia; family Cricetidae; genus Phyllotis; species Phyllotis vaccarum. Next base: position 38,446,725 of record JARWLC010000002.1, on the reverse strand, counting down.
GGGCAAGTGAAAAGCAGCAGTGCTATTTACTCAGATATTTTTGTAACTGTGCTATAACCAGAAGATGGTGCCCACTCTGGAAGAGGGTCCTGCTCAGTGAATTATTCTAGGGAATACCATAACAGACTTGCCCAGAAAGCATGCTCCCTAGTTATTGCCAGAACCACTCAAATTGACAACCAAAATTGGCCATCCCTTGTCTATTTTTATTGAATTCAGCACTTAATCAAAACATGTTATTTATGCATACTTTCCAAATGAAGAGAATGAAAAAGCCATAATTACATCTAGCATGATATGTCATATACAAATTAAAATATACAACACTTTCCCCAGGCATATGAAAAAGTAATATAGATGTACCGACATTTAGCTCAATCAATATTGCACAATATGATTTAAAGAAAAGAAAAAAAGAGGATTGGAAATACAAGTATCTTCTCAATGTATATATGTGCACATAAAAACACATTGTCTTTAAAAATAGTACACACACACACACACTCATAGCACACTACTTCTGAAACCAGTTATGTGGCATTACCACCAGTGGTTTACAACTTCCTTCTTGTACCAGTTCTGTATTTTCTAGAACAACAGCAAGGGCCTGAAAAGTTCTTGGTTCTTTACCTAGAAGGTAACCCTTCTAGATAAAAAAACGTATCTTATATATACCCTATCCTTGAAGGTTCCAAGCCATGTATTATTGTGTTGTGGAAGGTTTTGTAATTTTTCATTAACCTTAAACGCATGATGAAGTAATACCAGAAGAACTGTAAATTCTCTTTCCCTGCAGATATAGATTTTCTTAATTCATTTGTGGAAAAGCAGAACATCCTCCCCACCCTACCCCCCCCCACACACACACACTCACTATGTCAAAAGATTCTAGCAAAACTGTGACTCTTTTGTTAGCCTTTTGACTCAGTAGTATCAGGAATGCTAAGTGGCCAGGAAAAGGCTGCTGATCAATGGAGTGTTTGTCTTGCTTCCTGGCAGAAGAACTCCCACTCTCCCCCTACCCCACACCAACCCCCATGAAACAGCAGGTCACAGGAACAGGAAGCAAAATTTGGCTAATGACTCATTACGGACGATGATGAATGATATTCTTATTTTCATCCTCACTTCCTGGACCCATGTATTATAGCCATAAAAAAAATAGTACCGCCTACTGGGTGCTGATTCAGAGCAGGTACTGCCTTGTGGCGAACAGAAACAGCTTTCTAGGCCGTTGTCTCCTAATTGATGACCTAACTGTACTTTTAAAAAGAGAATCATCAAACAACTATAAGATGGGTCACTAATAGGACAGGATAATTTCTCTTCTAGCATTACTTATGAATCTTTGTCTACAGATGAACCCGAGAAAATTTTCCTCTTCCACATTAACATGTCTATCCATCTTGTTATTGTTTCTGTCTTCATTATTTAACGATTTCTAGGAAAGACTATTCCACAGCAGATTTCCTAGTATCCTTGCTTTTATAATCATTTGCCCACTTTTCTCCTGTTTTTTTTTTTTTTTTTTTTATTTTTTCTGAACCAACACAGAGTACTCATTCTTTAAAGCCATAACTATAAAAACAACAAAGTTGGAATAAGTAGCTTGTATCCTTTGAGATTTGGGGAGATGGTATCATTTTAGATGAAAATATTTGGGAGAAGATGGAGGAAAAAGGGGAGAGATTGGTGTGATTCTAGTTTAATTAAAAATATTTTTAAAATATTTATTTTATGTGGATGTGTGAAGGCCTATGTTTATGTATGTGAGCCATACATGTACCCAGGGACTACAGAGGGCAGAAGAAGGCATTGGATTATCAGGAACTGGATTCAGAGACAGTTGTAAACTAACATGTTGGTGCTGGAAATTAAACCTGGTTCCTATGCAAACACAATTATTGCTCTTAAACACTGAGCCATACTCCAGCCCCTATAACTACAGCTTTAAAAGATCATTTCATCCTGATACCACAGCAGCTATTTGGGGGTTGTGGAAAACATGGTTCAAGAAGTCCACATGCATGTGCCTACTGCTTCATTTCTTCGACAGTGGAGTAATTTCTTTGGTCAGAAGTAGTGTTGGAGGAACACCACAAGGATGGATAAAGCATTCTCTATACCCCCAGATTGCTTTGTCATAGCATTAAGTTCAGGAAAGGCAAATCCATTCCCATCATAAGGATCTATCCTAATAAAAACAGAATACTTGCCCTTTGTACAATGGAGACAACTTGTCACCAGATCACTAGATGGTTTTTCTAGGCCATGATGCCACATTATGAGTACCGTACTAATCTCTGCTGGTGACTGTATCACTGAGCATCAATGAAAGCTATATTACACTGAAGAGTAGAAGTTTATGTTGTTGGGCCAATGAATTACTTCCACCTTGCTACATTTCTCATTTGCCCATTGGATTATGTCAGGGATGACTCAGGAAAAAGGCTGACTACCATTGACAGAATGAACCATTCTATCTATTGGCTATGTAACTACTCCTCTCTTAAAGTGTCTTTTTGGTATGCATTTATTTGGATCACAGTTATCTTTACACCTTTTCCAAATTGAAAGTAATCTATCCATATACCTCTTCTCCAAATGTCTTACTCACAAAATTTCAAGTTATCCTTCTCACAAGTCTCCACTATTTAATTTAACCAATAGCTAGACAACAAATGACTGTACATGTACACATTTTGTCTTCCTAAAAAAGTATACAGCCATGGGCAGTGCGCAGTGTTCTGCCAACAGTAGTATTATTTTCACCACCACTTCTTACTGTTTCCTAGAAACAGGCTGTGATACTCCAGCTCTCTTTCCTAGGTGGTGCCTCAGTCACATGTAGAAATATCCACAAACCAAACCTTAGTCCTCTGTTCTTTCAGCCACTATCCTATAACATTACTACAATCATACAAATAAATATTTGGGGGCAGTAAGTACTGTGTCAGGAATAGGAATCAAAAGCAATTATGCCACATCATATAATTTATTTTACCTTCATAAAATGTGTTGGTTTCACTAGGTGCATATTGTGGTGACATATTGTATATTTAATAAAATTAGTCTAGAATATTTGAGGACACAATCATCCATAGTCCAGCTATGAAGGTCAAGTAGTGGTGACCCAAGGTTTTAGTCCCATTGCTATAGAGACAGAGATTCTTCTGGATGTCGGTGGGTTCAAGACCTAACAGGCAGGCAGTGATAACTCACCCCTTTTAATCCTAACTCTAGAATTATGATACAGAGTTTAACAAGGAAATAAAATAGGTGGGCAGAGAAAGAAATATAAGGCAAGAGAAAACAGAAATTCGAGCATTTTGTGGAAATGACCAACCAGGCTGAGGACTCTTGAAGATAGTACTTACACTGTTTGGACTGAGAAAATTGGCTGGATGAGAATTGGCTGTGGTCTGGTTTTGTCTCTCTGTTATTCAAGTTTTCCCCAATATCTGGTTCTGTATTTTTCACTATATACCAACTAGAATTCATGCAATATTATTTTACTTCCATTTAATGATAAATTGGTGCTGTGCAAACGCAGCTTCCTGGAATTTAAAGTCACATATCACTCCGGCCATGAGAGTCAGCTCAAGCAGCATTGTAACTTACTATCAAGAATTCAGGTTGCACTGAATTCTTAGTAGCAAGGTAAGTGCTATCTCTTAAAGGAATTGTGGTCCTCTACAGATCACTTGTTCTAAAATCCCAAGTGCCTCCATTAACCTGCATTAATCTACTTAGTGATGTGATTTGTTTTGGGTTCACTATTTTGTGTAGCAAAGGCAGCTCTTACAACTTTTATTTGACATTTCCAAGATAATCTCTCTCATTTCGCAGGTCAAGGAACCAACGTAGGAATGCTGAAAATTTCTAAGTGTATCTCTTCCAATTATTTGTTCTGACACTGGAGAAATAACTGCAGGGTGAGTTCAAAGATCTGTTATACCAAACATGATTCAGAATTGCCTAAAAAAACCATTGATCATCTGACCCTCACAAGCCCTTACTTAAGCTTGAGGCCAACAATGTTGTTTAGGGGTTATATGAATCAATGTAAAACAGAGCCAGAAACACCGTCAAATGGGCTCCAAAAGTTCTGATACTTCTTTTTCCCAAAATGCTGCTATTTGCATAGAGTGCTGTTAGTTCTTGTGGTGTATTAAATAAGAAATATTTCCATAGACTAGTGAATTTGAATAGTTGGTTCCCAGGTGTGGTATTGTTTGATGAGGTTATGATATACTGCTTGAGGACACAGCACTTGGGCTAAAAGTTGAGAATTTATAGTCCCACTCAACCACAATCCTCTTTGTTTCCTATTTTCTGTTGAGACATGATATCCCAGCTTCCTTTTCTGGCCACCAGTAAAGTTCCTCTGTAGCAGATTATGTTGTTACATTGTAAATAACTGTCCCACCCACTGGTTTAATAAAAAGCGCTGATTGGCCAAAGGCAGGCAGGAAGTGTGGGTGGAGCTACCAGACTAAGAAAACTCTGAGAACAGGAAGCACAGAGCAGAACACCAGGGAGAAGCCAGAAGAAGCAGAGGACAATCATGCTTTTCTAAGAAAGGGTACAGAACCCGAAGCCCAAAGAAGAAACATGTAAGGAGCACAGGTGAGCCACGCGGACCACGTGGCAGACAAATTAATGAGAACGGGTTGAGTTAAGATATAAGAGCAAGCTAACAATGTGCCTGAGCCATAGGCCAAATAGCATGAAGTTAAAATAAGTGTATGAGTCGTTTTGGGGGCCTCAGCAGTGGCAGGTGGCTAAGGGGTCTGGGGCTGATTGCAGGTCTGTGGGTTTGTACCTCTGACCGCCTGGGACCAAGAAACCTCATTGCAACATTCCTTTCCTGACCTTATGGACTCTTCCTGTAGAACTGCAAACCCCCCCAAAAAAAATCTTTTCCTATAAGTTGCTTTTAGCCATGATGTTTTATAACAGCACCCAAAAGTAAGCAAATTGTATCGCAGAGGGATAAAGATAAATAAAAGAAGTTTTAAAAGCACTTTCATTATGTTAATAGGAGGTCTAGAAGACCATCTTTCTTTCAGAAGACCATCCTTCCCTTCATTAACAGGATTTGTGTCTGTAAAATTACTTAATCAAAGAAATTGGTTGTTGTGGTCATTTTGGTTATTCATTCACTTATCTGTTATGGATTATTTCTACTTATGCAACTTGAGATAAATCTTAGTAGGTATGTTAGTGCCATTTTTGTTGCTCTTGCCGACAAGCAAAGTAGAGGAAATCCAGTTTATTTGTCTCACAAATCCTCTTTACAGTCAGTCAGAGCCAGGAAGTCTCAGTGGCAGGAGCTTGAGGACAAGGGTCATATTACATTATCAGGAGCAGAGAATAGTGAATGCATACATTCTTGTACTCGGTTCACTTTCTCCACTCTTATACAGTTCAGAACTCAAGTCAAGGAAAGATATTTCTCATAATGTGTGAGTCTTCCAGCCTTAATCAATGCAACCAAGAGAATCCTCTACAGACATAAATATAGGACTACCTAATATAGAAAATCACTCATTGAGACTTTCTTTTCAGATAATTATAGACTGGATCAAGTTGGCAATTAAAACTAGCCTCTACTGTAGACTTCTTGTTTATTTCATTCCTGGAAACACTATGATTAATGAGTCAGTGTCATAGGTCTGCATGAGTAAGACAATTTTGAATATTATTTTGCTGTGATGTCTGTTATAATAAGTGTCTTCACCTTTGCTGAGTCAACACTGCCTTTGGCTCTTGGTACTATAAGGTCCAATTATACCCAGTGAATTTAAGCCACCACCTTAAGCAGTATCATATACTATAATATTAGCTCACAGGAAAGATCAATGACACTGTGCATCACTCAGAAATCTCTTATTATTAGGTCAGTTCAGAGTATGTCTTCCAGACCTCCTATTATTGAAGACACAGTTGTAACTATATATAATTTATACTTATACTGTACAGCACATATAAAACTTATAAATATATCAACTATAACATTAAACTTACAATTTCTGCTTATGGAAATATGTTGACAAACTTAATTTAGTTTTTTAAATCTTTCTATCATTATCCCAAACTTAATACTCATTTGGATACATGTCCCCAAAATTTCTGCTTGTATTAATTAGAAAACTCATTAAGATTTCTAAGGTTGTAGTATACCTCACCTTGTTTCTCACAATGTGTCTTATTTGCAGGAGCTGCTTAGCTTTGCATCTGGTTGTATGTTTAGAGGTGAAGATGGATGTATCCTGAAAGGCATCATAATTGTCTTGTTTGTCATCTGCTTCAGGTGAGACATTGTCTAATTCATTGATAGCAAATAACTTCCTCAGGATAAAGGCTGATAGAGCATATTGCATGAGATCTGAGTGGGGGTACATCATCTGATAGGGTGATTAATGGTTCTCATGTAGCATGTTTTATGAAGCTAAAACAAGAAAGCAAATGTCAACAGTCTACTTCCTAAAATGAAGTAACCTAAATGACATTAAAGAAGTCCTGAAACTCTTGTAGAGGATTCATCTATGCAGAAGTATTGTGATTATTTTTAACACTATGGTCTGAATGCAGAGTTTCAGCCCAGAACTAAGTAATTTGAGACACCCTGGAAATGAGAAAACCTAAATATGCCTCATGTGATCCCAAAACAGTTGAAGTTTCTAACATGAGATTAATAAGTACATGAAAATTAAAAGTATTTATTTGTAGAACATTTGGAATATATCAACTGAGTATGTTATGGGATATTATATTTAGATGGAAGGTGCTGGAAACACCTTGTTTTAGAAATCTATTTTTTTTGTATGAAGTCCTAAAATACGCCAGTGAAGAAACTCAGTTCACATATGCATAAGGTCATAGAGTTAGTGTGATTGTCTGTGAAGCTTTTTTCTCTCCATCAGAGGTGATATTCTTTCAACTCACTAAATAACTAGTAAGTTAATTTCAGTATGAAAGAATATTAAATCTGACTGAAGACATCACAGAGGTCCTTCTGCTTCTGCAACTGTCCTAAAAGAAAAAGAGTCAACAACCGATTATCCAATATCAAATAAAACATACATATGAATAGCATTACACAGTCTTAGCAGATTATATTTAGAAATATACAGGAATAAACATACATTATGTAGCAACAATTAATGAAGAAAAAATGACTTAGAATTGAAAGAGATCAAAGAATAGTAAATGGGAGTGTTTAGAGGAAGAAGATAAGGAAGCATGATATAATTATATTATCATAACCTAAAAAGTAAAATATTTTAAAGAAAGGGGGTTATTTACAGGCAAGCCCAAGAATGCCAGTCCATACTGTGATTTTGGAAATGGAAAAGTTTCATAATTCTTCGATGCAACACAGGCAAGCCTCCTACGAGAGCACCATTTACTTAGTGTCTTCATAAGAGAAGCAGAGACTGTCCAGAAGGGTTCAATTGTGATAGGAAATATTCACAATCCCCTGAGAAAGGGGTTTGGGTTTATAACATTCCCCAGAATGGGAATCAGTCAAATATTCATGCCCTTATACACATCTTTAGTATATCTTTCTCCAGCTACCTGACTATTTCAGATCCTAAATAATGTAGACATTTTGGCTTTTCATCTTCCTTTCTATTTTGATTTTATAGTGTTGACTGTAGTTAGTGAAGTGACACTGAGATCAATAAAAAATGTCAGAAATATATCTTATTTCATAAAACATCTATGAGAGTTACAATTATCATGTCAAGATGGATTTAAAAGCATGTCACTATGTCAAAAAAACTGAAGTATCATACTACTCATAAATACATTTTTAAATATGTATAATGAAAATGTGGTAATGGGAAAAAAGATAAATTTCATAATATTCATAGAACTATATATTTAAATGAAAGTGCTTGCCATTTAAAAATGAAATTATTACTCATTGGCATATTAAACTAATTGGCAGATTCTCTTAAATACATTCCTATAAATTATCTTTAACAATAATTGAATTTTAAAATTTTGAAATTCTCAATACTACTGATTTTTAAGAGTAAACTTAAAAAGAAAAAGAATTGCATAGACAGTCATTTGAGGATATTAGGAATCCAACACAAAAATTCATATCACCTTAGTGACTGACTCATTTGTGATATGTTATCAGTGTTTTTAAAGAATACATTTGAGCATAGAGCAAATATGAAGATGCCCTTACATGTGACTTTCAATGAATGGCCTTTATTCTAGTTTATAGGTAAGCCTCTGTTCTTGATGTATCCAGAAACAATTAGAAATATTAAATTTCAAAAAAAAAAAAAAAAAAAAAAACCTAGTCAGTTCAAATTCAATGAAGTAAGCTGAACACTGAGGGTAGAAAAGTCCACAACTTCTAATATCACTGCAAATCCAGTTAATCATGGTGTCAAAGTAACTAAAGCATTTATACAGAGTTTATTGAAGATAAATCACCTTATCATATACCCGAATGTAAGGTTGATTTTTTTTCTCCCTGAGAATTTTTCTTCTGCTGCTGCTGTTGGGATACAGTGTATCTCCTGCCCTCTTAAGTCCAGATTTTATAACTACATTTAGGAAAGAAATTTAGTCTACTGACTGCTTCTCATCTTAGCTTCTTTTACTTGGTGAAAATGGGTCATAGTTAGCCATTTCTGGAAAGAACAGTGGACAGCGAATGATATAATGATTCATGAATTGTGTATTTCCGTATGTCTTGCTCTTTAGCAAATGACCTACAGTTTACCAGGAAATTAGGAGGTAGCATTGAACCTAAGATATGCATGCAATCAAGCTGTGTTTCTGCTTTGTTCTTATGTCATGTTCACATAAAAAAGAAAAGAGAGAGAGAGAGAAATACCAGGACTAAACCATACAGATGAAACAAAGGAAATATTAACTCCTCTAACTTAGTGCATTGTTCTTGATTTTTGAGCCAACTATTTAAATTACACATGAATATCCAGTGAGCTAACATAAAGACTGTATGTAAAGCACCTAAATATTAATATAACAAATGTCTAGTGCTTTAATATTTATGTAGTTTATTTACTTATGAAAACACAGCTTCAATATTATTTATTAAATAGCTAGTTTTTTATTTACAATTTAAATCATTTTGCTTTAAAACCGCTTTTAAAGATTTTTATATGCCACAAAATGATAAATTGCATTAATATGTGGTCTCTTCATTTCTTTCTCTCAGATAGGCAGTATCTCCTAGGTGAAAAATATTCAATAAAGGTGGCATGCCTAAAACCTCACCAAACACATCGACACAAAGGCATATAAGCCACATACAAAAGCTTTTCCATTTAAGCTTTTACTTGAATACAGTTTCACCAACTTCCCTGCACACATTTTTGTTGTTGTTCTTGTTACAGGAAGCTACTTTAAATTGTTCTGAGTAGATTATCATTTGGGGCCTCATGTAAGACAATTAATTACTTCACAAACAAAATACAGAAAATCTATCACAGGTGGTCTGAATCTAAACTTAGCTTTATTTTGTTTTTGGTTACTGTGCCATGGTATTACACTCCTGAAAACATTTAAATATGTTATTTTATTTACATTCTCCCAGTCATTAAGCTCAACCTGTTTTAAATTTAAGTCTCGAGATTAATGAGAATAACAAAGCTCTACAAATTAACAATTAGCAATACTATGTAATTGCTTAGAATAAACACCCTGATTAGTCAAATCACTATTAAATTTTAATCAATGTGAGTGAGTGTTTCTATGTTTGACTGGGGATTTCAAATGGATTTTTCTAAGTGATTCCTTCTTGTACATGAGGTATATACAAGATATGTTTTCTCCTCATGTTATGCTTAATGGATTGTATCTCAATCTTATATAATGTATTGTTAATGAAGTCAAGATCTTTTTCTTTAATAAGATATTTCTTTTATGATGCTTGTGACATTTTTATTTTATGAACTTATTTCCCCCTGTCGTCTAAACAAACAAATGTATGTGTATGCATTAAATGTCATAGTTTGTTACAATGTTTTATATGCTATTAAGTATGAGTTAAAGTAATACAGATATTTATCATTAATTTTAAGAGGTAATGCTATTTATTTGTAATAACAAATAGCAAAAAGATTTGTAATATCTGAACAAAAACAATAACATATTTAAAAACCTAAGTATTAGAAAGTCATTTTCATGAATTGAGTTAAATAAGCATTAGTCTTTGGTTTGATAACAAACCATGTATCAGAAACAATCCAATACATAGAAAAACATGTTCTCTTTGTTCAGTATTTGCAGATATTATTCTTGTGCATTTCTCTAGTGAATAAAATTTAAGTTTCCAGGTATCTTCAGAAAACAACCATTTTTCTGTACATTTTCTAATGCTATTGTATGACGGTGTGACTGCAAACAAATGTTCAGAATAGCTAGATTGTTTTATCACCCTTAATAATCCAATAGAGTCTACCCACAGACAGGTAGAATGGCTTCTGAAATAGCAGGCTCTGTTATGAATACAATCAGTTCTTTGTATCTCCAAGTTTCTTTTGTTCAGTTACTGTTTTTTGAAGACTTAAAAATTATGTATAAATAAAAATTGAATTTCTAAAAATGAACAAATTATTTTTCTCCCCATCATGAGAATCATACTTTCTAATGTAGGCTTTATTTTTTTCCTGTCTGATATAAGACAGTTTATTCTGAGTATGTCATTACTTTGAAACTTATCAGAATAATGAACTGTTTAAATGGCTTTCTGATCCATTGGTATTCAATATATAATTTTTCCTCAACAATTTCCTGTTACTCAATTTTATTAAGATAACTTTTCTTTGATGGATAACAACTTTAATTTGTAACCTTGTAAGTTTTCAAATTTACTTCCACAATTGTATATACTTTGTAGAGACACACACAAGGAGACAATAGAGACCTTGTTTTAAATATGTTAACAAAATTGTAAGATCATATTACTTAGTAAAGTTGCATATACATTTAGTTGTATCTTTTGCTTTTCATGTGGGTTTTTAAATGGTTAATCCTAACAAGTATGGGGGAAGAAAAGAAATTAACTAAAGTAAGGCCCTTGTGATACAATGACACTTGCTCTATGCTCTTACAGAGAAAAAACATGAAGATAAAACAGCACAAAGTAGAGCGTTATGAATTTTATTAATGACTAGGAGACAGTGTGCAAAACATCAAAGGTCTGTGGAAAAGATTAATGACCCCGTGTGAGACTGTTTAATTACCTCCAGCTAATTAGATTCTTGACCAAATTTTTAATATCTGCATTCCTTCTACAGCCTAATTGAGATTCCACATTATTTATCAATCTTTCAAAAAGCCCTTAGTGGGCTGCTTTTTTAGTTTTTCCCTTTGCACTTTGACTCCATTTATGGTCAATTATTAAATAAATAGCAAAGTAACTATTTCCCACAAATTGTGTATGCAGAACACTTTATGCCTGTTTATTTTGACTAGGAGACTATCATTGGCATCTTTTGTACATAATGAAGCACTCTAACTAATAAACTGTCTAACTCCACTGCAAACAACATGGATAGTATTTTTGTAATCTGGCGTGTGCCTGGGAACTCCTCATGTGGTTATTGTAAATTAGACTTTGCAATACTCAACTCAATCCTTATTTTAATTTACCCTGGTTATGTCCCAGAGACTCATGGAAGATGATTAACATACAAACTGAAAAAAATAACTCAATAAGTGTTTCCCTCTCCTTCTACTTCCCATACTCTCCATCCCTCTTTTCTCTTCTCTTCTCCCTTGAGTCTTTGATAACAGAAAACTGGTAACAGCTTAGGAAGGAAACCAGTCTCTGAAGGGATGAGCCCATTGATTGGATTTCTAGTACTAAGTGGCCAACCCTGAAACTGTATTTGTGCAAACAACAATTTGCTCATGTTTATGCATATATCTTAAACACAATAAGAAATGGAGGAGATATTAATTTGGGAGTGGGAGACCTACAGGGAGTTGCAGAGTCCAGACCTCAGAAGAGCTGGGGGGATAGAAGGGAAGGTGCAAGATAGTACATTTACATTTTAATTAAAATGTATAAAGTACATATAATGAAATTAAAATGTTTTTAATATGTCTTAACTATATACCTATTTGTATTAATATCTAGAATTACTATATTATATGGATGCATCACTTTCTTTTGAAATACAGGAAGTCTAAATTTAGTTTGTTTGTGTATATGTATATTCATATTCAAATATATATTTTTATGTGTGATAGTATATACATTAATCTATATATCTGTACATATATTTTGCATTCATATACATGTGTGTACAAATATATATAGATATATTACACACAGAAGATAAGATATTTAAACATGGACAGAAATATTAATCCATATTTATTTTTCCCTCCAAGTATCTGTTTTTAGTTCACTTTACCCATTATTTACTTATATTCATAATTATTTGTCAAAGAAAAATAGAAAAATGAAACTTCTGAGATCATCATGAGTTTTAAAGTTTTATAATTACAAAATATGAATAAATGAATAAATAAAATCCCTTCTCTTTACAGTTAAGATTCAAAATTTGTGCCAGTGTGAAAGTGTAGGAGCCTTATAATAATCTCTGTCACCTCTGGCTTGCCTTCCATTCCTGTCAAAGATCCCCACATACGTTACACTTATGTTAATGACAGTAAGTGGAACACTAACCCCCTGAAATCAGACAGTACTGGAAGGCAAACCTATAAGCCTATTAGGAATTTCCTGAGAGACAGAGCCTATACTCATGAATGATTTGGAGAATCTATATAAAAGAGAATGCCTGTCCAAACCACTATGGAATAAAGCTGATCTCCCCAGTGGTACTTGGAGAGGAAGGGTATCTGAGGCTAGAGGCAAGCAAAAAGCAACAGGTAAGCAGTCAACACTTTATAGCCCCCATAGACTCTACAAATGTCCTCACTTCCATGTTATAAATATCTAGATCTTTGTAAGGTACCTTATTCCTCTAGTAAAAAGCAACACACAAAAGAACAATAGAGGTGTTGTTAGTATACTGATAAAAATACATCTAGAACAGTGGATAGGCATACCAGTCATTTGCAACTTTACAAAACTGAGAATTATAGACTCTTTGGAAGTGGAATCAGAGCAAATTGGAATCAGAAGGAAGCAGCATCAAAACTTTACAAAACAGCAAATTGTAGGGTAGACAGCAAAGGGGTCGAGTACAAAATAAAAATCAAAGTTCACTGTTTTATTGATAGTATGTTATGCTCATAAACATGTCAAATGGAGTTTTGAACTGAAGTCTAAGTTGGAGCAAAATTAAAAAGAGCTTGTAATAATGGGCTGCACACTTTGATCTCTCAATTAAAAGAAGACAAACAAAGAAAATCCTTCTATGTTGCCACTATTTAGTACTGTTACAATGTCATGTTTGATACAATTAAAATGCCATTTATTCATATTTGAAAGAATGCACTTGATACAAGTTGTGAGTGAATTTCATCTTTTTTTCAGGACTTGCTAAATCTGAGATTTTATTAAATGAAAAGTTCTTCTAAAACGTGAGATATTTATCAATGTTATACTGCTTTAGATTATGCAAGGTATAAAGTTTTCCTGTTTCCCTCAAATGCATTTGTCTGTCCATAACAGTGAAGTGTACACTTAGGACAAAGGATGAATACAGAAAAACATGTCGGCTTGGAATAGTGAAACTTTCATGTGTTCACTGAGTTGAAACCTCAAGCAAATCTTTAATTCTTTAAATGAGAACAGGAACCTCACAAATTATTAATCAGTAAATCAGATAACTATACTTCCAATTTTCAAATAGTATTTACTTTCAAGCTTATAAAATTGCTGCTGCAAGTAGCCTTCACCTGAAAAACTCAGATGTGGTGATATATTTAATAAATATAGTCTGGAATATAAGAGGACAGTCACCTAGTCAAACCATGAAGGTCAGGGAGAGATGACCCATCCTCTTAATTGCAGTACTTGGGAGGCAGAGATCCTCCGGATCTCTGTGATTCAAGAATGAACAGAATAAAGCAGTGGTAGATCATACCTTTAATTCTAGCTCTAGAAAAGTTGAACCAAGAGGTAAAATAGTTTGGCAAAAATATAATTCACAAGAAGGCAGAATTTCAGCACTTTTCCTGCCTGTCCGGTCAGAGAGAGGACTCATGGAGACAAGACCTACCCTGTTCAGGCTGAGGAAATGTCTGGGTGAGAATTGGCTGTGGTTTGTTCCGTCTCTCTGATATTGCAAGCTATTTTTATTAAATATATAATACATTGTCACACTCTGAAGCTCAGTAAATTGCAATGTGCTAGCCAAATGCAGTCCAGTCCACACTATCCAAAGGAAGCGACATTTCTAAGAGGACAGAGCTGGTGAAGCTTGTTAATGAGGAGCTACATGCTCTGTTGGTGAGTGCTCAAGAAAAACTGGAAGCATTTTGCATTTTCTTTCAACATCAGCTTCTTACAAGCTCCTAAACGCAAGCCCCCCCTTCTCCCGAGCCATGAAAAACAGCAGTGTTTCTAACTCTTTACCTTTCAACCAACTTGTCCCCACAGTATTCACTGTACTAATGAAAGAGATTCTTGACAATGTCACTATGGACCACCCCAGAAGTGGAGCTCTGCCAATGTAAACCATCACTAAAGTCCTGATGGCTGCTCTCATGCTGTGAGGTCATTCAGAAACTTCCTCTGCTTCCCTGTTGCTCAGTGGGTCTCTGAAGAGTGACATCCATGTTGAACCTCATACACTGAGGCAAGCCCTCTGCTACTGATTCCCATCCAGATCGCTATGGACAGCATCCACTTTGATGCTACTGAATGAACTTCCCTTTCAGGAAGAAGCAAAGAACATTCAAAGGAAAAACAACTTAGTGACCTCACAGAAAAGCTCACAAACTAAGGCAGTGTTCCCTTTGAAGTTCTCTCACATCCTAAGTTTATTCAAAGCAGCAATGTTCTGGGTGTTAGTTAATAATAATAATAAGCTTGCTAATAATATAAGGTGTATGCTTTTTGCCAGATTCCCATTTAATTTCTGGAGAAAAAAATTATTTAGATACAATTTCACTCCTAGTTTCTGACTTTAGAAGACCAGGAAAATGGATTGCAAGAATGTTATTCTATACTAAAGAATTCTGATATGCCCAACACAATTCTGTGAAGTACACAATATTTAATTTATTTTTTAAAGACATTTCAGCACACAGCTAGAGACTGTGAATAAGTTTTCAGCACTGATAAAATACAATCTATCTAATCTTTGATTCTTTAAAATTACTGCAAAGCATCAGGTACTTACATATAGATTTCCAGATCATTTCTATTTATCTTTATAAAGGCAGGAACATGCTTGCTTTCAATCTTTCATAAAGCTGTCATCTCACTGTGTTGACTTAGTGAAACTGGTCCTTTAAGTTTTTATTTAATTCATTGCATTTTTATTTTCTAGCATTATTAATTAAGAGTTTAATTTATTTGAAGAATTTTTATATTACTCATGCATTGCATGGAGGAAAGACAGAACCATGTTATACCTACAGTACTAGGGGAGGAGAAATATATGTAGTTGGCTTGGAAAGGTGCAATGATATTTTGATAAAATTTTAGTAGGCAGCTTCTAAGTAATAAATAATAAAGAAACAAAATGGCCTTAATGGATACGAAGTTCTGAAAAACACACAGCCCTGCATGTCAGGAATCAACAGTGTGAGTTTAACATATAGATGCCAACTTATTCCAGTTTCAGCTGTGTGTGTGTGTGTGTGTGTGTGTGTGTGTGTTAATATCTCCAACAGCATGCTTGATCAGTTTAGCATTTACAACTGTACATGCATTTAACAATATATTTGCTCTTGGCTAATGAAAAGATATTCAAGACTTTTAGAATAAAAGGTCAAATTGGTGCTATTAAGAGAGAGTTTATGAAAAGATGTGGAAAGAATTTATTTTCAGATTTTTAATGAACAAGATCTTGCCTATTAGCAAGACCTGAAGACCTTTTTTGCACTTATTTTAAATAGTGAATTATGGTTTGTATTATGTTGTATTAGCAGGGAGGCATTATGAATGGCAAACATACCTAGATCTGTTTTACTTATTAATTATCGTATATCCTGCCTTGTTTCCACATGTATCTGAAATGGTTTATTAAAAATATAACAATATGATGTAATACAGATGTACAAGAGGAAAGCTAACTTATAAGAAGATTCATGGAGAGAGGTAATAAATAGAAGAAGGAGACACAAAATACAAGAAAATTACTTAAGAAGAAGTGGAAACATTCACTGAGTTCAGTAACCACCAAAACAAAGAATTAAAAAAAATTTTAAAAATCTTCACTCTTAAAGTTTGTCTACTACATGTGTGAATCAAAATATTCAAAATATTCTAAGTAGTTAGTAAAAGGAAAATGCTGCATAGTACGTCTCTGCACAGGGTCTTTATTGTTTTCAACAATCTATTAAGTTGTCCCTATACAGATGGCTAGTGTGATTATGTTCACTAACTGAGGGCCAGGAGACATTATTAAGGCACAACCTTCAGACACTATTCCAAGATACAATTGCCAAAGTGAACTAGCCCTTCCCTGTGGCCAGATACTCAAAGAAAGAAAACTGCTCATTCTCAGGTGTTACTTCTATCTCTGACTATCAGGAGTAAAGTTTGTGACCAGAATTAATAGTCAAAACAAGTAGTCTATCAGAAGTAAATCTAATTTTATATTTCTTAAATACTTATAATATTTTGTGTATGTGTTAAATATTTATCAATGTGCAAAATGTAATTTATAAAGAAAAATTAAAAATATGGCATGCTCTCAGTAAATAAAGGAAATAATCACTAAAAATTTTGTAAGATGGAAGTAAATGCTTAATCTTCTTGATAGTACATTCAGCAGCAAAAGGGTAACCCAGAGAAGGGGTAAAGATATGTTTAGAAATATGAGGAAAAATATTTGTGATTGTTGAGTAGAGACAGAGGGGACCAAGGGAGGTAGAGGGAGAGAGATAAAAAAGTAGAAAGAGAGAAAAAGAATCTCTGCTACTGTGTAAAATGATCAGTCTTCTTCACATCCCTGTACTAAACAATTAATTGTGTCATTTTATTTTATTAATACAAATAATCCACATAACTCACTACTTGTTTCAGAGTTCTGCTCCCCCAACTACCTATCACTGCTTTTGCGTAAATTTATTTTGAATAGTCCTGGCCTTTTGTCTCTGATTTTAAGTCTTGATATATTTAATTTATACAGCATATATGGAAGGTATTGATATTCTGGCCCAGAGAAAATTGCTTTGAAACTTATAGCGACTGAAATTTTCAACTTGCTATTCGGTTGCTGTTTGCCTCATTGCTTTAATCAGGCTCATCGCCTTTTTTCCTCTCCCTCTTTTGATATTATTAGTCTTTGGGCCTCTTTATTACTTAAAATTGCATCGATTTGTTGTCAAAGATCATAACTGTAAAATATCTCATTTCTTCTTTGAATCCTCCCCACCCTAGTTTGCTTATTGAGACAAACTTTACTCAACTTCAGGAATTATTCACCTTTCTATTTCTGAATTTGATCGTTATTTCTCAAAAGAGCTCTGCCTTGCCCCAATATTACTGGCTCCAGACATTCTGATTGTTATTTTTAATATTCCCCATTAATTCCTTTCTTGTATAAAATTTTCTAATGGAGAAAAACAGTTTGATCAGAAAGAACCAGTATGTGAAGTACAATATCCACTAAATTTAACTTTATACCACAGGACAATAAAAGAGTAGATTAAGCAAAACTGTGTCAGCAACCACCCAGTTACATACATATGATGTTTCTTCTTTCAAATGCTTTGAAATTGAGATGACAGCTGAATGGCATGGGCACATTATGGGGCATCTGGCAGTGGGACAGAATTTATTCATGGTGCAAGAACTGGCTTATGAAAGTCCATTCCCTATAGAGGAAGGCCTTACTCAGCCTTGATACGGTGGGGAGGGGCTATGTCCTATCTCAACAAGCTGTGCCAGACTTCATTAATTCACCCTGGAGGTCCTTATCCTCTCTGAGGAATGGATGGCAGAATAGGGTGGGGAGAATCACTGGGAAGAGGGAAGAGAGAGGGAAAAGTAGTGGGTATGTTGAAAACTTTTACATAAAATACATCAAGGAAGGAAGAAAGAAAGAAAGAAAGAAAGAAAGAAAGAAAGAAAGAAAGAAAGAAAGAAAGAAAGAAAGAAAGAAAGAAAGAAAGAAAGAAAGAAAGAAAGAAAGAAAGGAGGGAGGGAGGGAGGGAGGGAGGGAGGGAGGGAGGGAGGGAGGGAGGGAGGGAGAGAGAGAGAGAGAAAGAAAAAGGAAGGAAGGAAGGAAGGAAGGAAGAAAGAAAGAAAGAAAGAAAGAAAGAAAGAAAGAAAGAAAGAAAGAAAGAAAGAAAGAAAGAAAGAAGGAAATAAGAAAGGAAGGAAGGAAGGAAGGAAAGAAAGTGAAAAATCGGCCAAAGAAACAGAAGGAGATCTCAAATTAGTAGAAATAGTAGACTGAATAAGCAAGTAAATATAAAATTTAATATAGTCCATAATGTTTAATAGACAATTCAAAAACCACCTTCAAAGAAAACATTGTTTTAATTAGCTCCATTTGGGAACCTTGAGGCAAACAAGGTTTCCATTTTGAACTTTGGTACTGACCTGTTCTTAAGCAAGGTGTACAAGTTCCCAGTTATTTAAAGTAAATAAAATGTACTCTTGTAAAGTCCTGGCCAGAAATCTCTTACTACAGTATCATTTTTTAGAAATATCACACAGCTATAAGAACTTGGAATGCTTATTTTAGAGAATATAATGTCATAGTTTTACACAAATATCTTTTTTTCTTCCAACCCAAATTTTATTATCAAGCACCATGATCTCATGAATATATGTACTTAAGTTATAAAAATCAATATTTTTCCAGATATGGTGGTATACATCTGTAGGTCTAGAACTTGGAGATATAGGAAGAATATCCACAATTTCCCAAAATTGAGACCACCTTGAACTATTGAGTTCCTATCCACTGAAAACTATATAATACTGTTTCAGAAAATAAACCTTAAGAGATCCAGCAAACTACAGATAAACAGACATCAGTCAACAACCTCAAGCCCTATAAAGTCCAGTGTGCTTTGGTTTGAATTTTTACTTCCTATACTTGGTCTTATACTTGTACTAGCAGCACATTAAAGCAGTGACTTCTCTCTTGAACATGTTTCCAGAGAGAGAGAAGGTTGTTAAAAGCATCAAGAGCTCCATCAAAGGAAGTTCAACAGAGTAGAATGTGAGGGCACAGCAACAAAAGACATATACAGTAACCCTCACTGGTTTGTAATTTGACCAGGCAATACTTGAATTCATACTTCCACATCAATCTTTCACCAAGATAAGTGTCAGTCATTTCATGAATGAAATGAAGACAAAGTCCCTGAGAAGAATTATGGTCTTTGAGATCACAGAGAGGTGATGGACAGCTGCTCCCTAGTTATCATGCCAGCCTCAATTCTCAGACCCACAGGCTTCAGGAAGGTTAAATGTTCCACCAACTTTAAGGAATGAAGGTCAAACCTTTCTGAATCATGAGACTTTGAAGAGGCTTTCATTGACCTGGGATTAGCTTTTATTGAAAAAACAAAAAGTTTTAAAATAAACCCATTAATTAAGTCCCATCAAAAGTCTATAAGAATATATTGGGGGTTTTCCTTAATAACAGAACTTGCAAAGCTGCTCTGAAAGAAACCAAAAGAAATAAACTTAGTTTTTATTTTACCATACAATTATCATCCTATGAAATGTAAATTTAATTCCTATTTGAGACATGTCATTTTAATTACAACCAAAAATATTATAGCCGTGCTGAAGCCTTCTAATTAAATCAGGTGCCCTTATTTTAATAAAGAGAGAATTTGGAGGCAATACTGATTGTAATAACAAGTTGATGGCTTCTTTCTAAAAGTCAACATATCATTAACATTTGGACCTCAGAAAGAGTAATTATTTTTTAAGTAAACTTTAAAATTAAAGAGTAACTACACATAACGTACCTCTCCTTCTAAGACCCATGTTTTTTTTAAAGTGCTATTTGTAGGAGACATAGACTAAACAAATTAAAATGTGTGAGAGCACACCTGGTCCTTATCGGACCAACAGCTAAACGTTGGGATAAGAGCTTCATAAATGTAGCAGCTACTTCCCTGGGGCAGTTAGTATTGTCTTCTGGTTTATTTTTTTAAGCATCAGGTTATTCTTGGTAACCACTTAGATGTTTGAGGCTTTGCTCTGTGGTTATAGAACTAAATATAAATTGTTTACTGCATCCGAGTATGAAGAAAAGACCTAAATTATCTCATTTGTAATATTTCTATTTGAAATCTGCCCTCCTGGACAGAAATTTCAAGCAACAGTTCCCAGAAAACATATGGAAAGGCCCACTGGAAACACTGTAAGGTAAATTAATAATGGCAGATGCTACATGTCTGGATGGTGTTTATGCTGAGGAGTCCTGCATGCTTTGTGTTTTAAAATTATTCTGTTGTAATCATTTTCAAATTCGTTTACTTTGGCAATGTATTCTGCTCTCCAAAGGTGTCTGCATTTATTTGACTACAGCAAATATTTACTTTAGTAAAGGGCAGCTTAACCTTTGTTTAAATTTGAGGTGAGTTAAAGGTCATTGTAATTATTTGCTGTATTATTTGTGTCAGATTTGAATTACTATGAATACAGCACTTGCATTGCCCTTTATTATGAAATAAGCTAAAAGAAACTCAACTTCTGCATCCAGCCAGCATATTTTATGGAACCAATCAGTGTGGCAGAACATTGTCAAGGTTCTTTCTTGGACTGTGATTGACTGAAAGTGCTTGAGGTTAAGGTCCTTTCCCAGAGGGAGGGAAGGAGGCGATTTAACATGGCAACCCACTTCTGCACCTCACCTCTAGCTATGTTTTTGATGGCTAGGAGCCAGCATCCGGATAGGGTTCAAGGCTATTAGTGAAACACTGCAAGCAGTTACATTAGAAAAATAATATGTATTTAGAGTGAATAAGAGAGGTGGGCTGCAGAATAGAGGGCACTTCTGGCAGAGACGCACAGGAATCATCAAATATGCTCTTGTGATACTGAAAGCTAAATCAAGACTATTGAAATGTGAAAAGTCACTGAAAAGTAAAATAATACTGGAAAAGTTTTGAAACAAAGTGGGTTATTGCATTCATTCTTGGTCTTTAGTTTTCAATTATGGAGAGAAAATGGTGTATCATAACACTTATCACCCCCACTTTTAAACACATACACATAGGATAAAAAGAGATGTTTGTACATTGTTCTGATGAAATGAAAATACCTAGGTCCAGTTAGCTACTGTGCTACATTAAAAGTGCAGGGGTTGTTTACCTGGAAGATGCTACAAAGATGAAGCACAGCCTGCTGTTACTCATGTAAACAGAGTATCTTCTTTTCTGGTTTGTTGTAGAAACACTGTACTTATAATACTTTGAAAGTAACTGACATGGGAAAGCACTCATGGCATATTAGACATAAAGTCTCAATGTTCTACTATTCAACAAATTGAAAGCATATTAAATAGAGACTTCTGCTACAAAGGAAGGCATAGATAAAATTGAATTTCTTTTTACAATTTAGAGATTGAGGAGGAACAAGATTTGGTGGTCTTATCCTGCTATGGAATGTGATCCTGTTATGATTAATGGGACTGCAAAAACCAGATATCCCATGCAAGAGAAAGAAATCAAAACCATCTGGAAGCGCTGGTGCTGAGGATGATTACTATGATCCAACAGCTAACAAGCATCTTGGGGCAACTGCAGATAGATCTCTGACATTTGTGGATAGCCACAATTTTCTTCCTAAAGATTTTTCATTTATCATTTTTCACCCAATAGGTAAATTACCTAATGAATATAAACTATTATTAATAGCTGTTGTATTATTAAGATGACAATTTTGATATATATATATATATATATATATATACTGATATTTAGGTTTAGATAGATATGGATATAGATATAATTGTTATTTATATGCAATGTACCCAGCCATTCTAAATACCTATTAATTTTTCCTCCCAATACCAGTCTCTACTGACCTTGGATATATGTACTTAACCTACCCTATAATCCCTCCTATAAATTCATTGGATTTAATTTCTTCACATAGCTGCAAGGATTCCAATATAATAATAAGCACCTTCATTACTTCCAAAGGAACCTTTTACTCAGAGGCCATCCTATTTTCCAAACACCCTTTCAGTACTATGAATATACTTTCAACCCATAGATTTGCATTAATAAACATATTATGTAGTTGTGATATATAGTGTTGACTTTTTCCATTTAATATATGTCCATAGCACATATCAGTTCCACGTTTCCCTATGTTGCTGACCAATATTTATTGCATTGTATTTAACATAGTAAATATTATTCCTTATCAATTAATGGTCATTTGAGGTTATTGTTCCTTGAGTTTGTGGATTAATTTAAATATTTAATAAGAGTCAGCATTACAGAATCATAATAAAACTTATTTGGTACTATTGACTTTTTCTAGTCTAGATCCTCTGTATGTAATATGTATGATAATGGCATGAATTTAAGAGGGAATAGGTTAGGAAGACCTGGAGGGAAGATGGTAGAGGTGTGAATGATATAAATAAAACATTTGTAGAATGTATATATTAAGTTCTCAAAATAAAACCAAATAAATGTTAAAATTAAAAGAATTAGTCATTGAAACCAGGCTCTAAGAAGATTAGAAAGAATGGTAATCTGTTTTTGTTTTTTTCCCAAGAGTATAGTAGCCAGAATGCCCAGACTATGCCCAAAGTCTGAACCCACAGTCTCTTAGTCCCAAAACTCACACGGAAGCTTATATTCACTGCAAGCTATTTGTTGAATGCTCAGGCATATTACTTGCTAAATTTTAACATCACACTAATCCATAATTCTTATCCTGTTTAGATACCTAGCTTTGTACCTTTTCTCTGAACAGTATGGTCCTCTTTCCTCTACATCTGCTGGTGTCTATCTCTCCTTTTCCTCTTCCCAGAGTTTACTTATTCTGGTAGCCCTTCCCATACTTCCTGTCTGCCTTCTGGCCAATTAGCATTTTATTCAACCAATAGGAATGACAAATATTTACAATATACAAGGGCACAGTCTTACCACAGGGTATATTCTAATAAGCTTTGTTTTGGATTTTGCAAGAGGAGTCCCATGATCTCAGATGCACCTGATTAGAGTACATTTCCTGTTATTCTCTGGAAAAGAGAGAATTGTTATCACTTGAATTCCACCAAATCTTGTTGTTCCCTGGATAAGTGTTTTTTTAATTGTTTTATGCCCTCATATCTGAAGTGATATGAATTCTATCATGTATGTCTACATTATTACAATGACAATTCTGGCCATAGGATAATATTTGACTGATTTTACTAGTGGGGAAATTATGGTTTCCATCTTCACTGTCTTGTACCTACACATGGCAGAGATAGGATTGGATGAGAGTGTCACTGGCCTAACTGCTCTATCACCCTGATCATTGACATACCAAGGTTTAAGTACACATGATTCTATAGTTATCTATAGCAGAAATTATCTTTTAGCAGAGTGAAAATGAGCAATGACCAAAATTAATCTCTTTAACAGAAAGAGCTAGAATATGCAGTAAATGAGCCAGTTACAATAACTTGTAGAAAATTTATAAGTATAAACTTCTGTGTCTTGTTTCCATATATAAATTTTTGATTATATGATTATGAGATTTCAAAACACTTAGGGTAAATCTTCAAGTGACTAGTAATGTCATCTTTTAATTAATTTGAATGATTTGCATATATGTACTGTCAAGCTTGGCACAAGCTAGAGTCCTTTGAGAAGATGGAGCCTCAACTGAGAAAATGCCTCCATAAGATCTGTCACTAGGCAAGTATATGAGGCACTGTATTCATTAGGGATTAGTGGGAGAGGGCCTGACATTGTTAGTGGTGCCACCCCTGTGATGGTTGTCATGGATTCTACAAGATAGCAGGTTGACAAAGACATGAGGAATAATCGAAGCACTTCCCTGCCAGGCATGGCGGTACATGCCTTTCATCCCAGAACTTGAGAGGCAGAGGCAGGCATATATAGAAAGAAAGTTCTAGGACAACCAGGGCTCTATGACACAGAAAAGCCCTGTCTCCAAAATAAAACAAAACAACACAACAATAACAATAACAAAACTCCTTCATGGGCTCTTTCTCAGCTTCAGCTCTTGGTTTATGGCTTCTGCCTTGCTTCAGCTTCCATCCCTACTTTCTTCAGTGATGAACAGTGACATGGAAGCACAAACCAAATAAACTCTTTGCTCCTTGAGTTGCTTTTAATAATGTTATTTCATCACAACAATACTGACCCTAGCTAAGACAATATAAAAATATGGAGAGAGAGAGAGAGAGAGAGAGAGAGAGAGAGAGAGAGAGAGAGAGAGAGAGAGAGAGAGAGAGAGAGAGAGAGAGATCAGTCAATTTTATCAGTTAGTACTTGGATGACACCATCAGCACAGTCCTGGGGTAGAATGGGCTGTGATACCAAAAAAGAAAATGTCATCTTCCTAATAAAGGTGGTCTGATGTGGGAATGCCTTTCTGTATGCTGTGAATCTCAATCTTTAAATAAAAGAGCTGTTTTGGGCCATGACAGGCACCATAGAAGAAGTAGGAGGAGGAATCAGAATAGGTAGGAAAGGAAGGGTGGAGTCAGGGACAGATCCAGCAAGCCGCCCAAGGAGCAACATGTAAGAAACACAGGTGAGCCACGGGACACGTGGCAGACAGATTAATAGAAACAGGTTGATTTAAGATGTAAGAGCTAGATAGCAATGTTCCTGAGCCATAGGCCAAACAGCATGAAGTTAATATAAGTGTCTGAGTCATTTCTGGGGGCCTGAGCGGGTGGTCTGGCATGGCAGGGTCTGGGTCTCTAGCCGTGCAGGACCAAGAAACCCCACTAATTCAGTGGTCTATTTAACTAATATGACTGTAAACAATGTGTTGGGTTTAATAAAAAATTATACAATCTGTTTCTTGCTCTGTCAGTACCAATCCATGTATATCACAATTAAAAGAATGAAAAAGAAAAGTAGAAAATGTATTCAAAAGAGATAATGGCTTTTCCATAAACATATCAGATTCATGTGATCTCTACAATTTAACTCCAATTAAACTGCACATGTAAGATTCATGTGATGTTTCACCATGCTAATATTTAGGATAAAAAGCAAAGAATAAATTCTTCAACAATGCCTTCCTCTTACTACATCAGAGATTCAAACAACTGAATATATCTTTCTTCTTTCTAGACAAGGGTCATGGCCTGACTGAGAGGCGTATACCTGTTCTTCAGTGAAGCTGTCCATGTGTGTAACTACAGTGTGATTTCTCATACTGTATATCAGCAGTGTTCAAACAACAACTGTGAAATGTAATGGAGCATTACATAGTAGATCTCAAGGTAGAGAATTCCAAATAAACCCAATGAAAGCTTTCAGCAGATGGAAGCTCATTTGAATTTATACAAATGCCCAAATGGCATTAAAGGAGCAAAAATAATAAACTCAAAAGCCCCAGATGTTGTTTTATTGCTAATCATGTGAAAAGCAAACAGCCAAGCTCACATTGTTATGGTAAAATGCAAGTAATATGAATTGTTATTATAAAACTCTTTCAAATTATTTCTGCATCAAATGGATATGCTCATAACAGAACGTAAAAAACATAGAAATTGATTGAATAAGCAAATTATTAACTACTGAAATAATCTCACTATGGAAAGTCTTGTGACTTAACAGAGGTCAAAGGTTACACCAAACTATGCTTTCAAGCCAGCATTAAATATTTGCAATGCTATTGGACTACATTTTTTTTTCTCTTGTCAACAAACAAAGCTTATCTGCTAGAGTTTAAATAAGTCTGGTCAGTCTTTAATAATTGGGACAAGATAAAACACAAAATCATCACATAATACCAAATATGTCTTTTTATCATTTTGTGATAAAGTTGGCCATTATTACCTCCAGACATTACAATTTATTGTTCAGGCGCAAATGTTCTCATGTAATAGACACTTTTGAGGGAACACAGCTATGACAATGATTGTAATCTGGAAAATGGGAATACACTTTCAACCCTGGTAAATGATGAAGCTGATCATATCATTGGCTGGCCAATTCTGTTGCTCATTACCAGACTTCACATTTTTATTTTCTCAACAGTGAAAGAGAAAGAAATATCAATCCCAAAACTTGCATATCTCGATTTTGTTTTGGACAGAAGAAAGATTGTATTCTTTAGTTGAAGTTCCCTTTGGTCGTAAACTATTTTGTTTTCTTTAATCCAAATAACTCTTACAACTATTCAGAGATGAATCTTTTATTTAAGTTAAGAAACGTCTTCTATAAATGATTTTCTGGACTGAATGAATTAAATAGCTATCCTTCCTCTATAAGCTTCTTAATATCAATGTTTATGTCAGTCTCCAAAACTAACAAGAACCTTCTTTAGAATATGGAAATATACAGGATTTGGCAAGCCCTTGAAAATATTAGATAGATTATATTGAGGGCTAGGGAATATTGCTTTTAAGCCACTAATATAATACTAAAGTATTAGAACCGTTAAAAAAAAAGTTACTTTGATGTGTAGTTACACAAATGAGGTCATTTTGATTGGTCACAATAGGGTAATATTTGAGGATTCATATTTAACAACAATCATGAATTCATTAAGTTGAAGCTTTTTAAGTTATCTGGGCCACAATTGCTTCATATGAATAATATTAATATTCATAGTCTTTAGGTGACCATATTTCTTAGAATATAATAACAAATGTCCCTTAATCTGGCTTATAAAGTAACATTAAAAATAGTTTTTCCTAATAAAGTTATATTGTCATTATGAATGGTGCTTGATGTTCCATAGGTAATAAGGTAAACTGAGATAAAATCATTAGAATACTGTCAACACAGCTAAATACTCAAGATGGCCATTAGTCAGTTTTGTGTATTTAATTAATGTAAACCTAATTATGGCCTTTAAGGTGGTTTGAATGAAAATGGACTCCATAGATTCTTAAGGAGTAGCACTACAAGAAAGTGTGGCCTCCTTGAAGGAAGTGTGTCACTCGGGATGGGCTCTGGGATTGAAAATGCTCAAGCCAGCTCCAGTGTCACCCTCTTTTCCTGTGTTGTCTGAGGATCCAGATGTAAAACTCCCAGCTACCTCTCCAGATCTGTGTCTGCCTACATGCCACCATGTTCCTTCCATGAACAACCATGGCAACTTTAAATGCTTTATTTCATAAGAGTTGTTATGGTCCTGCTATCTCTTCAGAGCAAAACAAACCCTAATTAAGACAGCCACTTACTGAAAATTTTATTTATTGAAAAATTCAACTTCAAAGACAATCCACTTTCTTTTTTCACACAGTATAAACATCTACTTCTTGCCACCAATCAGTGGCCATATATTTTATTTCTTAAATTATTTTAGTTGCATATTACTAAAAGACTGAAAAAAATAGTTGAATTAATCAGGTGAGGGTTTTGAAGGAGATCTCAGTCTGTACAATGATTTCCTTGCAAGCTTGAAGGCTTGAGTTCAATTCACAGAATTTATAAGAAAGTCTGTCATAGTGCTAGAAAGTTTCACTCCTGATGATAGTAAAACAGACAGAAGAATCTCTGGACTCACTGGCTAACGACAGTTGTCTATTTGGTGATTTCTAGGCCACTGAGAAAAACCTCTCTCTAAAGGTAGAAAGTTCTAGAGGAATGACACTGTCATTGTCCTCTTGAATGTATACATGAATGTACATTGATTTGTCCCTTTAAAACACACACACACTCAGACACACATGGTTATAAGTCTATAAATAGTGACCACTCTAAATTTAAAAATTAAAGAGACAGGAATGCTGAATTTAGTATGCATGCATGGTCAACATTTTAAAAGCAGTTGGAAATATTTCACTGGCCAAGGGATGATTAATTTGAATGCCAATTATTTAATTGAAAGAAAATAATTTACAGTAATGATACACTTATGTCAGAAATCCAATCAATTTGCATATGTCTTTAATTAAAACTACATGGAAATATTTTCAAACATATGCCTTTCGTGACTAGACTGGCAAGCTGAATAATACACCTGTATTATGGTTACTCAGCAACAGAAACCAGACAGCCACTTTGCTTTAAGCCAGCCTATACAGAATGGTCAGACCCTGTACCAGAAAGAGAAGCAAAGGGAATGAGAAAGATAAGAGATTGGAAGGGATGTTTGTTTAATTGAAAGTATACATTGCCTTGTCTTTCTTTTACAATATATTCAAAGATCAACATTAACTAGTCACATAAAAAATTTAAAATGAAAGTGGATATTACAGGATCCAAGGCATATTTTGCTGCAGTAATACTAGTCACTTTTTAAAGCATTTTTTAAACAAGATGTTATGAAGCCAGATGACTGGAAGGGCATGTTACACTCACAGTTCAGGACAATATGAAGCAGAGGAATCTATCGATAGCAAGCTTGGTTATAAGTTTATTTTATCGGAATCAATCATGTTGACAAGCTCCTGTCTGTTTTTTTGAAGACATAATGTTAATGAATTTATAGCCTGTTTTGTTCACAAATTAATTTAGATCCAGAATTTTAACATGCTCTCCTTAAAACTATTAGCTGTATGTCTGCTTTATGGGATGCTCTACACGAGCTGGCTCTTCATCAATTTGGTGTCCATACATTTCTTTGAAAGCTATATTATAATTAGAGTTTAGGTTAATACTATTCACTAACCATAAAACAGACATAAAATAATTATAACTCATTTAGTGAAATTAGAAAAAAAGCAATTATTAGACTCCCATTGTGAAGCTTTGCTGTGAGGGATAGATAATCTATCTGCAAGATGTACTCTAAGAACACCATTTTCAAAGAAATAAACGAGATAGATTATCACTTTGTTTTGTGCACTTGAGGCAGAAGGGGTGGGATCGAAAACTTGTGTTATATTTATGAGTTGCCTGAACTTTTGGGATGTTTTTTAAGACAAAGAAAATAAATAGCACAGCCTTCTAAAGTATGAGTGTTCATACATATTTGCGAAGCTAACATACTGAATTTGCAATGTTACACAAACTGACTGCTAGCGACAAAGTATCGTTTATTCTACAAATGAAAAGAAATTGAGATTTTTTTTCAAAATTGAAGAATTTCTTGGCAATCCTTCCAGATTTCAAGGAATTCAAACTTTCAGAAATCCTAAAAGCCAGTGCTTCATTTCCATACCCTCCAAAGATACCAATAGGCTTGAGCACCACTGTGCATTAGTATTGTCATCATTACACAAGCTTCCATGCTCTTGTATCCATCCCCACCAGAGGCAAATGAGAGATAATGTTAGACTCAGAAATGTAAAATGGAGAAAAAGCTTTTCCTGTATAATACCTTGTTGTACTGGAAATTTTATTGTGATAAGAAATCTCTAATATTTATGGAAGAAAGAAAAATAATAATTATTATAAAACTACCTCTTTGCCTACATATATGTCATCCACTGAACGTTTTTTTCCCTGTGTATACAGGTATAAATATGATGGACTCTGTCTAATAATAAATTTCATTTTCTTTAACTGTTGCTGAGAAGCAAGTCTGCTGTGAAGATCTCTTTACTTATAGGCTGAGAAGGTCACATAATAATAAGAGAAAAGGAGCTGAAAGAAACATTTCTATCAATTTCATGTGGCACAAAAAAGAAAAATAAAATCCGTTCTCTTGGACATCAAGAAAGGCATGAAGGGATGAAAATTTTCAGTGGTTAAAAGATCAGATATCCCTCCCTGAGGACCCTAGCTCAGCTCATGGCATCCATTTGGAGAAGTTTATATTACCAAGCACCAGAAGATCCAATGCTGTCTTCTGGTTTCTGTGGGCCCCTGAATACACCTGTCATACTCAGAGACACTCATCCATATACATAAAAATAAATATTTTTAAACGATAAGCATAGTGATGCTTCATTCATTTTTATTACTCTCAATTAACTGCTAATATTTGCCTTATGCTGCACAGTTGTCAAATCTACAATATGACTTCAGGAAAACAGAAGGGAAAAATGACAGACATTGCAAATTATTGGTAGGAAAACAAAAATAAAAACCAAATAGAAAATATGATGAGGAACTACATAAAAATTAATCACTAATTTTATTTTTAGAATGATATATAATGTCTGTTTTTATTTATTTACTTATTTTTGTACAGTGAAAACAGCAATACGTTCAGAGGATTGTATCTACTTACTCTAAGTCTAAAGGGGCAAAGCTTTTCTTCAGGGAGCATATTTGTGTTCCTCAATCTCTTGAATAGCTCATACTTTTTCTTTCATTCTGTTTTCTGGCTGAGGGATTCTATGTTAACAGAGTCGCATGGGCCCTAGACGGATGTCTAGCCCATTACCCATTACAGAGATTTCCAAAACACACTGGTAAATTCTGCAACAGTGGTTAAGTGTGTCCTTTAAAAAGAATATGAAGCAAGCGCCTGGTTGCTTTCAACACTCACTACCATTGCTTTGAGACTATGAGCTTTGAACCTCTTTTGTTTCTCAACCTCAACACAGCAGTGAGTAGGAAAGCCCCAGCACCAGGCCATGTTATTCATCCTGTGAGAGAATTTGAGGCATCATTATTTATACTGAGCGAAAAGAAATTAAGACTTTTAAGATGAGTTCAGTCTTGCCAGACAAGTGAGGGGAATTAATTGCATGAAAATGCAAAATTAAAAGCAAATGATGAATTTGGCTAATTTCCTCGCTTTCCAATATTCTAATATATCCCCCTGACCACTCTCTAGGAGCAACGCTGAACTAACAGCTCTGAATCATACGTTCCAGAAAACCAGAGAGGGCTTATTTTAATTCCTTTAGAAAAAAAAAAATGCTACTGATGAGCAGTTGTCCCAAAGATTTAGAGGATTCATTCGAGTTTTTAATAATCCCATGTGGCTTTAAAATATTTTAATAGTTTCTCTCAACATGCTTCCAAGTTTGCAGCTGTGAAATTAGTAGGCAAGTGACACAGAGTCTTCTTATTTATTTATCTATCTATTTATTTATTGTAGCACAACTATTTTTAGAGAACAGGTAAGAAATAATAAACAGAATTACCCTAACTGAAAAACTTTTATTTGTTAAATCAATCAAGTTGATTAATTTTTTTATTAAAAATACCTTCTCTTTTTAAATTTTTTAAATGTTTGATTTTAAAATTGAAATAACTATATATTTTAAAATGTCAAGTTAATTACTCAAAACTCTACATATAAATATAAATTATGTCTTATTAGATATAAAAGACACAGCATAGAATAGCAAACTAACTCATCATAACAAGCTCCTCCATATTTTCTGTGAGTGTTTTTTGCCTCAGTTGTCTTAAATAAATAACAGCATTTTAATATTCATAAAACATTGTGTCTACTAGAGAAGCATTCATACAAAAAGTATAAAAGTGCTAAAAATCTTAAGCAATATATTACAATTACGGTAGTCACAACTCACAAATGCAATTTTAAAAATATTTTAAAAAGCAAATTTTTACTTTTAAATGTTACATCGTAAGAAGAAAAAATTTCTAGAACTATCTAAATAATTGTTCCTACTGTAGGAACAATATATATGTGGATTCTTGGTCTTACCAGAGCAGTCATATTAATAATAGTGAAGAAATGATTACTTTATTTTGAAATTGAGACGTTTTATTTTTAAAAATGCTATATTTTAGGTAGCTGGACTTTGGAAGTTAATAAAACCTTCTTTTTGTAGTTTATATCTTCCTAATTTTTAATTAGAGATGTAAAATGTGTAAAACTTTATAATGTACATAATTTATCTTTGTATAAATCAGTATTAGGTATTTTAATGTCATTATTAGACATGTATAAAAGGTATATAAAATTAATTTTTACATGCATAATAAGTTTCTAACCTGCAAGGATAATAAATAATTGCATAATATTTCTTAAAATGTTTGAAATGTGGGCATTTTTCTTAAGCCATGCCTGAGACTTTTCTATAAAATGACATAAGTTTTCATTATGAATAGGTGAGACGTGTGGTCTATACATTTAACAAAAATTTTAACACAATATAATAGCATGATATCACATATCTCAATTTTTTACATGTAAATAAGGACCCTATCTCGAAATAAATAACAAATTATATTTTCATAATTTTGATTATTTTTACTTTCTATAATAACTCAATTGAATACTTTGAGTTGAAAAAAGGGCAGACTCATTAGGAACTCAGCAACAGCAAGAGTAAAGGTTAAGGCATGTTAGAATGCTATCTGAACCTTGTGTAATTCTTAAAAATATATATCAGACCAATTTCATTGATGTAGGGGAAAATCTCATTCTTTGAAAACAATCCTGTCTTCTCAATGTACTTCATTAGAACAAAACATGAGATTTAAGTCAAAGCAAATTAAGATATACCATCAGTGCTTAGAGACAAACAATTTTCAGATGCCATGCCTTTATACTCACAAGTTGAGAAGGTCAAAACTTTCTATTTCAGAATAAATTTCAGCTATAACATGCATAGCGACAAGACAATTTAAACTTGGCTCAGCCAATTAATATTTAAAACTCCAAACAAATATACAGATGCACCCAGAAAAATTTTATCCAATTAGCAATATTAATAGTTGATAACTATAGGTTTGCAAATTTGTAATGGCACTAACATGTTTTCTTCAAAATACAGCATAATCTTAGTTTTTGACATTTATATCAAATCAAAAAATAAGTAAAGAATTATATGTTAAAGGATATAGGAAGAAAAAAAAGAAACAATAAAATTGGAAGCATGAAGAAAAAAAGAAAATTAAATAAAATAAATACTTCTGTTATATATTTATGTTTCCACATAAATATTTAGATACATATAATAAAATATTGATTTGTGTTTGAAGCAAATACTACTCAAGTTAAAAATTTGTGTCATCTAAATTCATCTTAAATCCAACCTTAATATTCTCTTTGTTCAACCTTTCTGGTGCTGAGATTATTTGTGTGAGATACCATGCCTGCCTTCATCTTTGTGTTGAAGTAAATATTTGATCTGACAGGCTGCCAAAAACAAATTCTGTCATCAATTCACAACATTAAGTTATCATTTGTAAGAATAGATCAGAAGATGAATATCTTGGCACACAGACACGGACTGATGGATATACACATACACACACACACTCACACACCATAGACACACTCACAGAGACACACACACCACAGACACAAACAGACACACACACACACACACACACACACACACACACACACACACACACACACACACTTTCACATCTCTAAATCTCCATAAAATAAAAACATTAATTCATGGTGTGTTTTACAGCTGGGAGTTGATATATTGGAAGCAGTGGATAGTTCTTCTGTGTCAGGAATATATCCTTGGGTTATTAGTGAGAGGACTGAGTTCCTGTTCTAACATTACTGACATTTCTTTTGAAATGCTTGGTCCCATCTATATTTTCTCTTACTTTTGCCTATCAACATTAGTAGCCCTTCATTTTGTTTGTCTCTTGGTACTTACTAATGTTTCATGCACAATGATGCTTACATTTAATCGAGGTGTAAGTTTTAGTTTAATTATGAGGCTCCATGTACCTTCAGCATGTTTCCGCTCTGTGATTTACCACAACATTTTCTCAAGAACATTTTCAAAATATTTAATCTACTAACCTTTAATAGGCTGTTTTAAGAGAAAAATTTAGTAGAATGTTGTAATACTCTAATGCATTTTAATAATATATTCTTAATTCTCTGAGAATTCTCACAATGTATTTTGATCATATTCACTTTCCTCTCCTCCCATTCCTCCCAAATCCACACTGCTTTTTGATCTCTCCTATTTTAAGCCCAGTGAGCTCAACTTTTATTGTGGCCCAAATACTCTTAAGGTAGAGCCAATTCTAGAATATAGTTGACCTACTAGGGGCTAAACCCTTAAATGAAACTGCCCCTCTAGCAAATATCAATTGCAGATATCTCTCTTCTCAGAGATATCTGCAAATATGCCTTAATTTCAACTGGATTGACTTTGTAGTTTAGTGTGAAAGAACGAATGTGCTCTAGGGTTCTGGTCTGCAATTGTGGCAGGTATCTGCTATCCACAGATACATCTGTGGCATCTCTATGTAAGTTTCCACAGGGATTGCTGCACTATCTAGAAAGCATTGTCCCTTGACCCTGCATAACAAAACTTCGCATTTACTGTTCTTTCTACACTTGCTGCTACCTTAAAATAGAACTTCAGGGGAATGATCTCTTCTGTCTTCTTTCATTCTAGGATTTGTAGTCAGATGTTTCTGTATTGTCGGGCCCAAGATCTAGACTTGAAGTTCTGAAGCTGCTTAGCCCCAAATAATCACACAAAGGCTTCTATTAATTGCAAACTGTTCTGTTTGGCCTATGGCTGAAGCTTATTGCTTGCTAGCTCTTACAACTTAATTCAAGTCATTTTTATTAATCTATGTTTTGCCACATAGATTGTGGCTTACCTTACTTTCACATCTTGCTTTCTCCGGGTGGCTGCTTGCACTGCCTGCCTGACCCTGACCTCTTTAACAGTAAAGAGCCATACTGTCAAGAACTCACACAACAGAAAAAAAAAAAAGAGAGAGAGAGAAAGTTTCTTGTGCCAGAGGACTTCAATCCTGGATTACAATGAGCTGAATCCCAATAAAAGCCAATGTAAATTAATTCACACCACAGATGAGGTCACAGACAAAATGGGACATCATGCCTATCTAAAAATATAAAAAAGAGGGGACAGAAATTAACTGTGGAAGCAATTATAGTGGCTGAAATTGTTTCCCAACTTATCTATTGATCAATAGACATGTGTTGTTTAAAACCTTTAAACCTTGACACTTGTTACACAAAACAGAACAAATAAAATTTAACTTTCTACAATTAAATTAATCAATTTAAAGATAAATTACAAATTTTCAAGTCCAAACAATGTAAATATATAAATATTTATGTATGTATATACATATATATACATGTGTTTATCCACCAACTGCATTAAAAATATTTGGCATATACAGAATTTAATGACTTAATGCATTGATCAAAAAGTCAGAGGAGGTAACTCATAATAGGTAGACTGAAATGTTGATATAATATTCCAACATGCTTTAGACAATAATTTATGTACCATGCCTTAATAAATGTTCATTAAAGTATCAGAATTTAGAAGTTCCTGGCTTATTGTAGTATGCTAAAATTTTGTTGATGGACATACTAATAATATTACATACATTATTAGTAAAATATTCTTAAAATATTAATACTAGTTTCCTATGTGTTAATGGTAAGTTTGAAATATAGCCAAATATTACTTAAGTTGGATGGCCTAGAATTTACTGTGATGACCAATTTGGCCTCTTATTCACAGAGATAAGCCTCCTGGGTATCATGATTAAAAATGTGCTACTTAACTTGACTTCATTGACATGAATTAAATAATCAAGATATCAAAAACTAACTTAACAAGCATAGAACAAAATTATATTTCAAATTTCTTAATTTTGTCTGTTGGGGGATTCTAGACATGTAGTAGTTTAAATTTTCCTACTGTTGCTAGCATGCAGAGTAAAAATTACATAGCTTGCTACATGCTTTTAAAAATAATTTTAATTTGGTGTTGTAATTATTTTCACCTTTATTATTTTTTATATGTATGAGTGATTTTTCTACATGTAATCCTTGTACCACAAGCATGCCTGTTGAGAACAGATATGA
Organism: Phyllotis vaccarum; assembly: GCA_033318265.1. Classification (NCBI taxonomy): domain Eukaryota; kingdom Metazoa; phylum Chordata; class Mammalia; order Rodentia; family Cricetidae; genus Phyllotis; species Phyllotis vaccarum. The sequence continues at coordinate 38,410,781 of JARWLC010000002.1, read as the reverse complement.
TCTTTCTTTCCCCTAGGATTAGAGACTGTTGTGAGGCAACATGTGTTTGCTGCAAATCTTAGCTGGGTTCTCTGGAAGAGCAGCCAGTATGTTTAAGCACTGATTCATCTCTCCCGATCAGTTACTCTCTTAGTTATCAGTCAGTCAGTCATTCAGCCAGTCGGTTGGTCGGTTGGTCAGTCGGTCAGTCTAGTCAGTCAGTCAGTCAGTCAGTCAGTCAGTCAGTCAGTTAGTTAGTTAGTTAGCTAGTTAGTTAAAGACAGTCTTTTTATATAGTTCTAGCTATCCTAGACCTAACTTTCAATGTAGAAATGGCTGGCTTCAAACTCACAGAGATCCACCTTCCCCCCTCCTAGTATTGAGAATAAAGGCATGTGCCACTATACCTGGTTTTGCTACTGCATGACTTGAACCCTGGCACATTCCTACAACATAATCTTTTAGAATGATGTCCTAAATCATAACCGAAGACTGACTTCTTCCCTAGTTTGAAAATTAAATTTCTTCAGATTCCCTTTACTTGTTCGCCAGGAACAAAGGTTATCATGAAAGTAGCTATTTTCTGGAGCATAATCATGTTTCCCTGAATTCTTTCAACACTGGGGACTACCTATAAATAATGAAAAAGATGAAATTTTGTCTCTTGTTTTTTTCTGACTATTTAAGAAAATAGCCTTTCTTTTATTAGTTTAGATTTCTATCCACTAGCTAAAGAATGATATTCACTGTTATTTCTCAGCATCATTTATGTGCTCTTTCGTTGTTGTTGTTAAAACTTTAAGTTCGTGACAACTGATAACGCCAGCGTTAATTGGCTTACATTCATTTATTCCTTTTTAAATTTCTTCAGCAAAAGTCTATTCATCATTTGTCCCAGATTAAATCATAATTTAATCATGAAAATTGATGATTCTCTCTTTCATCAGTGAAATTATCCCATATTATAATATAAAAAATAATTATCTATACATTTTTCTTGTTATGGTTTAAGTCATTCTTTACAGAGAAGCAAAGACATACACTCCATAAAACTACATATTTTATTTCCATTTTGAAATAAACAAAATTTGACTAATGTGTAGTGAGAATGTTACTTAATAATGGAGCCACTTTTACACTCGTGAATATCTTAAGCATAATACTTATCTCCATGTAGTTAACATGCTAAACAATTTCATTTAAGTCACAAAATCTTACAACAAATCTAATTGCATAACACCCAGAAAAGTTTAGATAAGTACATTTTATCATGGAATAGTCTTCATTGGCCAGTTCAAGCTAGTGTCATAAACATCTCTTGAATACATGTTGCATGTCTGGACCAAATGCACTTCTGTGGGCAAAGAATCCTCTGATCTTGTCACCTTTCTACAATGTCAAAGCAGGAGAAATCATCTGTAGGAGATGGAGTAATCAAGCTGACACTGTAGAAGATAAGAAAATAATCTTTAGGGGCAACACAGAAAACTACAATTCAGGGAATGTTATGCTTTGTACGGTACTGACATTTGAAACTTGAGCATGGGTCTAAATAGATAATACCTAAATTTCACTTGAACAGTAAATTATTTTGATATTTTAGAGGAAGCTTCCCTGTGACACAAACAAGAGCATTATGAGGTAATATATTGAATTCTTTATTACAAAAATATTAGATCATGCCAGAGACTAAAGCAGATTCAGAAACCAAAGGAAAATAAATCCATACAAACATTATTCCTATAATTTTATTTGAAAGAGGACATAACAATAGACTTATGATGTAGAGTCAGTAAATAAATCACTATTCCTGTCTTTGTTTTTTCCTGACATGGAGATTAAGTCATGCAAATAAAATATGATACAGCCTAAATCAAAAATCACAACTATGTACAGAGTAAACAGAAATTCAGATAGAGATTTTTACTAAATTATTAAAATCTGGATAAGTATTTGGATTCCATATTCAGCTTATGACATTTTTCTTATATAAATAAAATTTGTACTGTTTCATCTGATTGCCTAAACTAGACCTAAATAATGATAACATCATTTGACTTGTGCTCATAGTCTGGAACACTTAACCTTGTAGGGTTTTATGTCAGCCCAGTCCTATCTGAAGAGCTCTAGCCAATTAATGGCTGCTGAGAGAGGGACACTCAGTCTTCTCTAAGAACAAAACCCTAATGACTACTCCAGTCCCAAGCTGTCAGCCTTAAACACATACAGACCACACAAACTGTAACAATAGGAATTTTAAAAAAGAAGAGATCATATGACAAGGATGGACATGCAGAAAGAGTTGAGCAAGGAGGCGGTGAACGCAGTATGCACTAGGAAATCCTCAGAAATTTAAAAACAAAATGAAATTCTCATATATCTTTACTCAGAGTACATAGTTAGGAGATTGAAATATAAGAAGAATAATTACAGTATTAAACTTGGCATTGTTTGTCTGTTATACTTTAAAAGAATTTTGGTTTGATCCTTTGTTTTATGCACAGATGTGTTTCTTATTGTACCTGTGTCTATTGTTCTTTACATAAATATACATAATAATAGTAGACCTTAGTTTGTAATACTTAAATAAAATACCATATGTAAAACCTTTAAATTATTCCTGGCATGTAAGAAGTGCTACAGTAGTAAGGTACTGTTATTAAAAATATATTGATAGTTTATATATTGATATTACCAACTTAATTCATTTCTCTTTCCTACAAAATCTAACTTTATGGGAATATATTGAAAATCAATTTATGAACACTTAAAAGCAAATTTTATCATAATGATATTTCAATATCAAAATCCAATTTATGTGAAAGATCATGAATGTATGTAATAAATAATTAAATACAAGGTGGTATAAAACACACACATACTTGCCATGAAAAGCTAAATGAGTTAAGATAAAGTCACATATACAATTGATGAGAGCTAAAATAAACCTGGTATAAAGCAAGATAATGCTTTATAAGGTATTAACAGTTCTTGATTTAAATGCTTTACCCACAGAGCAAAGATACATGAATGGTTTCATAGTTTGGTAAATCTTTAAAATAAATAAAATTAAAAGATAAAAAGAAAAGAAAAAGGAAACACCCCTAATTTATCTATGCGGTTCCTGCTCTTTCTGACAACTTAAAAGCTTCTGGCAATTTTTTTCTAAAGTACGTTCCTTGGTGATGTTGCAACAGAACCATTTGGATTCGTAGCTTTGATGATCAATATTTTACCCTAGTTCTCTTTGGGGTCAAGGGTAGCATGGAGGATGAGCTAACCTCATTTAAACAGACCATCAAAAAGCGAAAAGAGTAAGAAGCTGCCTTACAAATTGTGCTTGCTATTAAAATAAGCAAGATAATTGGTGGACAACTCATAAAACAAGGGTGTTTTGAAATTAGCTGGGAATAGTTTTAAGACAGCAGAATCCATCTTATGCATTAGAAGAGTGGTATGTTGCTATGTTGAATTAGTTGTGCTTACCACATCAGTAGTAGGAAGCTCTATGGTAACTACATGGATGTCATAGAATGGATCTTCAATTTCTCTTTATACAAACAACCCCTCATCTGCTTTAATCACAGGGCATGTCTTTATTTTATTTTTCTTATTGGTTGCCCTGAAACAAATAAAATTTCTTTTTATAATTCTGATCCATTTGATTTAGCTTGTCAGTGGAAGTATTTGATTGTCACCACATATTTACTATATATTTCAAGAAGTTTAAAAGAAGAGAGTTTATCCAAGTTTTATGATGGAAAGACTTTCTTAGATGATGTTTTCAAAGCTCAATACCCTTGCTAGTTTATGGTTATTGTGACTGCTGTTTTGCACTGACATTAACTAAATGATTTGTGATCCTTTTTTGCCTCTTGTGTTTGTATTACATGGTACATGTCAAAGAAATAGCTCAGTTCTAGAACATACTACTCATTGGATGGAGAAAAGACAATGGCTAAGCCATTTAGTAAATTATAAATTTTTGTGCAGATGGCATAGTATGTCTGCTATGTTTCCTGAGCCAATAATTTCCATGATGTGCTTTGTTTTGTCAAGACATAAAGACAAGTACCTTTTTATGGAGTTCCCTTTGGGAATTTAATAATAGGAAGATGTGATGATTAATATTATGTTAACTTTATAAGCATAAGGAAGAAGTACATTAATAGTAAAATTATCTGGGGTGTCTATACTTTTAGAAAAATAAAGTATTTAAATTGTTCATATCAGGGAAAAATTATTTTCAGGAGCACGGATATATTGTCCATTGATTGCCTACAGACAAAGGTGTAGAAATAATAACTTCTGTACTTCTGAGCTAGAATATAGATTCTGAATGTGGACTCCAGTCACCAGTGCTTCACCTTTTAGGCCTCTGTATCATGATAGCTTCCTAATTTATAGTCCCTCAGATCTACAGCAATTTGCATGTCTCTCTTACTGTTTAACTTGAAGAGAGAATAGAAAGCTGAGATTCATAAGCCTCCAGAATCAAGAAAGACCATTCTTGTAATATATCATCATTCATACACACACACACACACACACACACACACACACACACACACACACATACATACACACACTCACCATGCACACACATGCATATAAATATATACTATATATATATACATATATATATATATTCCTACCATGCACACATTTTTCTAGAGAACTTTAATACAAAGTATATCTTGCTTTTATGAAAGAAAAAGAATGTCCAGAAATAAATATAATCCAACAGAATCTATCTTCTTGGATATATATGTACAATTATTTTCTATCTACATACAAATTTAAAACTCATGTTCACTCCACAAAAGGACTTTTCTAAAACCTTAGTCAACTGGACATGGTAGTCTGAGTCTGTAATTCTAGCAATTGGGAGGCAGAAGCAGGAAAATGGCAAGTTTGAGAATAGCTTGAGTTAATGGAGCATAATCCTGTCTCAGAAACACAAGCACCAACCAACCATTACATAAAACTCAAGTCCACTTTTGTTGCCTACAATAGGTTAAAGGCTTATTGTTATTTCATGTTGGGATGAGGATTAGTGTAAATCTATAAAATTCTCAAAATAAACTAGGGAAAACAAAGAGTATCCACTATGAACATGAATAATTTAGGCTTTTCAACTTCGATAACCAACATTGTCTGATTTTCCATGTGTGCATATTTAGAAGTTAAATAATACAGAAGAAATACTAGAAATTTAATAAACAACTTGTTCAGATAGTTTTACAAAAAGAAAAAAAAATGTCTAATGTGTCCAAAGTACATCTACTTTATGCCACCCAAACAGATGTGCCGTAGAAATAGAAGAGCATTCAAATTTAGATTCAATTGATCATATTTCTAGTGAAAGAAGTACAGTGTTTTCTCCTCTGTGTACCAGTTGCTGGAACTATTAGCAATGTCCATAGCTAATGGAAAAGGTGACTCAGGAGCCTGATTCTGGTGAGGGAACCTGTGGTACTTATGCTACCCTTGCTAAGCAGTACTAAATATAATCTTCAGAGTCCTCACAGTTACAACAAGAAAGCATACCCAATTATATCAAATTAGTATCTTAGTGTGTGCAATCATGGATCAGAGATCAGAGTTATTAAGCTATCCTTTGTAGACTAGTGCAAATGATGGAAAATATGCCTGTTCGATAACATAATGGTTTTATGAATGCATGATAGCATCTTTTATTATCTGTGGATGCTGATACTGAGAGCTTTATAGAGTTTTGTTTTTTCACATATGCAAAGCTGAAAATACAATTGGGATTCATTTTTTCTAAAGTACTTTCTGATTATTTCAAACTTTGCCATAGAACAAAAATTAGTATTTTTACAGTGCTTCAGATCCAGGGGGATAAAAATAAGACTATGATAAACAGAAACAATATTTGCACTGATTAGATAAAACAATAGAGGTCTGTAAAGACATTGATGTCAAGTGTATAACCCATTCCAGTTCTTCCCATAAATCAAGGCGGGTAAGACTAAACAATATGTTTATGTACAAACACTGCAGAAAAGATGGAATCCACAAATTTAATTGGCTACTGCGACCAGTGTCCTTAGATGAGTAACTGCTTTCCTTATGGGCCGGCCCTGTAGCAGTCTTCTACAATTTTCACCTGAGTATAGTACCAATGTTAACCAATTAAAACGCTAGATGTAGTGACTCCCCTTTCATTATCTTTGATTTTCAAAGAAAAAGGGAGCCGGCAGTCCCCTAGCTTCCTGTTCTCAAGGGACACATTTCTTCTATCTCTGTAGTTCAGCTTCCTAATATGTTATAATCCTTTGACAGAGGAAGCTGATCAGCATACATCACCGAAAGGTAGAAAAGACTGGGACTCCAACATGCCAGGATTTGAATCCTGATTGTTCCTACTTATACCTACACCTCTTCTAGCTCCTCATCCACAAACTTGACATAAGCCCTGTGCCAGATGCCCATTTATTTTTACTGCCTCTCCTTGCAACTCTTCTCTCCTCTGCCTTCTGAGATGTTAGTTTCTGGGGCACTCCCTTTGCCTTGTGGTTCCAACTAAGATTTGACTAGTTAGACTTTGGGTATGGAAGTGGACACGAGAGTAGCCAGATCACAGACTATAGAGGTCTTCTATCCACTGTGAATTGCCTAGCCAGAGGTCTTTCTCTGTCTTTTCTTTTTTTTTTTTTTTTTTTTTTTTAAGCATAGGTGTGACAGAGTTCCTCATGTTCCTTCCTAACTTCCTGTTAGCCATTGTCCCTTGCAGATTCCTGAGACTGTGCCTGGTCATTTGAATTAATCCGTTTAGCAATTGAATAGTCTTCATTTGCATATGATGTCTGTCTTCTTTAAAGATAAATGCTAGAGAAGGTATTTTTTCCCTAAGTTTTCTAAAGCATGCCAAGTATTTGTGTACATATTTCACTATTAATGCATTGGGTAAAAAAATTTTACATTTTACTTTCGGTATATTTTCAATGAATCAATTAATCAATTAAGCTAGAAATAGAACTATAATGATTTCAGAAATATCATACAGGACATATTATATGCCCTAACATATTCATCTGCTATAACCAATTCATGAGTTTCACATCAAGAGGATCATTTACTCTTAGATGATCCATAAAATTCAGTGCCTTCTGCTCATTTTTGTTTGATAAATTAATCTAAAATTATTAGTGCAAATTTGATTATGAGTACCTTGCCTTTACTTTTTTCAGGGATCTTAACTGAATTAAGAGAACTCTATAAAAATCTGTGTCAGTATAGAGTGAGAAATTCCATCCTTTCTACTGGTGTCTCTACGTTTACAAATCAATAACACAGTTATCCCACCACAGTGCTTGTGGGGAAGCCTCTTGGGTCTGTCTCAGGATGCCACCAGCTTGGAAACCTTTTCTCAATGTTAAAAAAACTTGGGGTTAAAAAATTACTATTTGTGATTCTGTTCTTTCCTAAGTAGTCAGAAACATTTTATAGTTTCTTGATCATGTTAACATATAATTATACTATTATTTTATAACAAACATAAAAATTTCAGTTTTTAACAATAACCTATATATTACAAAATAGATTTGTCAAATGTGAATTGTGTTTTCAAATTAGTGTCCCAAAATCTTCTTTGCCAGAGCCTTCTTATGGCAAACTATAAGCATTATAGATAAAGAATTATATTCATATTATTTTATATAAGCATTAAAGATAAAGAATTAATGAAGCCACTATTATCTGAATATTTACAAGTAATAATAATACAAAAATGCTTAAATGATTATAAAATAAACACTTAAGCTAATTTTAAAAGGGAAGAAAATGCATATTCCTAATCTATCAGATGTCATCTTGGGTCAATTCAATGATTTCTGTGATAGACATCATTAGTAATACAGAGAAAATAGTCAACAAAATATATGCCTTGAGCATGAAACAGTGTAATTCACTTAATAAAGTTATGCCTTTTATTTCTGACTTAAAAATGTTTTTACTGGTATGATATAGTGAGGAATGTACTTACTTATATATACTTAATTTATGTATACATTGCATATGAATTTAATCACTGCTGCACTTCCCAACATTTTTTCTTTATTTGCTATCTTAATGATATCCATTTTAATACAACAAGAAGTAGTCTCAGTACATATATTTATGTATATAAATATGTACATATGTACTTTGAGACATAAACATCATATAAGTAATGTATTTATACATTTATACATATAAATTACTTTAAAATTTTTAATTGTGAAAAACCATTATTTCTCTGGGTAAACCTACTACTGTGTCCCCTTAAATGTTTCTACAAAGTGAAACTCATTCGTACACAATTATGTAAGTTGAAACTCTAAGCCAAGTACCACTGATAATAAATATACCAACTAATAAACCTTTATATACATTTTACTCAACTTCCAAGATTATTTTACAGATGATTTTGAATTATTATTCCATTATTTCTTTTTTATTGCATAAAAATTGCACAATGTAAGGCCTTCTTATAACATAGTTTGGATTATATTGGCTGTCATCCTCTCTCTCTCTATCTCTTTCCCTGATATCCTTCTTATTCATTAATAGTCCTCATCTACATTTGTGTGTGTGTGTGTGTGTGTGTGTGTGTGTGTGTGTGTGTGTGTGTGCGCATATGTGTTCATTCTGTCATGGTTAGAGTTGATGTATTTTGTCTATGATTTATGAGCTTCTGTTAATTTATTTGTTGTGAATTGTTTAGTTAGGGCAATATTGTTTGTCAGTTAATCAGTTAATGCTAGTGTTTACTAGCTTACTGAAGTCTACTCAGAAAGCCATTGCCTGTGTTTACATTTTAACACTACAGTTACTACTCTGAGTTTCAAACATTCTGTGATTCTTTTTTTCTTTTTTTAAAGAATCTGTTTTGAGTAAGTTTTGTACTAATATAAAACAGGAATCTCATTTCATTCTATTCTTCCTTGTGTGGACATTTTGTTTCCTGGCACCATTAATAACAAGGCTGCCTTCTCTATGATGTAGTTGCTTAGGTTTGGCTCCGTTTCTCAAGTATATCTCATTGGCTATAAAAGACACTGTTCTTTTTGGAAGTCAATACTATCCTGAAAATAGACAAAAGAAAATTCTCTCTGCTCTTTAGAAATGCATAAAGGACTACAGGAAATTACACGTCATATATGCTATGATATAGAATACGTGCTAATGGCTAAGTTTAGAAGATTTTCTATTGTTATAGGGAACAGTTGTTAATGCCTCCGTCATGAGAACAGGTGCCCACAGTAGATACTAAGACATGAAGAATCAGTATACCTTCAAAAAGAGTTGCTATACTTTGACAAGGAAAGCAAAAGAGACAGCGTGATTTGTGAACGAAGGAACTTTATTGAAAAGAGAATTGTTTTCTAAAACCTCCACTATGGTCTAAATAATCCTAATGCAAAAGTGACAGAAACAGATGTCCCACTTTCTTGTGTTCTAAGGACTTCTGCTTTTTTTTTTTTTTTCCAGCTTAGAGACTCTATCACCAACAGTTGGATGATAATCACTGCTTATCATTTTAAATTTTTGCCAAGATTATATTACAATATAGTTACATCTTTTCCTTATCCCCTTCCTCCCTCCAAACCATCACCTGTACCACACTCTTTCATATTAATGGTCTCTTTTTCTTTAATCAATCTCTGGTGTTGGTAGTGGTTGGTTGTACATGTATATGTAACTTAATACCTAAGTACAATCTGCTCTGTCTGTATTACCTAATTTCTATGCATGCTTTCAGTGCTGAACTGGGATTTCTTAAAGCAGAAGGTAGGGTGAAGTGGAAGGAATATACTTTGGAGCTTGGATAATGACAAATGTCACATTCTTGTCTGTTCCAATGATAGAACTTAGTGCTTTGTGTAGACTTAGTAAACTGGAAATGGACTTGTCTGGCAGAGCAGGTTATATTCTTAGTATAGCAATTACCATGAAAGGCAAAGAAGCTCAGACTATCCTGGATATATAGTAGGCTGAAGATGCTCATACTGTTTCTTTTTCTAACATGTTCCCTTTGATACAACATTAACCTTAAAAAAAAAAAAAAAAAAAAAAAAAAAAAAAAAAAAAAAAAAAACTTGAAGATTTCCCCAACCGTTTATGCTGTTAATGAAATTATAAGCACTGCTTTTATCCCCCAGCAAGGCTGCTGTTCCATCTGCTCATCTTCTTTCTGTGAGGATGCTAAAACTATTGAGAAAGTGTAGTTAAAACAAAACAAAAAAACAAAACAAAAACAAAACAAACAAACAAACAAAAGAAACAATAAGCAGGTTTGTTCCTTTCAAAGTCAAAAGTCTACAGTTTGGTTGGGTGGTTTTGAGACAGTGTCTCTCTAAGTAACACTGGAACTTCTTATGAACAGATGATTAAAGGCATGTGTCACCACACTTACCTTTACAATTCTAAAATTGCATTTATCAAAATAATGTCTTCGATTACTGCCTCCCCACAATCCCCATTTTATATAAAGTTAATGCGTTGTAACTCTTTAGGAGCAGAAACTTACAGATCTTTTCTATAAAAGGCTTGTCATGTGGTGAAAAGTGTGGAGATCACTTTGATAAATTCTTGTTACTGCAGCATAACCTAGCAAAGCTTGACTATCATTCTGAAACTATATCCTACTTATTTTGATATTTAGTTAAATCCTAATAGGGGGGATTTTCACATAAACAACCAAATCTTAGGATATGGGCTCTGCTGAATAAATTAATGGTAGGAGAATCTAAAGATGCTCTACACAAAAATAGAAAGGCTATGAATATTTGAAAAAAACAAAAAAAGAAATTTTAAAGAAAAATCAATTCCTTTCATTTACTTTAAAATCTTAATGTTTTTGTTGTTTCTGTGTATTAATGTGCTATCATTCTGAAAATGAGGAAAAAAAAGAACTGACTCTACCCCTGTTATTTAGATATCTTGTAATCTTCTAATAGGCTTAATTATGATCTATTTTTATGACATGAAATTGCAGTGTCAGAATTCTTTCAGTATATTTTTTTCTTTTTCTTGTGTTTTCCCTTCTTTTTCGAACCATATCTGTGTAAGAAAGACTGTATTCATTTCTTTCTTTCTTTATTTATTTCTTTATTTCTTTTTTTTTTCCAAATAAGGAATACTTTTACCTGCTTCTATGGCTGTTCTCTGAAATTTAGTTATCTTATTCATGTAATTTTTAATTTAAAAGAATTAGGTTTCAGTTTTTATGAACTAATTCACACAGCTGTCTCTTGGTAATTTCCTACCACTGCATCTTTTTGTGTTCCTTGGATCAAATTCGTAAAGCAGTGAAAACTATGTTATGCCTGTGGATAATATGAGCTATCAGCCAATTTCCTGATATGAAGAACTGATGATTTTTAAAGAATATAATGTCACGTTAGTCACTTTGGAATTCTGAGTACATCACAAATATTTATAATCATTGTTCACAATCATATAAGCAGCATCTATGAATAAAGAAAATTTTGAATAAATTACCTGTGGATATAATTGAAATGAGAGATATTACACAAGCTTCATATCATACTGGAACTTTTTTCATTTAATTAATCTAATTTTAAATGATCCTGAGTTTTCATCTAGTTAAATTCTCCATTTTCTACTTAGCCACAATTTACTGATCTTAGCACATTTTTGAATGTGCCAAAACATAATAGTGGCATGCATTCTTAAAAGACATAATTTATTTCATGTTATATACAGAACTAAAAAATCAAAGATGTTCCATGTTCCTATCTATATGTATATTCTTATGAAGAATGTTGTGTTAGTATAAATAAAAATTCTGAAAACAGACATGCTTGTGTTACAGGAAGCATTGTTTATTTGTTTCAATTTTCTGATATTTTCATAATTCGTCAATTTATCTACATACAAAATTTCCACTTATAAGTTTGCAGCAATACAATTTTTAATTATATTAGCTGATAGTTGCTAAGATAGAGTTTACTGTTTTAAAATTATTTTCATTCATTTATTATTAATTTAATCTTACTCTCTACATATAAAATCTAGCTATTAATAAAAAAATTAGCCTAACAATTGTTAAATTATAAAAAAATTGAATAATCTAGAAATGATGGTCTTTTTTTTATTTCACTCATTGAAATATTGCCCTGTTTGAGTTATGCAAAAATGCTGGAGGAGTTAACAATTTTTAAAGCATACAATTTTGAAAAAAAACCACATATTTGCACAAGATACTATTTCTCCTATAAACTAAAGGATTTATTGATAATCAAAAAATTAGATGACATTGTCTTTCTTTTTGTATGTGTATAGAGTTCTTTATCATTGATACCCACTTATGACTTGTGATCTTTTCTAAACCAGCTTTGCTCTAGAGCTTCTAATAAAGTTCCATGCTTTAGTTACGTTTTCTATAATACTTGAGATGCTCAAAACAGATTACAAATTTAACCAATGTTGATTTGTCATGGATGTCACATTAAACATAAACTTTAAGGCAAGTCTGATTTTAAATGTGAAAAAGTATGTGCTTTGTGATGGAACAGTTCTTTCGTTTCCTTATGTGCCATGTTATCTCTTCAAATTACTAATGTAAAGAAATAAGGGCTTCTGTAGGCACTATTTATACCCATTGGGTAATAGTGAGTTAGGTTTTATTTACTGTTTGCAATGATAGATTTCCTTGAGAACAGCAGTACCCTCACCCACATTTCCCCAGTTCTGTGCAATCCTAAGAACACATCTCCCGAAAACCTTATCCAGTAGTAAACTTTCCTGCTAAAGATTAATAAACTTCTCTTGAAACTTATATCTAATTTATGTGACTTTAAGGGTCATGCTTTAATAACAATGATGAAACACGATTATTACTTCCTAATGCTGAAATTACAGTTTTTACATTGTAAATTTTTCCTGCTATGCGCCCTGTGGCACTAACATCTTTATCACTCCATGTGTTTCTAGTTTTAAAACCTTTACCCCTGCTGTTTGAAAAATATTTCTCATTTTCGTCCCCTATGGAGTACAGAAATCCCTAAAGGCAAAGCCATTAGTGATCTCTCTGCCTTTTCCCAAACACGTATTATGATCACCAGTGCTGTTCCCCTGCCTCATTGGCTTTTGGTAAAGTATGCAAATGAGATGTTCAAAATACACACTTTTTGCAACCGTGCAAGTTCATACTGATTTATAAAATGGGAAGGCTATTAAAGTGACTGAAAATGTCAGCAAGATTTATGCATGGGTGACAAATTGTATTGGAAATGTTCATTTTTAACAGACTGCCTTAGGTTTTTTTTTCCCTTTCTAAAACAACCTAGATATGTCTCAGAGATACATTTGTTTTAACACTGTTTTTCCTCCCCAAACACACTTTTGACAGTGACTTTTTGACTGGAAAAATAAACAATGCTACTTCACAATCACACAAATTGTATTTTATCACTGAGAGGAGCATTTAGAAGATGAAAATTCCCCTTTGACACCCATTTATTCTGTATGCCATTAGTCCATGAACAATCGAACAGTTTCACTTTATAATAGATAACTTAAATTTTACACATAAATACTTCATTAGTAAGATGCAACCTTATTATTTAACTATCAAAACAATTACCCAGTCACCCTTGAAGGAAATACTCATTTGTACAAAAATGTACAATTTAGGAAAACATAAGAGTGCTGGGTGACATATAGAGTTTATGATTCCATCTTTTAAAAATTTTACAGAAAAGAATTTTCCATGGTCATAAAAATACTGAATTTTTTTCTTTATTGCTTATGAATTTGTTTTAGTATCTCCAACTATTGTCTGCAGTTCTAACAAGCAGTGATGTCCTCCTGCCAGTCCAAGTGGGGTCTCTGAGCAGAGGCATTGGTTTATATGTCTGGATGGTAGCCACTTATTTAGTGAATGAAACTAAAGGGGCCATGATCCCGAGCAAGTTTATGCAATGTCATCTCAGATCATCCTGGAAAGCATCAAACATACACATAGACATAACAGAGAAGTCCCAAGGAGAACAGTGTGGCATGTCACATCCACAGATAATTAGATTATAGAAATGAGAAGCTGGGAGGGAGAAACTGCTTATGATTAATTTTTCAAAGAGCATATCTTGAAATGGCATGATTATATGGCTTGTTTAGTTGGGATACTTTGGTAGTAGAATTCTAATTCTACTTTTTATATTCAGATCAGTTGGTACCAATACTATTATTGCAACTGACTTTCCTAATTAGTTCATTAAGTTGCATAACAATTGGTTCACAAGTAACAACTCTTCTTGATGTTAAAACTGTGAAAATAAAATTGATTTACATCCTACTTCTGATCATTCAGTCTTCCACATTCATATGTCCTGGTGTTTCATAAAGTTCTCCATACGCTGGTGCCAGCCTCTTTCCATTTTCACTTAAGTGCCATGTCAATACTCTTGCTTATTAAAGAGGCTTAGTGTTATGAATTGTACTGCAAAACACAAATACGGTGAACGGGCACAAGATACAAAAGCCAATGCTCTTCATCAAAAGTTGCCATCCCATTGCTTATGGGAGAATGGGGTCTTTTTGAAGAAAGCAATAGGGGTTATGAAAAAATACACAAAGATTTGTGTAAATGACAACATAGACACAACTTGAAGAAATAATTTTGTCATTGGTATTGATCATTTCTCTCTAAAATATTGCTTTTACTCAAATACAGAAAGGCAAAATAAAGTATTAAAATCAACTATTTTCTAAGACGAGCCACCATAAAGATATTAACACTGAAATATCTACATAGCTTTTTCTCTTTACAGTTTTAATATGTTCCCATGATGATTAGAAAGTCCCTGTCTATTCTCAATGTTACAACTTGCCTTCATTTATTATCAAGAAGAATATTTTCTTTATTTAAAGTTATTTTATTTTTAATGCATTATACGAGTCTTTTGCCTGTATGTATGTGTGTTGACGACCATGTGCATGACCAAAAGAAAAATTGGAGTTATAGATGCTTTTGAACTTTCTCATTAGTATGGAAATTGAACCTAAATTTTGAAAGAACATGTCTTACTAAGATTATCACTCTGACCCTAAGAAACATATATTATTGACTTATAATCATAATTCATATTTTAATTCATAATATATGATAGACATCAACAAAGGAGATGAGCAGAGAATAAGTTTATATCTGTGGTAATATCCAAAGAAAATCCCATCTTTCTCATGACCTCTGCATCAAAATATACTGGAGGAATAAGCTACTAAAATTCTATATTTGCAAATCCAAACCATGAATCTTAAAGGAGACAAATAAAGCACATGTGATTGGGTACATAAACATGAAATGTAATTATGTGGAAACACTTTTTTAAATATAACTTTAAAATCAATCTTTATCCCTCTCCCAGGAAATAAATTTAAAATTTATTAAATTTTATCAAATAAATTAAAATTAAAATAATCAAGACTGCACTTTGCATGTTGAGTATAAGTAGACCCATTGCTTTACAGTCATATTGGAAACTGTTTCTTCTGTACAATTGTAAATGTATCAGACTTGCTATTTCCTGTGATTTCTTTCTGTGCAGTTGTACCCTATTGGTTTATTTATTAATAATGCATTCTTATCTACATAGTGGAATTTTCCTAAGCAAATAGTGTTGGCTTATTTGAAGAGATAGTAACTGACAATGTAATAAATATCAGCACTGACCAATGCAAAGGAGGTTATAGAGTGGTTAAGCGTTTAGACTTCCTACCAGAATGGCATATGACTTTGGGTGAAGAGAAGGACTATTCTCAAGAAATTCTTGTGTCAAAATGACCGTTGGTTTCTGGAGTTAAAGCAACGGAGGAAGCACAAAAAGGATTAGAATTTTCCTTTCGTATTTTATCCTTTTCACAATGCAGGGCAATCTCTTGAATCTATCTGTGTATTTTTAATGAGATCATCTGTTTATGTTTAATCATTTCACAAATAAAACCTTTCTCTGACACTTTAAGAATACAGATAGGTTTCTAGTTTTTCTCAAAACAATTTATATAAAACATACTATTTAATTAACTTCCACCTTCCTTACAACATGCTCATTTACTTTTTGAAATCTCAGCCTTGCTGTTATTGGACAGTAAAGACACTGCAACAGGACCTGTCAAAAGACAATTTTCTTCCTTGAATGATAAGCAATGGAACATGTAAGAACAAAAAGGCAACTGATTAATGGCATGCAATCCATCTACAATTATCTTGCCCGTGTAACACTGTCATTGTATAGATTGGAGTAGATCATTAAATTATGTGACAGCAATCAGCCATCTAACGTTAGAAGAGGTGGGAAGAGCCAATTTAAAAACTTAATTTCTCAGGATGATACAGTAGCCTGAGAAAAGGAGTCAATTTAGAGAAAATTACCATATGTACCAACCGGAGTGATAGATGTGAGCCTTGGATAAGCATTTGTTCCTGTGCTCACAATGTTTGAAAAAGGTCAAGAATGCCGCTTCAAACACATATTTGAGAATGGTGGCCACCCAACGCACCTAGCACTTAGAAAAGTAAAATACAGACTCTTGGAAGAAATATGTTCTCATTATGGTCGTCTATGTGCTTTGCTTCCCACTTATAAGACAATCATTTGCTTTCAGCCAAGTGCCAACTACAAATACCATGATGTTCAGGCTTTGAACTTCAGTGCAAACATTCAGGTTATAAAACATGTCAGAAAAATTTGTCTAGATTTTTTTCTATGATGATTTCATTATGACATGTTTAAAACAAATAATTCGTCTGTATTTCACATGTGAAATTGAACATTTATTAAATACTTCTCTCCAATGGTTGGCATTTTATTAATGGCCACAATTTTAAAGTTTATGAGTAAATTCCACAGCAATGTAGCATTTGATTTCCTATAGCTTACTCAAGATAATCTATACTAACTTTCTGTAACTGTTTTCTTCTGAAAAATAGGAACTTGGTTACCTGGTTCTGTTAAGAAGACATGTTTATTGGGACCAATAAATATAATTTTAAGCAAAATAACTGTATCATAATCATTTTTATGTTCAGAAAGAGAAATTCGTATAAAAGAATCAAAATTTCTATTAAAAAGTATTGGACAATTCTCCAAAAATCGAGTATATTGAGAGACAGTTAAGCTATAATTTTTCTTCTCAAACTTCATTAAATCATACGTGAGAGTCTCAAAATAATTTACTGGTTTTTGAGATTGCTCTTCTCACAATTTACTCATTATACCTGTTTATTTATTATTTTAATTACATTTTGGGTTATTGATAATGATAGTAATATTATTCAGACCTTCCTGAGATTTTATTTTCCAACTCTTCTATGACTTATAATGCATTAAATACTTCACTTAATCCTGACAACATTTGTATTGACCTCACCGAGGCCAGAAAAAAAAAAAAAAAAAAAAAAAGACAGTACTTTAATTCATAACAGCAAAAAGAAAAGAAGGCCATTGGCCCCTATGTAACTTGGTCACTGAATCAAAATCATAGCTGCTCTCCTGTGTATCTTAGAACTCACCAGAAGGAACAATTACATTATACACATGAACTTACAAATATCTAAGAGTTCCTATGTAATTGTACTAAGCCTTGACATTACACTGTTGGGAGACCTCTTTTTGAAGAATTATGTAACATAATGAAGATGCTAATACTCATTTAGAACTAGAGCACTCAAATATCATCCTCACGCTATTAATATGATAAAGATCATGTAATCTTATTTTAAAATTACTTTCTCCTGTGTTGCTGTTTGTATTTTCACTGGTGATCTCTTTTTGTGGTCACAATTTCTTAATGATTCTGATTTTGAGTATACTGAAGTGGCAAATTAGTCTTTACTGTAGAACATTTGGTCTTTAACTGAAAATTGGTCATTCAGAAAAGCTGCTCCATAAATCATAATTTACCCTTTGTTAGTAAATAACAAAACATTGTTAACATCTGATTTTAGGGTTTTGCTTTATTTTCCCATTATACGGACTATAAGACTAGGAACATCCTCTGTTACAAGCACCTGCTTTAGTGAATTCAGAGTCTTGTGTTTTCCCATTCTTGCTGTTTCCCTCAGTGACAAACACCCGAGGCCATAACCTCTTTTCATTTAACCACAGGAACTGTACCTCTTGCTTGGTCTTGCTGCATGGAAAGAAGGAAACTTAGAGTTTTCTGCATCAGTAACTAAACACAGAATGTGCAGCACTAAGAGTCGAGAAATAAAAATAGGAGCCAAGTTAAATTTCAATTTCTGATGAACAACAAACATAAGAGGTTTTTAGTTTTCTGTGTTGTCTCATTTTGTTTTTCGTACTTGCTGTTATAATTTGGATGTGACATGGCTTCCAAAGGATCATGTGTTTGAGCAGTTTCAGAAGGTAAGAAGCTGGGGACCATTTTTAAGAGATGTACAACCTATATGATGTAGGGTTATATTAATTGTTTTTTGTTGAGGGGATAAAATACCCTGACAGAGCAACTTTAGGAAGGAGGGGTTTATTTGGGCTCCTACTCCAATGGTGTAATCCATCATGGAGGGAAAGCTGAGGTGGCAGGAATTTAAATCATCTGCTTGCCTTGTGTCTGCAGTCAGGAAGAAGAGAAATGGATGCTTGTGCTCAGCCCACTTTCTCTAGTTTCTGTGTTTCGGGGCCTCAAGCCAGGGGATGTTGCTACACACAGTGAGTTTGGCTTCCTACCTCAACTAGCCTGATAAAGACATTCTCCCACAAATATGTACAGTGGCTTTTTACCTAGATAGCCCTAGATTTCATGAAAATGATAACTGAAATTACTTATCATAAACCAGTTCTTGTCAACTTGACAACATATGCCATTCAATGCTTTATCCCCATGGTCTCATAATATAAAATACACTCCAACTTCAAAACTCCCTATAGTCCTTAAGAATTCCAACAGTTCAACAATTCAAAATCCATTCCTCATCTAAGACCCAAGAAAATTGTTATTTATGAATTAAAACTAAGAAAACTCACATTTCCAACTTAGGCACTGAATAAAAATCCTCAGTCTATATTGAGACAATTTATGGGCAAGGAATAATTAGACCAAAGCCAAACCAAAATACAGCAGGTCTAACACAAAGCCTGGCATTTCAATTTACAACATCTAGGGCTCACAGTTAAATTGGCTGGGCTCCTAGGTTTTAGGTAGCTACGTCCTCTTGCAACTTCAGCATGCAGCTATCTCTTAGATAAACTCTACTACATGTTTTCAGCATTTCTTAGCAGACATTTGATGGTGTTTGTCTCTATAACATAGCAGGATCTCTTACAATTAGTTTCAATCATCAGAGCTTCAAACAGTGGTTTCACAGGACCTGTTTGGAGGTATCCTGACCATACAACACATTAAGCTGCTTTCTGAAACCATGGAACAAGATTCTGCAACACTCTTTTTCAGTCTTCGATCTCCCATGCCTGCAAAACCAGTGTCACATAAATGACATAATCAAGCTTTGCTATAGCACTGAGATGTAGCCTATTCCATTTGGACTACAGGTACACCACTTTCTGGTGCTGATACAGCAAAAACACTTTCCCTTTGAGAAGCAGCAGATTCCTTCAGTTTAGACTTTTTACTGCACAAATGGAGCCTCAAATACATGGGGTTTGCCCTCAGGACTGCTGAAGTACAGGAAGTTTCTTTTCAGTGGTTCTCATCTCTCTAATAAAAACATTTCTCAGCATCTGCCTAAGGGGTCCTGTGTTGAAATTTATTCTGCAAATAAATAAATGCTCTGCTCGTTATCTTTAGTTAACTTCACTGATGTTCTCTAGATACAAGAAGAATGCAACAAGACTCTTGGCCACCATAAGCATGATCCCTAACTTTGACAACACAGAGTTCTTTTTCCTCTCAGAGATCTCATTAGTCATGAATCTAATTATAAGTCTCTCGGGGTTCTTATTGCTACTCTTCTAAGATACCTCAAAAACCAACAATAAAGATCCACTTCTAATATTTAAGGGCCTTATTAGCCAAACCTTCCGACATTCTTCAACAAGCATATTTCAAAGGCCTAAGAAACAACACACTCAGGTTTGGCACAGCTGAGGTCCTACTTTTTCCTCCTAATTTTTCTTGTCTTAGCTACTCTCTGTTGCTTTCATAAAATACTCTGGTAAGAGTTTAATAAGGAAGATTTTATTTTGGGTCCCAGTTCAAGTGTGAAATTTGCCATGGTAGGGGAGTGATGGTTCGGGAGCGTAAGACACCTGGTCATTTTATGTCTGTAGTCAGAAAGAAGACAGGTATGAATCCCGTGCTCCCCTTATTTTCTCCTTTTATACAGTCCAGATCTTTTTCCAAGGAATGGAGCCACCCATGGTGTGAGGGTCATTTACCTCAGTTAAGCCGATGTATATAATCTCCAGGAGCGCTGTTCAGAGGTCTGTCCTCCTGCTTATTAAGTACATAATTGAGATTAACTACTGTATGGGCTTAACTGGTAGATGTAGACCACTAATAATTGGCTTTGAAGATGAATGTCCCTTTTTCTTCCAAGGCCATCTTTCTGCTTTCTGATCAGAATGTCAAGAAGTCCTAGACATACACTACTATTGTCAGGAATGCCACCATATCTTTCCCTACAAAAATCAACTGTACATTTGTGAAAAAAAAACAAACAAACAAACACTTTTTTCCCTCAAGTTCCTTCTGTCATATTGTGTGTCATAGCTACAAAATAAGTGACAATACTCACTTAAATGTGATGTATTTTCATCTAGCGTAGGTCATATTTTGAAGGTTATTTGTCAAGCTCACAAAAGTTGCTCTGCGCTCCACAACTATAATCTACCATGCTCAAATTAATACAACACAAACTTTATATCTATTTCTTATTTCCAAAGAAGAAAAATCCCTGAAGTTCTCATGATCATTTCAACATAAACTGACCTGAAGAAAAGGACAATGAAGAACAAAATAAATGATAAAGCAGAGGCAACATCAATCCATTGGGATTAAAACACATACTTTTGGAACATTATGACCATATATGCAAATCAATGAACTCAGGAAGATCTGAACAGCAAAATGAGCAGGAACCTGCATCAATGCCAGGAAAGAAGCCTGAAGCTTAGTTTGATTGCCTTGAAGTCTATCTCCATACATCACTGAATGTATGAAAGACACTCTTTGCTCATATAAAAGTGCTGTAACCACCTACTTCTCAGAAGATCTTTTCATACCAGCTCCTGAATTCTAAATGTATTATTATTCTCTGTGTGTTCATATACTCAGGAAACATTATATTACCTAGCAATTACTTATAATCTAACACTGAACACACACTTGTTGTATTTACTGCACATTTTTTCATATCAAAATTTAAGTTTCCTCAAGATATTGAGAGACCTTTCCTACTTCCCCTCACGTTGGGATAATGCCTTCAAAAAGACTCATCTGTTAATGGCATACACTTCAATGATATCAAATTGTGATGAGGAGCAAGCTACTTCCTCAACTTGCTCAGGCATCCTCGCTCACTTTGTTTTGTTTTCTATTTCATCCATGATCCTACTATGATGCCATCAGCTGTCAGGCCTCATCAGAAGCAAAAAGTATGCTAGCATTTGATCTTATATTTTTCTGTCTCTGGACATAGGCTCTTAGTGCATTTTCACATTTCATAATAATATTTCATAGTTTCATAATAGACAGCTTTAGATGTTTAATTATAGCTATGAACAATGTATTAATACACATATATTGGTATTTTTGTACAGTTAGATGGGTGTATAATGTGTACCAGAGGACAATGATTTTTGTTTTGGAAATTTCCTAAAAGTGTTTGGATTTGTTCAGCAATCGTCCATCAGCCTTCTTTTTAGGACAGGAAAATATAAATGCTGAGTGATTCTGCATAATTTCAAAATAAGAGAAGAATTCTTTTTCAAGCACCCCACCTTGCAAAGGTTGAATAAAGGGATGAATATAAATTAAGAGAAGTTTTACATGAAGAGATAGCTTACACACACATACACACATACACACACACACACAAACATACCACACATCACACACATACACACACGCACACTATCATGATTTCTAAAACTAGAATTCTGAGCATTATTTTCATTCAAAGAAAACTGAAAACACAGAGGAAGTGAAAATATTACCAAATTTTTGTGTAAACAGTTTATGCTTATCGGCTTAGCAACTAGACATTTTCTATTTCACCTGCTTTATTCCCTGTTGCTACTTGATTTTTGTCCCTTCCATCATCTAATAGTTACTAAAACATCAAAGACCTTTACTAGTTCAGGACATTTAAAGCAGTATCTTCCTTACACAACACTTTATTCGTGACCATCTTTGCTTTTATTACTTTATGCCTTTTACTTACAGAACTTTCAGCTACAGATCTGACACAGGTAAAATGTCAAATACCATACAATTCTATTTCCTAGCCTATTGGCCGGGAGATCATAAAGAACACTCTTTCAATTCATCACATGCCCTGATTGCACGGTCTGTTTCTGTGAACAGAGTCTAAGCATCCTTGCACCAACCTCATGGAGCAATATGGCAAAATATAAAATGAAGAAGCAATTTTGGACCTTTCGGCCTCTAATTCCTGAAACAGTGGCTTTCTTCTACACGTAAATGATCAGTTCAGCACAGAAGTTTCAGACCTCACTTAGACTGCTTGATATTAAGGAAAAAGGCTAATGGACAATGTTATAATTCATGAATAAGTATTTAACACATAAGCTAGAATTTATTTTTGAAATATGCTTTTCAGAGAAACTTAATTTATAGAAAGTCTATTGTGACTTTCTGTTGAACTAATATGGGCTGAAGTAAAGGGGGCTGCATGAAAGGAGGTTTGAAAAGCTTTGTTTAACATGGAGTAAAAAGGAGCTTCCAAAGATACTCTTAAGTATAGTTTTATATTTATTGCACTTAATTTAACAAATTATTGCAGGAAATACATAGACAGCACTTTCCCAGTAAAATTATTATACTTAAATGAACTTTTGACAATGTATTAATTACAAGGACATGACCACATTTATACTGCTGATCCAGTAATTACACACATTAAAGAAATATTTATCCACAAACCATACAGTGTACTTCGAAAACAGCATTTATTGCCAAATTACATTTCCTGGATCTTCGTGTCTAATTTCCAGTTACTAGTAATTTTTTTAACTGTAAGCAAATGAAGTAAGTGATGAGAAACTTGAAAAGTACTTTATAAATAAAAGCTTATTGGTGTGGAAAAATTGAAATGTTGATCTTTACAACCTCAGACTACTTTTAGATGGAAAAATAATCCTGTGACACCTAAGTTTATGTTGTTTTGATCTAAGGAAAGCATTAACAGTCCTTCCAACTCCCTCTCCTTTCGTGCTGATTCCTGAGATTTCACAATGAATAAAAATCCTAATTTTTAAGTCACATTGCAACACAACACTTGGTAATAATACGGAAAATGTTAATATAATATGCATGAATCTGAAAGATATGATGATTATCTAAGAAAGCACAAACAATTCAGGAAACATCAGAAATGATTCAGGACATAATGGGGAAATTTCTATTATAAACAATTCATAGATACAAATACCTCCACTTTGATAGTGTAAAGCATTATGAAATAAAGGAAGGGAGACTACTTTTTGGCGAATTCACAGATGGAGAGGGAGAGTGAATTAAAATATAGTACTAGGATACTGAAATTAACTAAAGGCCTCTTTTGTTTCCCAAGAGCATATTTTACTAAGCTTAATAAATACAAGGAATGCTTTTCTTGACTAAGACATTCTAAATGCTGATACTCAATCCACATCTTTGGAATAATTCTTCTTAATTGAACATCCTGAGCACATTACTCAGGGGATATTTTAAGCCTATGGGCAATTTAGGCAAAGTATACATTGATTTTCAATTTTATATAAAAGAAAAAATAACAAATTTTAAAGCCTCTTACTAATGGTAAAAAAGAAAGCAATGTTATTAACAGCTGATCTCTTAATATGAAAAATATAATAGTAAATATGGAAAAATAATAGAAAATATTTTTATTAAGTATGTATGGAACTGGAATTTTATCATTAGTTTTATCATACAATCTTTATATTTTCCAACACTGGTATTAAGTTTGAAAATAAACCATCAAAGTATAAAGATTGAATATAGCATAGGTCATGGTCTGACCAAATATGAGAATGTTTTTAAATATTGACAAGACTCCTGATTAAATTTCTATATTTAAATTTTTATAAATTAATATTTTCATTATTATTTTATAATTTCATAAATTAATATTGACATCAGCATGATGTACATACTGAATGTGGCAGAGTATTAATTCTTCACAAAGTTTCATGTCAATTTCCAAAAGCAGTTTGATTTTAATGACAGTAAAGTAGATTTTCAAATACACAGAGTAGAACAATATACAGAAATTGAGATGCAAATGATCATTATTAGAAATTACTAAACTTTGTCTGGTGTTTCAGCCCCTACTGAAAATATCAAACAAATTAGTTGAAATTTTCTAATGAGTTTATATCAGAATAAGGGACATCGAGCAACAAAATTGTCCTAAAGTTTTCAAAGTAGAAAGTAACTTCTGTTGTTATAGTTTGCATCATGAGAATACAAATGATATTGAGTATTGAGCAGATTAAAACTAACTAAAATATTTTTTCTGTAATAAAATCATTGATGTGTATACATAAATGCATCTATATGTACATACATATATAAAGTTTAACAGACAACCTTAATAGAAGTTAAGACACAGGTTGCATCCCTTGCTTATGTTTACTTGCAAACCAATGGTGGAAAAGTATTTGGAAAACATACTTAACATTTGTAGACCTTTTTGTTCATCATATCTTAAAGAATAGATTTTAGCTGCTATTTGCATAATCTTTGTCTTTTTTCACACTGTATGTAGTCTAGAAATAACTGATAGTATATACACAGAACCATACAGAGAAGCTGTATACAAACAAGAAAATATTCTACATAAGGCACTCAAAAAGCCATAAGTTTTAGCATCAGCAGGAGTTTTGGTAGTAATGTAATACCAAGGGATGCCTCTGTTATTCTTACCAAAACATAGATATATTCTGTTATTAAGACTACACATAAAAATAATTTGAGATTAAAGTTTGAAAGATTGTTTCTGCTATGAGGAAGAAAAGTAGAGAAAAAATAGAATAATATTCCTTTGTCCATAATAATAATTATTAAGATTAGAATATGTTCTCCTACACTAAAACTTAGTAGAACATTATCACTGTATTTCTATCTGAACTTTTGTATAGTTTGTGTTTATGGGATATGGTATATCAATGATTTTTTAAAAGGTTAGATTATTGAATTAACTAAGATCAGGAAATCATCTGTTAATCTCAAAATGCTTTACATTGATATAGATTTTGGTTTATTCATACAAATTTAAGGCCAATTTGGTTATTCTGTATGTGTTTTTCTATTCTTGTTTAAGGTATGATGGGAGAAGGGAAAGGGGGAACCAGTAGGAGGTATGGAAAAAATTTTAAAAAGAATAAAATTTTAAAAAAAAAGATAAAAATTTAGGCTTCTCCATCTGCCTGTGTTCCAAGAATGAGAGTGTCAGACAGTTTGCTGGATGTAGAATCCTACTTCTGTGCTACTAACTTAGAAAGATACACTCCCCTTGGACATCAGTCATGCCAGCTCATAAACTTCTTTATCTACAGTTCCTCTTTGCAATTCCTCTTTGTCATCATCAATCACAGTAGAGGCAAGTACATTTGAAGAAAACAGGACTTTAAAGATAAGTAGCTGAACATTGATTCTGCACTTCAAATATTCTTGATACAGAGTATATAATGCCACCATAGAAGTTTGATGGAGACCCTAAAGGCTCGAAAAACAATTTAGAACGTAGTCAGTTCTTTTGGCTGCCCATAATTGTTGGAGGACAAGATCATATTTCTGAAGAATTCACACCTCGTTTGCAAGATCTAAAGAAAGCGAGGTTGACAGAAACATAACGTTTCCTCCTTCCTGGCTAGCTTTCAAAGTGTCTTGTAATAAATATCAGTAAATGCATTGAATCATGCCTGCTCAAGTGGTTGAAAAATAATGATAGCTGAAGGATCAGCTATCAGGGGATGCTCAGGAAATATGAAGAACTGGGGTTTGGAAGAATAAAAGAATTAGAATATAAAAAGGTGAGCAACA
This sequence comes from Phyllotis vaccarum, assembly GCA_033318265.1. Taxonomy (NCBI): domain Eukaryota; kingdom Metazoa; phylum Chordata; class Mammalia; order Rodentia; family Cricetidae; genus Phyllotis; species Phyllotis vaccarum. The sequence continues at coordinate 38,384,561 of JARWLC010000002.1, read as the reverse complement.
ACACCATTCTCTTGACAGGACACAGCCATTGCAATCATGAAGTAAATGCAAATGTAGCTGCTTTCACTGCATTATAACAAAGCAGGCCCTGTTGACAATAAGTCAAGAATGGGGAAGATGCTGAAGAGACACCATACCCTTTCAACTGAATGAATGACTACTGATAGTCGTAAGAGATAAGTGCCATCATCTTTGTTTTGTATGAACTGATGACCTCATTAGATTCCAGTAAGTATCATCAAACCTATAGTCACAAAGACTTCCCTGGTTAAATTCAAAGGATCACAAAACAAAACTACTAGATATGAATGTAAAAAAGAGATTAGTAGAAAGGAAGAAGGAATACAGGGACAGGAAGGAGACAAAAATATATAAAACTGCTTAAGAATAATGTTTTCAAAAGAATAAATAAAAGACAAGTATAATTAAGTAACAAGACTTGAATTAATAAATTCCACTATAAAGTAGTAGTTTTATTTTAATTTTTTGTCTGAAACATTAGTACACTCAGCATTTTTTGTGATGCACTAAAATTTAACATGCTTTTATGGAATATAATTTTAAATATTCTTTGGAAATCCATTTCATATGGAAAAAATCATGAAATATAAATAAAATACAGATATGGAAGAAATTATGGAAAAGTATTTCTTTACAAGTGCTCTCCACAATAGAAATGGCAGTTTGGTGATAATAGGAAAAACATTAGCTAGAACAGCAAAACTTAGAAAGACAGTTAAGATTATCTTACCAACAATCATAAAAGTGTTTATGAAAGACCGAATTACAATTTTGAAAAGATTTCCATAAAATGTAATGTGTAGATTTTAGTAGACAGAAATTAAAATATGGTTCTTTAGAGAAAAATAAATATAAACAAGCAAAATTCTTCTTAGACTTTAAAGTAAAATGTCAGAGAAATTAAGATCTTTATGGTACTATCTTATGATTATTAAAAATACAATTCTAAAATGAATGACAAAATGTAAACTGTGTCTGTGAATGTACAAAGGTATGTGTCACCAGAAAAGAGATACACGATCTAAAGCTAAAGCAATTGTGACGAAGTGATCCATCAGAACTCAAAGAAATTATTAGGCTTTGGACTAAAACAACATCAAAGGACCTAAACAGTTTCCTAGAATTGAAATATCAGAAACTGAGAAAGGGCCAACAGCTCTCAGCTCCACAGCCAATCACTGTCCTCAACTCCTCCTGTCGCCAAGTGGACTGGCAATTATCTATAAACAGTTTTATAAAATTCAAGAAATAATGTTGCCATAAACTGAAAGAGAAATAAGGTTAGCATGTTACCATTATCCCCAGTTAGTAGCAAAACAGACATATTCCTAAAGGCACTCTTGCATCTTTCAAAACTCCCAGTAATTGTATAGATATATATTTACTGAATAAAGGTTAACATGAAATGTCCTTATTAAAAGTCCAAGTTAGACATGCACTGAAAAATTTACCATGGGACATATTTGAGTCTAAGACATTTTTTTGAATTAACATATTTAATAATTAACACTGTTGTAAAGGTTGGAAAACTGAGGCAACACTTCTCCTCAGCTAAATAAGAGAACTAGAGCGTAATCTAGGCCCCAGATCTCTGCTGGTGTGCCGCTCAGGAGCAAGCCTTAATTGGCTATACCATCAATATCAGCTTTACCATCAAAATCAGGATTTGTGAAGTTTAACATATAATTTTTATATATAGTTTAAAAATATATAAATTCATTCTTTGTTTTCAGGAAAATTTTAAATAGTGCTTATAGGGGTATTGTGTTGCTTCATTGTAAATAATTGTCCTACCCACTGGTTTAATAAAAAGCGCTGATTGGCCAAAGGCAGGCAGGAAGTGTGGGCGGGGCTACCAGAGTAAGAAGAACTCTGAGAACAGGAAGCACAGAGCAGAACACCAGAGAGAAGCTAGAAGAAGCAGAGGACAACTATGATGCTCTAAGAAAAGGTACTGAACCTCACCGCTGAACAGGATGAATCATGGGTTAGATGAAGGGTAGAGAGCTAGCAATTGTAAGCCTGGGCCTTAGGCTGATCAGCTGAAAACTATTGAAAGCATCTGTGTGTCTCTGTGGGTCTGCGGGTCTGAGGGTCTTTGGGTCCTCAACCTTGAGGTTAGGCCTGAAAGTCCGGGCCAGAAACCTCTTACTACAAGTGCTGTTCATATATACTTGATTTATTGAGCTGAGCTGAATACATTTTAACCTAATTCCAAAATAGATTACAATATAGACCTATAATTTAAGTTTACACTTATAGACCTTATGATTTCCAATTTATATGCTATAGACAAGATAGAGCTCTCAATTATGGCAAGAAACTTGGTTATATTGAGGAAAATAAAATAATAATGTAAAAGATGCTTCCACTGTGACATAGAAATTTTAGGCTGTATCAGTGTGTGTTGATATATATAAACAGGGCACAGGAGAGCTACAGTGTCTTAACCCCTACCTCACCATGGGCAGCAACATACCTGAAGATTCCAGTCAATTAGTTACAAAAAGTAAGGATCTATAGAAAAGGCCAGCATGTTCTTGAATGTAGTACTCACCAGGCAATAACACTTGTACTCTTTGAGTTTCATGGAAAAAAGTGATTTTGTCCTAAAGATTAAGCTGCCAATTGCTTTTGTTTCCTGGATCCAATTCCCATATATGTATGTGTGTGTGTGTGTGTGTGTGTGTGTGTGTGTGTGTGTGTGTGTGTGTGTATACACACATTATATAAATAGTATATATATATAATGATAAGCAATTATGGCTTTGAGCATTTATCTTATTAGAAATGGAGCTGAAAATGATAAGTGATCTTATAAAATGTACAAACAAGTTGCCTACCTATTTAAATATAATTATATATAATTTTATATTTATATTAAATATATATAATTTTATATTTATAATTTATATCATATAATTATAAAAATATAGTCATATATATATTTAAATTTGACATCTCAGACCATGAGTGAATTAAGGCTCTCAAGAAGTAAAATGGCAGTTTGCTCTTAGACTGGAAAGAGCCTTCTCCTGAGAAAACCCTGAATAACACATTTTATTTAAGTCATTCTGGGATGTAATGCTCAAGTCTGTAAAGTCTGAAAATGATAAAACATTATCAAAATTTGTGTAATTTTAATATAAGCTGTATTCCTTGGCTTATTAATTAACTCTTTCAAGTATATTATGGGTGCTAATTCTTTTTCAGATTATCTACTCTATTTAGAAACCAAGAATTTGCATTTCATCAAATGATTTCGCTACTTTATTTCAAATTAATGATTCACTTGATTGTGGAGAAAGAGCTTTCTTTATAAATATAGTATATCTATAGTCCTAAATCATTATGACACTTTTCATGTTGATTTTTAAATGTTCTCTTGTCTTCGTGGCTTAGCAAATACTGAACACTTTCTTTTTGCCAGTTATCCAACATTCCCTCAGAGGTGATGAGTTTTCTTCTCAAATCCGATATTAGTTCTGGAAAAGTACAAAATACTTAAAGTTAATGTATCTTTGACATGTCTTAAAAAGAAAGCCGTCGTTAAAATGTCCCAGACAGCACAGTGAAAAGCAAAGGGTATTTTTAGGGAGAAAGCTGTTTTTGTTTGTTTAATCTAATGGCAACAAAATAATACTCCTAGAAGTTACAGCTGGGATATGGCTTGCAATGTTCCACCTTATAGTATTAATGATTATTTTATGACAGCTATGAATATATGAAAAATGAAGGGAGCTTTACAGATGTCAGTTTTCAGAGGGCAACCTTTTTCTTAATGTCAGTCTGATTGTTTAAAGATCTCCAGAACCTGCTGAGCAAACAACTCAAAGAAACCACTGTAATCCAGTCCCACCACTGGAAGCCTTGTTTGACTACAAAAGATGGCCAGTTCAGACTTAGCTTACACCCGGTTCCTCCCCTGGGAACTTGAAGAACCTCACATAAGAAGGGAAGAAGATATTCCAGGAGTCAGGAGGGATGGCAATACCAGGCAAATATGTCTGTGCAATGAATCAGCTAACGAGGACTCAGAAGGTCACACAGCAGACGTATTGTGAAAATGAGGTGGATAACTCCAAGAAAAGTGGATCATACAAACACAACAGAACTGATATACATATGAATTCACAGACTATGGCTGCAGACAATAGTCCTGCAGAGATTCAAGTCAGACAAAATCCCAACACTGAAAAGAAAAGTAGATACACAGTCCCACCCCTCATCAAGAAGAAATTTGCAAAAGATACCAGTGAGGAAAGAGAAAATTTGTTTTCTTCTATGGAATGCCACTAGTTAGGTACGTGAATTAATTACATGCTATGGCAGACTTCTTCATGGGAGTCAGGAGTCTTGGCCAACACAAAACAAGCCACATTTGTGTGTCTGGGAATTTTTTTTGGGGGGGTAGGGGAGACAGGAAGAGATATTTACTTACAGAAGTATGTGAAGCAAAATATTCCAGTTGCCCTACTCAAATAGAAATCACCGATCATTTACTGACTTCAGGTGTAATGTCTTCTCATGCTGCAGCCTTCTCCATAGAGATTGTTTTCCTTCATTTTATTATTATTTTATATTCTAATGGATTCATCATCTTGCTTTGAGTTTATTGTGAAACACTGAGCATATGTAGGGGATTATGTTGTTCCATTGTAAATAATGTCCCCATCCATGAGTTTAATAAAAAGCACTGATTGGCCATAGGCAGACAGGAAGTGTGGGAGGGGCTACCAAAATAAGAAGACTCTAGGAACAGGTGGAATCAAAGATGGCTTCCCAGTGGTGGTGTTTCCTTGGATCAGCTCTGTTTGCCAGAGGCTTTTTTAAGGAAGGCTTCCTAATTCACCCTTAGAGGCAAAACACTTGTGAATTTTATAAGAAGCCCTGCTGCCTAATATTTAAATGGAGTTAATGAGCAGCAGATGGCAAAATTTTACTTGGTGATTATATGGACCCTAAAATTCTTCAGCGTACCTGGGCTAAATTCTATGAAATTAGACTAGGGGCTGGGTGGAGCCAGCCATCCATCCTACTAACCTTTAATCCTTAGCCAAGGACCTTGGCAGATTAAAGGTGTGTTCCAAAACAGAAAGAAATAGAATCTGGGTGGAATCAATCACCCTAGCCAAGCAAAGGTGTGGTCAGAGACAGAAAAAGTAAAGAAATAAATATACAGTAAAGACAGTTTTTTTTTTTTTTTTAAAAAAAAAAAAGTCTAAGTGGTTTAGAGTGTGTTGAAAAAAAAATATATATACATAGGCTTAGAGAAAGAAAAGGTAGAGGAAGCCCTTAAAAAAGAAATAGAGTAAAATAAATAAAAATAAAAGCCATGTAAAGATGGAAAATACAAAGAATGTCTGGATACTGTATGTTATTGTCTTATCTTTAAGCTTCTTGACTGAAAATGACTTAGTAAAAGCTGCTAAAAGACAGTTGATTATAAATGGTTTTGGATTAATTCAACCTATATATTTTGTAAATGAGTTTACTTTAAAATTGAAATCCAAAGATATGCTACTTTGCAGAAGAGGTTTTCTTTTTATTTCCACTGAAAATTAGAGACTATGGATTTATTCCTGGATAAAGAACATAAAGTTTGAGAGAGGAAGATCCCCAAAAAAATCTCCAATGGAAATGTATGACCCAGATGTTTAAGCATTTCAGCGCATCTGTTGAAGTTTCCTGAGCTCTGTATCCAGAACAATTTCAAGGAGACTGGCTGAGATGACTCAGCCTTACAGATTACTCCACTAAAGACTTGTGCATATCCTACATTTTTCTTTAAATTCCCAGGAGATTGCCAGTGCCCCCATTCAAGCATTAACTAGCCTAGAGAATGATGCCCACATTCCCAAAACATGGATTATGGATGTTCGTTTTTATTTACAGTGTTGGTTGCAAGTTGTTATAGATAATGGGGGGAAAGAATATTAGATTTGGAGCTCTTTCTTTTTTAAAAAGAGAAAAGGGGATATGGAGGGAGATTATGCTGTTTCATTATAAAAAACTGTCCCCCGCCTATGAGTTTAATAAAAAGTGCTGATTGCCAGAGGCAGGAAGTGTGGGTGGGGCTACCAGACCAAGAAGACTCTAGGAACAGGTGGAACAGAGCAGAAGGCCAGAGAGAAGCCAGAAGAAGCAGAGGACAACTATGCTGCTTTGAGAAAAGGTCCCGAGCCCCATGGCTGAACAGGATAAGAGTCATGGGTTAGTTTAAGGGTAAATAGTTAGCAAGTTATATGCCTGGGCCTTAGGCCAATCAGCCTAAAACTATTATAAACATTTGTGTGTCTCTGCGGGTCTGTGGGTCTTTGGTCCTAAACCTAGAGGCTAGGCCCAAAAGTCTAGGACCGAAATCTCTTACTACAAGAATATATGTGCTTCTAATATTTATTTCATAGTTATTGTATTCTTTAGTTTAGTTTAGTTTAGAAAGTTAGTACAGCTACATAATTTAGAATAATAGAAAATATGTAATAAATATTATATAGGTGTTTCTGTAAAGACACACATGATATTATCATGAATAAATTATGACTTTTATTTCCTACACAAATGAGAAAAATTTTAAGATAAAAAATCCATGTCTATTTTCATTTTAATATCAGAGAATTTATATCACTATTATTAGTGAGAATTTACATATAAGAAGCTCAAGTTTCCATTTGAGGTATATTTTAAAGTTTTACCATTTAGCATAATATATCTTTAAAGATATTGTACAGTTTACAGATATTTTTCATATTGTTTATCGATGCCTGGATATTTTAGATTTATTTGTTATAGCACTACATTTTAATAAATATTTGTGTATGTATTATTCATGTTTACAAAAGCTTTTAATTTTTTCTATTATTTTGTAATATGTATTTTATTGCGCTCTCCTCTTCTTCCCAGTTGTTCTGCCATTTATCTCAGACAATCTAAAATGTTTTCTATGATTCATTATTGTTTCAAACTGAATATTCAATACTATATTTAAAAGTTGCTGTAAAAACGATTTCATGATCTCTATTATTCAATATATTCTTAATCATTTCTCTTTAACCTGAAATGTAAGAATATCATTAATTTTTTTGATTAGCCTACTTATCTTTACTAGGTCATCATTGAGTGAAACTTTTATTTTAAGAATCTATTTACTCTTCTTTAAAATTTTTGTTAACATTTCACCTTGTGTTCTCTATCTTCTTTTATGAATAAAAAAGAATTTTTGCTATACCAATTGTAGATTTTTTTTCTAAGTATAGAGATAGGTAGAAATGTTTTCTAAATCAGTAGTTTTCCTGAAAAGTAGTTGTTGATCAATTTAATGCAGTTTTGGCTGTATATGATCTTCACTTAAAGTCCTTTTGCTTAGGACTTTGTAGATCATCATTGAGACTGTTTCCTGTCAGGGACTGAGCTATAGTAAATGACTAAGTCATGTCTGGGGCTTCTGTAAACACTAAGGGCCATGCAGAGGCAAGTAGTGTGTGCTACAGCAGGGGACCATGTTGGTGTCTGAGAGCCGCGCTGCAACAAGGGCCATGTCAGTCCGAGTGGCTTGTGTTCCCACCAGACTATTGGGACATTATGGTCCAGACTGTTTTCAAAGACCATGATTGGTCTCAGAATCCTACTATAGCCAGGGTCCCTGTTAATATCCAATGGTTTTTGCTGCCACCAAAAGTTGAAAGGATGCCCAGGGTCTAGAAGGCAGCCTCTGACCATGTTAGTGTCTGAGGGCTGTGCTGACACCAGACTGCGCTAACCTGAGTGGCCAGCACTGTCACCTGGGATCACGCATTTAGGCTTGAACTACTGCTGAGGGCCTTCTCTTAGTCAGTGGCCCTACCACAGCCGCAGTCTGCATTGATGTCCATGACTCCTAATAGCATCAAGGGACAGGCCAATGCTGGGGTTCATGACTGCTTCCTGGGTAATATTGGTTTCCACCTGAGGCCCTGATGGCACTTAAGCTAGATCTTGTTACACTGTGGTTTCTTGACCCCCCGTGACCAGAGGTCCAGACCCACAGACCTGAAGCCCTAGACCCCTTAGCCACCCGCAGCTGATCAGACTCCCAGAAATGATTCAGATGCTTATATTAAGTTCATGCTGTTTGGCTTATGGCTCAGGCACCTTGCTAGCTTGTTCCTTCATCTTAACTCAGCCCATTTCCATTAATCTGTCTGCCACGAGGCCCACAACACCTGTGTTCCTTACATGTTTCTTCTCTGGCGGCTGGCTTGGTCTGTCCTGGCTCGGCCCTTCTCCTACCTATATTCTGATTTTCCTACTTTTTCTATGGTGCCTGTTATGGGCCAAAACAGCTCCTTTACTTAAAGCTTCATATTCACAGAATACAGAAAGATATTCTCACATCAAGGTCTGCTCTCTAGGACCGTGTCTGGGTCCATGGTCCTACCACAGTCAGAGTTTGAGCTGATGTCAATGGCTTCTGTTGCCACAGAGGACTGTGCAGATGCCTAGGATCTGGTCAGCCACCTGAGACCAAGATGGAACCTAAAGTCCATGTCATTGCAGGAGCCATAGTGATCTGGGGAGCTAGTGCCACCACCTTGGGCCGTGTTGAGTCCTGGCCCAAGCTGCTGCTGAGGACCATATCTAGGTCTGTGATGGTGCTGTAGCTGGGGTCTGTACTGATTTCCATGGCCTGGGTTACCACAAGATTTTAAGATTCCACTTCAGCTTCTGAAGCCATGTCCTCCCCTGAGTTCTGACATTAGTTCCCATTTTAGTTCCCTGACACGCTCTATTTCTGTTCTCTGTCTTTCTCTTTCTCTCCTCCCCTCCCTCTTTCTCTCTCCCTCCTTTCCCCTTTCTGTTATTATAACCATATCTCTCTATTATAATAATAAAGTCCTTTCTATAAACAGCTTCTAATTGTCCTCTGCTGGCCACCACTTCCTCTCACTGCAACCCCCTGCATGAGGCTTCCCAATTCACAGACACCTGCTGCCACCTAGCCAGGTAATTCGTTATTGTACCATGCCAGATCATGCCAAATCCAGACATAAGGGATCATAGGAACAAAGAGGTCTAAAACCTGAGAAATGTGCTGAACTGCCTACACCCCTCACCCCTCATGGGCACTGGAATGGCTGTCTTGTCTCTCACAGGATACTATAGCAGGAGAGCTGCATGCACTTTCCCTGCCTACCCCCCCCCCACACACACACACATACACACAAAGTTGGGAAAGATGGTTCCACCCCCACACCATGGGCTTGCACTTCACCTGGGCAGCACACTAGCTTTGACTGTGATGTGGGAAACCCAGATATGCTGTTCCTAAGTGCATGAGTGCAGCGGACTTGAACTGTCTCCTTTGCATGCCCTGAAGAGTCATGGGTGAAGGAAAGATGCCCCGCAACCCCTTGCTTATGGTGGCAGGGAGAGAGCTGCCTCTGGAATCAAGAGAGATGCGAACTATCCGCATACTGCGTCAGCTGGAGCACATAAGAAAACAGGTCCTCCTGCATCCCACTTTACCAGTACACTGGAGCTGACCTTGTTGTTAGGGGCTCCCCTGCTCGCTCCTCCCCCTTATGCCTCCTACAACAATTGAGAGACAGGCCCTAGCTCCTTTCCTGGGCAAAACAGTGGAGCTGCCCATGGTGGTGGGAGTGAGCTGAACCTGAGGGCTTGAGAGCAGAATAGCTGCTTTGAATGGGCAACAGTGCTGGAGACTGTGCAGGGGTGGGGGCGGCAACGAGGGAAAGCTGAAGGCTGACCAATCCAGGACTGGGACTATTAGCCCACCCAGCATCTACCTCATCTGTGATTTGCTAGAGCATAAATACACTGTAGACAAACGCCTTGGGAAAGTAGTACGCTGACTCAGCACTCAGTTTGTGGCCTGCATCCTCACACACCAACACATAAAAATTAATTATATACTATTTAAAAAATGACTCACCTGTAATTTATGGTAGATTTCATGCACCATTCCAAAATACTAGTGTTTATGCTGTTTTGGTAATTTTAATTTTCCAAAAAGGATATTTCCAGTCTTGGCCTTGATGATTCATGGCACAAACATCTTATTGCACTATGATATGGATTGTTTTACACATGTGGGGACATGTAATGATTTATATTCTCAAATATTTTTAAATATTAGCAGTATCTATTTCCTTCTAGATTTAAAAAGGCTCTTTTGACCTTAACTATTTTCAAACATTTTTCTTTCTCTTTTTAATCTACATTGTGTTATAGTTATACCATCCATTGATGATAAAAACAATGTCGATGAAAATGAAAATCATCTGTGGTCTATGACCTAGAACTAGGCTCTGTAGTATTTGGGTTTATCCATTCTCTATCCTTTTGAGACTTAACTATATGAAGACCGGAGGCATGGAGATTTATTTTACTTTCTGAAGCCTGTCTTCAGTCTCCACTTGTACAGAATTTTCCTTATCTTCTGTCACCTAGAATATAATCTTACGTTTAGTCTAACATGAAGAATACATAATACATAATGTTATTTTTACAATAAATCTAAGGGTTTATTATAATTCTTAGACTTCACTGCTTGAGTGCTTGCTCTTTAAGAGCTCTTCTCTGTTGAACTGACAGAATACCCCAAGAAAAGCAACTTTGGTGATAAAGGGTACATTGAGGCTGATAGCTGCTTGTTACAGTCCATCATAGTGAGGAAAACACAGAAGTTGGTGTTATTATTTGTTTTGTCCTTTCTCTTTTGGGTCTTTGTTACTTCAGGGGTGGGGTGGGGGGCTGACATGCAGCTTCTAAATAAATCACACAGAGGTTTATTCTGAGTTATAAATACCAGGCCTTAGCTTGGCTTGTTACTAACCAGCTTTTCTCAAGTTTAAATTAGCCCTTCAATCTTCTGCCTCTGGGTTTTTTTGTTTGTTTGTTTGTTTTGTTATTTCCTTTTCTTACTTCTATAACCTTACTTTGACTCTTACTCTATCTGGCTGTGTAGCTGTGTGGCTGTATGTCTGGCCCCTAGCATCGTCCTCTCCTTCCTTCTTATTTTCCTCCCATATTTATCCTATGTATTCTCTCTTCATGCTAGTCCTGCCTGTCCTTTCTCCCGCCTAGCTATTAACTGGTCAACAGGCAAAGTAACACAGCTTTACAGAGTTAAACAAATGCAACATTTTTTTAAAAAAAATGTAACACATCTTTGCATCATTCAACAAATTTTCCAGAGCATAAACAAATGTAACCTATCATGCAATGATAGTCTACAACAAGTAGAAGCTTGAGGAAGCATGTCACAGCACATGCATAATCAGCAGCCACAGAGAGCACAGACTGGATATAGGCTTCCTGTAAGGTCCCTCTTTGTTTTCATTCAGTCTATGGGCCTGCCCATGGCAACATTCAGGGTAAGTCTTCTCAATTCAATTAACTTACTTTAAAAACAACAATAACAAAACAAACAAACAAAAAAAAAAAAACAAGAAACATCCAACACCTTGCAACCAAAGCACCTACTTCCATCTATGTTTAAAACATTTCAGCTTCAGTTATTCCTCTTCTTATTCGGGTCATGTATTTGCAACCATACCTCTTCACAGGATGAATGCCCCCACAACGGCATCTTTCTAAATTTCTGGCTTTTATCATAGTCTTAGATAAACAAACAAAAGGGAAGATTTGGAAGTAAGGATCACATGTGAAAGAGAACATGTGTTCTACCTAAGAGGGTTTGAGTTATCTCACTTAGTATCATTACATTGAATATAAATAATATGTGCACACTATCTGTTCATCAGATGATGTCCATATAGATTGAAATTAGTTTCTAGCTATTGTGAGAGTATAACAGTGAACATAGTTTTGCATCTCTGTGATAGCAAAACAGTCCTTATATATATATATATATATATTAAATACCAATCACACTTTTAAAATGGCTAATAGGGGGACATCCAAAAAAAAAAAAAATGTATCAGGGTTTACAAGGGAACAGTAGCTGGATGAGAAGGGCCAATCAAAAATCAGTAAAGGACTCTTGTTAAACACAGAGAGCACTTTTAAACTCCTCTTACTAAAGAGGATGATGGTGACACATGCCTTTAATCTGAGCACTCAGAAAACAGATAAGTGGACCTCTGAGTTGCATGCCAACCTGGTTTTACAGAGTCAGTTCCAGGTGAGGCCTGGTTACACAGAGAAACCCTGTTTAAAGAGAAAAGGAAAAGAAAAATCGAGAAAGAGGATGACTAAGTATAGCGTAGCAACTGCAGCATTCAGCACCTGTGGCTGCTCCTGGCACTTCTCTTACCTTCCCCTACTCTAAAGCCCTTGGCTAGAAAGTGTGTGAGTGTATGTAGGAGGCTGGGTTTCACTTTCACTTCCCTTCACCCAGCTTCTCTTTCCTTTATAAACGTGCCATTTTGATCATACTCTTTCTTTGCCCCGAGCTCCTCTCTTAGATGACTTGTCCTCTCTTCCTTTCACCCTGCTCTGTTCTCTTTCTCTTCTCATGGCCATGTTCAGTATAGACCTTTCCAGATACCGCTGGCTGTACTCTCCCTCATCCCTATAATAAAACCCTCTCCTTAATCACACTGTGGTGTGATCATATCCTCATTTCCATTCAGTAGGCATTCAGGGATGTTAGGATTCCTGGCGCAATAGGTGAATGCAATATTCAATATGGGGCCCAGACAAGCGGCAGGGGGCAGGTACACCCCTTTCATCTACACGCACGAGCAGACACGGCCATGTAAACTCGGCACACAATGAGCCTTTGTAAAGCGAAACTCCTCCGCCTTGTTCTCTCTCTTCCTGCACATTTCCCGTGAGTACTTGAGTCACAACCTGTCCAGTTTAATAAATTCTACTGTAGGTTGCTGGTATTAGTGATCTATTCTCGTGAGCATCAACAACAAGGGAGACTTCAGGTGAGAAGATGGCTCAGAGAAACACTGGATGCCCTTTGATTTTCAAGAAACATTGGCTTGGGGTAAAACAGTTGAAGGTGAAGAATGTAGATGGCTCTTATATTAGAGTTGTAGTATGTGAGGAGTAAGATATATAATGAAACTGCAAAGGTAACCCAGCAAGGGAGAACAAAACAAAAAACATGTTCAAAGTCATCAGCCAGGTTTTAGAAAGTCTATAGTAACATCCTTTGGGATAACGGTGGATTTCAATACTCAGGGAGAATAAAACAAGAAGAGGTAGGATTCAGACCAGAGACAGAAGGTTCCGGGACACATACTTTTTAAAGGTACCAAAGAGCAGAGTTAACAAGATTCAACCTGAATACGATGGGAGAGAATCAGAGGAACAGGTAACTTGTCACTTCTCTATGCTACAGTAAAAAAAAACAACTCCAGGAACACTGTCATTCTGCTAAAATCAACCAGGAATGCTGAATTAACAAGGTGCAAAGACTTTATAACAACATGGTCTTTACTTAGGGAAAGGGAAAAAGGAATTTGTTTTCAGAATATGTAGGTCTGCCAAGTAGTTTTGATCTAAAGATGTAAATTATTTGAATAGTATGTCATCTGGTTCTTAAATCAAGTTTACTGAACTAGAGCTTCACAGTTCAGATGGTTGAGGAATCTGTTTTTTCTTGGAGACTTGCAAAGCTAACCTCTAGGATGAAAAGTCCAGCAAATATAAAGGATGGCACTGTGAAGGTGGACTTATTGACAACGTTTATAGCTTCCATAGGCAGTGTATCAAGGATCTCTGGGCTGCTTTATCTAGGTAGTCTTAGGGCTGGAAAGTTAGTATTACTTCTAATGAATGCTATGGTTGATACAGCAGATTAGCTAGCAAGGTTTTATTGCATATAGTGCAACTATTTCTAATGATTTAAAGACATTTTATTCCTAAAAAAGAAAAAAAAAAGGTCAGAGAACTCTTAGAAATCTTCCTTTTCTGGTTTAATCAAAGAAAAAAAATAAAATCCATTAAGTGTTTGCTCAATTTTAGAATTTTAAGAATCCCATCTGATTTTTTTTAGCTGATAAAATGGTTAGATATAATATACCCACTTCTCATGACAGTCTGGAACAACATCAACATTTTTATTATGTGGACCATTGAAATTTAAAAAATGGGTTATTTTCATACAGTAGATTAAACATAGATGTTCCTATAGCTGAAATAGGGGTTCTGTTAATAATAGTTTTAGGTTTTCTCCCTATAAACATAAAACTCACCTACCATAATATGTTTTCCTAACCAAAATCTACAGTTGAAATAAATCATCAGGTGTGTACATGTATGTACATGTGGGCAAGAGTGCTCGTACACACACACATAAGCATCATACGCACACACAAACAGAGAGGGAGAGGGACAGAGAGGAAGAGAGAAGAATGAGAGACAGAACTGCAGTGGAGTTCTCACTGTGCTTCATTTAAATCTCCACTGATATAAAAACAAAACTAAACCTACAACTTAGCCACTCCCTCAATGGTAATAAAAACTGGAAAAAAAAGATTCAAGAAGTAAAAATGCAAAGCTTCAGTAACCACTTCTTTTTTTTCTGGTTACTATTGGGGAGAGGATTCAAAATGGCAAATCTTAATAAACCAAATGACAGTCATTGCTGGTGATGATGCAGGAAAGGGGGACACTTATTCATTTCTGGTGGAGGTACACATTTGAATATTCTGGAAATCACTATGCTGGTTCCTGGGGAACCTGGGAACAGATCTTCCTGAAGGTCCAGCTATACCACCCCTGGACAGATTCCCAAAGGACTCTATGTTCTACTAAAGAGAGACTTGATCAGCCATATTCTTAATTGGCAGAAACTGGAGAGTCTATATGTCCTTCAGAGACATGGATAATAAAAATGTAGTAAATTTACACAATACAACATCCATAAATTTTAAAATCATAATTAAGGCTAAATAAATCTTCATATTTTTAGGTCTTGGCTCACAACTAAAAACAGAAGAAAAATGTAATTATGAGATTTGAAGGTCAATGGATGAAGCTAGAAACAAAGCATCCTGAATGAGATAAACAAGACCCAAAGGACAAATACTATGCCATCCCTCATAAGTGGATGTACCTTTTAAAGCTTTTAGTATATACTCTATAATTCAAATAACCACAGAGGTTAGCTACCTTAGAAAGGGAGCAGGGAGAGGAAAGAATATATAAAGAAAGGGGAAAGAGGGAAGTAAAAGAAAAACTAGACAAGAAAGACATAAGGATGAGAGAACAGGATAAAGGAGGAAATCCTGCGAGGGACAACTAACACTGAAGACTTTTGAAAACTTTAGGGAAATCTACTACTGTACAGGCCTCTGAAGAAATGTAGCTATTTGAAAGAAGTCTAAATGGAGTCACCATACAATGGGTGATACAGTACCCCAACTAGATAGATATTTCATGCTATCAAGGTATGAGGACATTTTTAGATTTATTTATTTATTTAATATATTTGAGTGTTTTATTTAATTATTAATAAATTATTCTTCACTGTTTCTCCTTCAACCCCCTTTCCTGCTCTCCTTCCCTTTCTTTCCACAGCCTCACCTCCCTTCTGCTTCTGAAAGGCTATAAGGCTTTAAGTAGTCAGCACAGGCTAACATATTAAGTTGAGAAGGAACTATCCTTTTCTCCCTGTATTAATGCTGAGCAAATCATCTCACCACAGAGAGTGAACTTGTTTGGTAGCAAACAGAGACATGGCCCCTTTAAGAAAACTTACTGATTCAGCTTTATCTACAAAAAAACAGTGTGGCTCTTTAAGAGAGTACAAGTATTTTAAAAGCTCTTCTGATTGGAAAATGATTAAGAATTCACAATAAAACAGATTCATATGGGAAAAAAAAACCTGTAAATAGGTTACAATGTTTGTAAAATGTACATAGGCTTCAGAGAGAAAAGAAAGTAGATAAAGTCTTTTTAAAAAGGAATAGAGTAATAAAAATATAAAAAGTCACATAAATATGAAAACTAGGCACAGAATATAGATTTTGATTATTATTGTGTTTTCTTTTAATTTTTAACTATTAATGAGCTAACTGCAGAAAGACAATGGATTACAACGGCTGATAGTTAAATAAGATTAAATATTTTAAAGGTATTTTGATTTTGAAATTTGTGTCTAAGGATTTATTGCTTTGGAAGAGTTCTGCTTTTGTTTCCACTGAAATGAGAACCTGTGGATTGCTTCCAGGCTCTTATGGTTTTATCAACCAAGACCACCTAAAAATTATCTGATGGGAACAGATGATCACATCAGCTTCAGAGCTGCAGACTAAGATGTTCCAGTCTCAAGCACCCATGAGATTGCCAATGCTCCTTAATCAACAGGAGTTAGTAATGGAAAAATATTCCCAAATCCCCAACATATTGTTTATAAATATTTGTTTTCATTATAAATGATTAATGGTCATAGTTAATCTCTTTCTAAGAAGAAAAAGGGGATATGGTATATGAGTGATTTTAAAAAGATTACTGAATTTACTTTAATCCAAAAATCAGCTGTTAATCTCATAATGTTCTACATTGGCATGGATTTTGGTTTATTGCCACAAATTTAAGGTCAATTTTGTTATGCTGTATGTATTTTTCTACTCTTGTTTAAGGTATGATGTTCATGTAACTGATTTAAAATTGTAATGTACATTTAAGAATTAAGAAAAATGCACTTTAAGATTTTTTAGGTATACAAAGTTATATTTCAATTAGATAGGTAATCTTCAAATACTTCTATGACCTATAGAATATGAGATTTAAAATTATTTTAATAACTTAGGCTTTTCTGGACAGTGAGACTGATCTGATCCTGGCAGCACCAATCTACTTCAAGAGAAAGATAGGCATTGAAGAACTCCATATGGAGTCTACTTTCTTTGTGGCAATGGTCAGCCACTGGACAAGAACCTGTTCTTGTATTGACTGCTTTACAGTATTCTGTTAAAAGTGTACATGCAAGTTCCATAGGAAGGTGACCTCTTAACTTTGGCAGAACAAGCTGAGATGGTCCTTCAGGTTCCTGCTTTGCAGAGAAAACTGTCAGACATTCTTAAGGACTCGAGGAGAAGTGACTGATGAACTATACCAGAATAGGCAGAGCAGATTTCCTGCTTCACTGAAATGAAAAGAGACTCTGGGCCTGTAGGCTGAAGATGGATGTCCCAACTTTGTAAAGAAAATTTGGATGACTGTCAGGCAGACAGGTGTCATCTCTGTCATTTCTAGATTTTGGAAGTTGATTGCACTTCCTGTTTACTTTGGCAAATATATCCTTCTGTGGTCTTTGTTGTAGTTAAGGATTAGATTGTTATATGTATAGTTTTTCTTAGTTATTTTAAAAGGTATATTGGCTATGAAACTTTAGATAAGGTAGATGAGAGAGTATTTTCTTTAATTTTGCTAAATACAAAGAGACTAGATATTGTAATTGTAATTCTTGCTTGATGGCTATTTTGTTATATGTAATTTTACTATGTTAAAATTGAAACCTTCCTTTTTGATTAGAAAAAAAGGGGGAGATATAGGTGGAGTTTTACTTACAAGGCACCAGTCCAAGATTATTATTTATTAGAATATAAATCAACACTCATGATACAAGTAACAGCTTATAGTGGCACCTGAACAGGGACTGGAGTATCTGAGTGATAGACAAGAGATGGATAGACGATGGATTCCAAACCAGTCTCTCCAGCAGCCAGGAACCAGGAACAGGAACTCCCAGGGTCCCAGCAGTCCCTTATCAATGGGGTTGGCCACAGCCCGTCCAGTTTGGACATACCCCCTCCAGGCTGGCCACACCCCCTCCAGGAGCCCAGGACCCTGGATAAGCATCTTTGGACCTTGTCAGCTGACACCTGAATCCCACCACAGGGAGATGATGTGTGAATGTCCTTCTGTATGCTGTGAATATCAATCTTTAAATAAAGGGGCTGTTTTGGCCCATGAAGGCCCCATAGAAAAAGTAGGATCAGAAATCAGAGAATAGGTAGGAGAAACACGGAATCAGATCAGATCAAGCCAGTTCTCCAAAGAAGAAACATATAAGGAACACAGGTGAGCCATGGGCCACATGGCAGGACAGTGTTGTAATAAGGTTTTTTGGTCTCAGGTGGCCAGAGGTTTAGACTTATAGACTTGTCACTCTAGACTTTTTAGCTGCCCATAGTTGATTAAAAGTGATTTACACGTTAATATTAATTTTATGTTGTTTGGATTATGGCTTAGGCACATTGTTATTTAGTTTTTATATCTTAACTTAACTTATTTTTATTAATTTATTTTGTCATGAGGCCTGTGGCTTATCTATGTTTTTTTATTGATTTGGGGGGGGGGGTGGCTGACTTAGTTTGATTTGACTATGTTTTGTTTTTTTTATTTATGTTGTGATTTCTTTAAAAAATTTTTTAATGGTGTCTGTCATGGGCCAAAACAGCTCCTTTATTTAAAGATTGATATTCACAGCATACAGAACGACATTCTCACATGAGGACAGGTTAATGAAAATGGGATGAGTCAAGATGAAAGAGCTAGCTAGGGATGGGCCTAAGCCATAGACCAAACAACATGAACTTAATATAAGTGCATGAGTCATTTGGGGGGTCTTGAGCAGTGGCGGATGGCTAGCAGTCTGAGTGGCAGGTTTGTGGATCTGGACCTCTGGCTGGACTGCATCAGAAACCTTACTTTAATAGGCCTAGTTCAGCCCCATGTGTTTTATATTTGCATTATGTATTTTGCATGGCCTTACAACCATAAACGGATCTTGGGTCCAGATGAATAGAGCTACAGATGGTTATGATGAGCCATGGGGGTGCTGAGCTTGAATCCTCTGCAAGAGCAATAGGTTCCCTGGAATGAGAATTTGACTGGCATTTAAAATGAGTCTGTTTCTTCATTATTTTTATTTTTTTAACTTTTTGTTATTGTTGTTTGTTTTGTAGGAGAGTTGTTTTGACAATGTTAACTCTTTCAATCCATAAGCTTAGTAGATCTTTATACCTCTTATTGCCGTCTTAAATTCAACTTCTTTCTTTTGAATTATGTTTTCATTTTAGTTGTCTCTCTTCTTTGGTTAGATTACTTGCTGCTCCCCTGTTGTGAATAGGAAAATTTTCTTAATTTCTCGTACTGAATTTGCCATTGTGCAACAAAAAAGCCATAAATTGTGTGTTAAATTTTATCCTACTGCTTTGAATAAATTTTAAGGTTATAAGAATTTTCAAGTAGGCTCAAAGTGTAATCTTGTTTATAGAATTATATCATTCTGGGGGCTGGAGAGATAGTTCAGTGAAGAGCACTGGCTGTTCTTTCCAGAACCCACAATAGCAGTTAATATCTGTCTGTAGCTCTATTTCCAGGGGATCTGGTATCCTCACACAGACATGTAGGTAAAACACCAATGTATATTTTTTAGAAAAAAAAAAAGAAAAAAAATATATATCACTATTAAAAAAGATACTTAACCTTATCGATTTCTATCCCTTTGGTTTCCTTCTCTTATTGCTCTGAATAAAAGTTTTAGGGCTACATTGATTAGGAGTGGTGATGGTGGAAATTTTTGTCTTTTTCCTGTTTTTAACTGGATTACCTTAATTTTTTTCCCATTTATCTGTTAGCTATAGGTGACATGTTCCATTTGTTATTTTAAGTTACATTCCCTTAGTTAAGATTTTATTTCTGTGAATGGATTCCATGACCCTCAAAACTCATAAAATAAATCATTTGATTGGGCCTGACTGAAAGTTTCAGAGGTTTAGTTCATTATTGACATGGCAGGATAATGGCAGCATGTAGATATGGTAATGGAGAAGTAGCTGAGAGTTCTTCATCCAGATTTCCAGGCAGTAGTGACTCTAAATCCACTCCCCGTGACACACTTCATCCAACAAGGCCATGAATAATCTCACAAAGCCACATCTCCAATAGTGCCACTTCCAATGGGTCTGTGGAATCATTTTTATTAAGACCACCACATCCCACTCCTTGACCCCTATAGGCTTGTAGCCGTATCATAAAGTAAAATGATGTCAAAGCACAATTCCAATCCCCATCTCCTTTCAGCATTACTGACTACAACACACTTTGTTCTCTTGGTCTGACTCCACTCCCTGTTAGCAGCTTTCCCAATCAGGAATCCTGATGTGGGAATGCCTTTCTGCATGCTGTGAATATTCATATCCATTGAGACAATCATATGATTTCTTTATTTAAGAACATTTATACATTTTTCTATGCTTATTTGTGTATGTTAGTCTATTCTGCATATGTAGAATAAAGTTGTTTTTTTTTTTTTTTTTTGATCACTGTAAATGATTTTTCCTAGCCAGATGTTCTGTTTTGGTTTGTAAGCCTTTTGATAAGAAATTTTGCATAAATATTTATTAAGAAAATTGGTCTATACTTTCCTTGTATGTATGTATCAGGATTTGATATTTTAGAAATAGCTACTTTATAATTTTAGAAGTATCCATTCCATTTTTATATCATAGAAATTTTGAGTTGGTTCAGGTCTTATTTTTAAAAAATAACTTGTACCAAATGAAAGGCAGAGTTCTACAAATGAGAGGGAGTCTTTGAGTAGAATGATAGCAATACTCAGTTGAATAAGAATTATTTAAGTGAGAGATTGGGTTTCTACTGGAGTTGGGTTTAGAATACCTCTGTAAAAACTACTTTACTTGTGATTATTAATGGTTTTCAGAACATCTGTTTTGAAGCAACATTCAGACCAAATACTTCAAACATGGTCTTATGATACTTCACAGTGATTTCTAGAGACAGTATCCAATGCAAAAGATCCGACTGGTACTGTGAATTCCTGATTAGAATATCTTCTATTAGATTTGAAAGTATATATATTCATTTTATATTTTTATAAAATCTCTGTATTCTTGGTACAATGAAGACTGCTAACTGATTTTTTTGGCTATAGTATTTCATGATGCCAATTTAACTGTGGTTAACTCTTATACAAGATTTTCCTATAACAATGGAAAATCCATTATCCCAAGAAAGAGGGGTGGAGTGGGAAGAAAGTGAAGTGGCATGAAAAGAAAGACTAGCTAATGTGATGTGACCATGGATGAGTGCATTTGTTATATTTCATTGCTATGACAACTGCAAATTAAAGAAGTGAGACTTTATTTTGGTTGGTTGTAGTTTGACTTTCTCTGCCCAGTCAGATCCACAGCTTCTTATGAAATAGTTACTTAGAGGCTTAGCATTGTAGTAACTTCTGGGACAGGAGCTCAGCCTATCATTATCTAGCTCTTACACTTACATTAACTCATAATTCTTATCCCTGCTTATCCATGTAGCTTAGTAAGTTTTCTCTGTATAGCATTCTCATCTTGCTTCCTCTGCATCTGGCTGGCATCTACTGTTGTGCCTTTTCTCTTCCAAGAATTCTCCTAGTCTGATCACACCTCTACTTCCTAACTGACTACTTTCCAATCAGCATTATATTAAACCAAAACTAGTAACAAATTTTTACAGTGTACAACAGAATTATCCCACAGCTGATATTTGGAAAGTATAGTCCATCATGACAGTAAAGTTATGGCAATAGGAATGAGGGCCAATTTTTCATGTTGCATTTGATTTCAGGAAGTAGTGTTAGATGAATGCTAGTGGTCACCTTGTTTTTATCCTTTTTTTTCTATTCATTCAGTTCCAGACAATGAGATAGTGCCACAAACTTGAGAAGGGGTTTTCCCTCTTTAAACTTTTCTGTAACATTTAACTTAGGGACACCCAGGGCCATGTTTCATTAGTGATATAAATCCAGTCAAAGTGATAATGAAAAGAAGCATTAGTGAGTTTAAAAGTAATTCCTAGGACAACAGGCTATATTAGGACTTTGTATGAGCATAGAATGCAAACACATGAAAAACTTGGCAAATTTTATTGAC
The DNA here is from genome assembly GCA_033318265.1 of Phyllotis vaccarum. Classification (NCBI taxonomy): domain Eukaryota; kingdom Metazoa; phylum Chordata; class Mammalia; order Rodentia; family Cricetidae; genus Phyllotis; species Phyllotis vaccarum. The sequence continues at coordinate 38,362,674 of JARWLC010000002.1, read as the reverse complement.
AGAGATAACAATAATTTTGTGCCTCACACTGTCCAGTTTATGTTATAATCTTTAGTTCTTGTGAACTCCCCAAAATATAGAGTAGTCAGAGAGTTTCAATTGGTAAATCTAATGGATTAAATGGCCTGTAGACATATATATGGGGAATTATCAGTCTTGACTGATAACTGAGATGAGAGGACCCAACTTGGAAGAGAATAGACCCATTTTATAGATTGGTCCTATACTAGATGAGTGAGTATGGTGGTTTGTAAAGGTACATATCATATAGATGTGGGTATTCAAATGCTTGATTCGTATGAAGTGACACTAGTAGGAGGTATGGCTTTGTTAGAGTAGGTGTGACCTTGTTGGAGGAAGTGTGTCATAATGAGAGTCAGCTTTGCTTAAATGGGTTAAAAAGTTGCCTCTGTCAGCTTTTCTGTCTGACGCACTGACCGCTGAGTTCTTATTCTGATCTTTTTGTGAAAACCACAAGTAGATACCCTCTGAGGTGATAACCTCAGCAATAACATAAATATTAACTTTAGTATGTGTCTTGGCATTATGCCCAGGGCACAGGTATAGAGAAATGGAAAATCTCTCTCCTGATTTCTAACAATGTTATGTCTTTTTGATTTCATAAGTAAAACTTTACGTGTAAAAGATTAAACTACAGTAAGGTAATACTGTTTCCTTGTACTCAAAATAAAAGACTGAAACCCTGACTGTCAGATCAGACAGAATCTTAAGAAGGAAATCCAACTTTCAGATTTATCAACTTGCACCTTCACTGGTGTCTCTGTGCCATTTCTTGTCTACAAGGTAATCTTAGGGTAATCTTTACTGAGGCTGGTCCTCAACACTAACTCTCTGAAACTGCAAGCCAGCCCCAATTACATATTTTCCTTTATAAAAGTTTCCACGGTCATAATGTTTCTTCACCACAATAGAAACTCTAAGATAAAGTTGGTATCAAAGAGGGGGGTATTTCTGTGATAGGCCTAGCCATGGTTTTTCTTGGTGAAATGTGGACTTTGGGAGTCTAAATTAGACAAGAAGTTAACTACATTAAGTGGGATTTCATGGACCAATCCAGTGGGACATGAAAGGCAGTGGTTCTGCAGGTAATTTGAATTGTGAAGGCCCAGATTAAGAGGTTTCAGAGGAAAATAATATGTGTAAATGGCCTGTAAATTATTTTTGTGAAAATTTATCAATATCCATGGCTGCTTTTTGCCCTCATCTGAATAATCTCCCTCAGACTACATTGAAGAGTTTTGGATAATTGCATTGACAAAAATAAATAAATAAATAAATAAATAAATAAATAAATAAATAAATAAATCTCAAAACAATTTAACATTGATTCTGTCTTGTGGGTATTAGTGTTCATTCTTATATAGATCTAACATAAAAAGTAACAAACTGAAAAAGGTAAAATACAAAATATATACTTTGAGGAAGGGCTCATTAAGAAGTTGTATAGAACTAGGCCCTATGTTCAAGGAGATAAACAGATTTTTAAAAATGAAATAAAATGAGTTGTGGTCTAAGAACAAGGTCCCACCTAACACTTCCAAATTATAAAATGGAATTTTAAAACGTATAAAGGAATTAAAGTAAATTTTAGAGGCAGACATGGTAGTATATACTTTTAATCCCAGTACTCAGATGGTAGAGGCTGGCAGATCTCTGAGTTTAAGGCCAGTCTGGTCTACAAAGCAAGTTCCAGAACAGACAAGCTTAAACAATGAGGGAAACCATCAAAAACAGAAAGCTGGTAAGATGTAATTGAACAAGGGGCAACAGTCCATCCCTGGAAAGCAGCAAAACTTGGTAGATTCTGGCATATGTTTCTGACCTGAGAATCAAAAATAGAAAAAAGAGGTTATAGAATTTCTCTCCATGACTAAAGAAATCAGCTGAGGCCAGGTGTGTGGCAGGTGGACCTGCATGGATGCTTAGAAATGTCATTATATGAGTATATGAAGGTAAATCCTGGAATACCTTGGAGAACTCAAGATGTTAGAGATTATAGAGTAGTGGTTTACCTACATAGGTAAGCTTCTAACAGGAGTAGAAGTAGTCAATGATCAAGAAGTGTGTTGCAGTCAACAAAGCTGAAAGAAGTTGGAGAAGGGAAGAACATTTTTATTTTATATAAAAATGCAGAATTTGGAATTTACCTGGCTGATTTTTAGTCTTGCTTTGGTTCAGGATTTTCTCACTTTCCTCCATTTTGGAATGGTAATATATATCTTATGCCATTATATGTGGGGAATTTGTAATCTGTTTTTTCATTTTGATTTTATAGAGCATTACAGTTAAGAGATGGCATGACTCTCAGAAGAGACTTTAAATTTTGGAATTTGAAAGTGTTGAGACTGTGATTGACTATAGGGACTTTTGAAGTTGGACTAAATGCATTTTGCATTATGGTATGGCTACAAGCCTATGGGGAGCAATTTGTTGAATGTGGTGGTTTACAAATAGGGCCCTCATGGTATCATGAGCTTAAATGCTTGGCCCATATAGGCATTATTAGAAGGTGTAGTCTTGTTGGAGTAGGTGTGGTCTTGTTGGAGGAAGCATATTACTGTAGGTGTAGGCTTTGAGGTTTCATATATGTTTAAAGTATGTTCAGTGTGATACATAAGTCTTTTCTCCTACCTGCAGATCGAGATGTAGAACTATCAGCTTCTTCTCCAACACTATGACCTGTGCATGCCATCATGATTCTTGATATAATGATAATTGACCAAACCTCCAAAACAACAAGCCAGTCCTAATTAAATATTTTTCTTTATAAGAGTTGCCATGGTCATGGTGTCTCTTCACAGCAAGAGATACCCGAAGACAGTGAGAAATATTTGCTAAGCATCACTGAGTGAATAGGAAGGATTGATGAATTTGTTCCCTTTCTAGTCATGACTGCAAGGATGGACGATAGCCTTTAATTAACAGCCAAATAAAGTCTCCATCTCCAAACTTAACTTTGATGAGGCTCTTTTATCACAGCAATGAGATGAAATTAGAACACATGGTGTGATATTTTGGTTCCTACTGCTGTGACAAAACACAGTGGCCAGATCAACTTGGAGATGATATAGTTTATTTCCCTTTGTGGTTGTGGTTTACTATGCAAAGGAGTCAGGTCAGGAACTCAAGTCAGATACCTGGAGACAAGAACTAAAACAAAGGTCATGGAGGAGTATTGCTTACTGGTTTGCTTTCATGGCCCACTTAGAATGCTTTCTTTTACCACTGAACCAGCTGTCCAAGGTTGAAACTGCCCATGGTAGTTGTACCTCACATATCAACCATTAATTAAGAAATTTCCCCAACAGAGTTGCACGTTAAGTAATCTAATGAGAAATTTTCTGAATTGAAACTAAAATTTTCTTTCCCTAGATAATTCTGGATTTATATAAAGTTGACAAAAATAATTAGTATAATATATATTGATAAATGGAATACTTGAAAATGATACTATGAGTTTAGGAAATATTCTCTATAGTGTCTTAACAAGAACAGGGAGTAATTAAGCTTCTTACTGGCAATCCAATGTACATGCCTAATTTTAGTATCTTTCTTCATCCCCAAACTATTTTCAGATCACCTGATTTTAGCCTTCATCCTGGGATCTCTTGTTAAGCTAATAAAGAGAGCCATGTTTTACATATCATGCAATAGTTAAATAGGATAACTTCTGTGCTCTCCCTCCCTGCTCAATTATGTGCCTTACTCCTTTTAAGTTACATCTCATAGAATTCTACAGTGGGGCACACTGCCTCTTCATTTGTTAGACCTGGAGTTCATGTCTCATGTCTTTTTCAAACCAGACGCTTGGAAAGCTCATGGAATGATAGAACCTAGAACAGTTTAAATAGCTTCAGAAAATGAAAATCATCATGTCAATTTGAATGTCTCTTGTCACCCAAATATTTAATTTTTAATTCATTTTAATTTGAAAGAACAAGCAAGAAACATTTTCTGTTCACATAGTATTTTAGGTTTGACTAATTTTCTAAAAATGCAGATTTGGGAAAGGAAATTAGCAATGCAAGGTGAACTTACTGAAGATTATGCAAATGAAGGAAATTATAATTCTATCAGGATGTCATTACATGTGTCTACTTAGACACACGTTTTCTGCTATGTTTAAGTTAAACAAAACACTAAATGACTATGTAGTATGACATCTCATTAATATGTTTCCATTCACATCTGTGCCTTTAGTATAAAAAAAGACTGCTTCAGTGATAAGAGATTAGGTCCTTTAATTAGAAACAAATGACAAATCACTGTTAACCCCATGTGATGCTTTCTAAAACTTCCATCAAACATTCCTCTTAAAACATTATTAAACACAAGTTCCTCAAATCTACTTCCTAGAAAGTGCCATTTAACAAAACCGAGGCAGGATGTTAATACTGGGAGGGAATTACAGGTTGCCAAAGCATTTCCTGTGAGGGGATTGACAGGGGATCATTTTGTTATGGGGCCACCTCCAGTGTGTTGTGACAACCACTCATTACACCTCTAAGCAGAGCACTCAGCTGTAGGTTTCTACAAGATGCAAATAGCTCCAAATGGGTTCAATTTAGAGTGCATGGCTAATGTATCACTCACTTCTTTAAGGTAGAAGCATTTTAATTTCCCAAGAACAGGGAAGGGAAGAACATTGCAGTTTCTGGAAATAAAGATTTAGTTAACCAAGTGTGCTTGAGAAATGGAGGCACAATAGCAATATCTGTTACATTATAAGTACAAACAGTTCACCTGCCTTGTTTTCCCATAGCCTGAAGCAGAACACCAAGTGGTCAAGTGAGCATCACCTCTCAATAAATATAATTATCCACTTAAAAGCTCAATGTCAAATACTAGTAACCTCTAGTGATGGTAGGTTTTTCTCATACAAAAGGAAATGCTTACAAAGCGGCTATAGTTAATTATAATAATACTCAAAAAGTATATAAAAGACGTTTTGATATTGGATAAAAATATCCTGAAAAGCTTTTCACAGTTGGACTTTAATATTTCAGTTTTCTGGTGTTTTTAACCTCTGTGAGTTTCCTCTCAGCGTTCTATTACTGATTTTAGTAAGTGTTGCTAACAGTGGAACACAGTGGTCTCTGCTTCAAGCTATTTAGAAAAGAGGTGTGCTGGTGTGTATAGGAAAAAGTCAATAAGCCCATTTACAATTCTTGTGTTAACAAAGCTGCAGGAGAAGCCAGGAGCTGCTGAACTGCCTGTGTGAGAAGAGAGGGCTTTTTTGCTAGGAGTCCATTAATGCACAGAATGTCCTTTGCTGTAACACACCAGCAACATTTTCCATCAAACTTCAAATCCTTGGGATATTAATATCCTTTTTATTTAGGACAATTTTCAAAGAAACTAATTATCTACTAGAAATTATCAGAGATGGGCTTTTCCTTGACATATTCAAAAATAACAGTCTGTCTGAAATAGATTTGAGCCAGAAGGAGGGAAGAAAGTTTCTTTAAATATACCAAAAATTGTGAAATATGTGCAGTAGTCATAATCTTCAAACTTTGCCATTTAGTTTTTAAAATTATGCATTAGAATTATTTTATGGCAATTGCATTTTACAGACATGACTATAAATGTTATATATATTTGTACATATAAATATCTAAAACAGATCTTCTTCCTGAGAATACTATCAGGAAGTGATATGAGAGAACAATGGAAGGAGAGAGCAAAGTGAGAAGAGAAATACAGTCAGTTACCAAAACAACCACTGGAAGTGAGATGTTCAATTTTCCTTAAATTCTCTACAGTTGGTTCATTAATGTGTTTGGAGTTGTCCAGCCTAGCAACAAAGAAGATGGGAAGTTCCAATTATAGACCCATCTCTATCACTCCTTGGGTAGTTGGCTGTTAAATCAATTAAATGAAAGTTAAGAAACAAGATCATTGGATATAGATTGTTGTTTTTCTTTCTTTAGTAATAGGGCTAATAATTTTGAGGTAATTGAGTGCTTACTTGTAGCTTGCTAATATTCTACAGATACAATTCAAAGGTATCTTAAGATTATCTATCTATCTAGAATATATCTATTGAACCTTCAAAATATACCAGACATAACTACAAGTTTGATTTTTATAAATGACTAGCTCCTAACCCACATTTTAAAATTATACATTATACTTTAAAATAAGCTACATAAGCACAATATCCCAAAAAGAGTAGACACATACATAGCATAATGAAAATAAATTTAAATTTATATCAACATAACATAATTCATATCAATTTAAAATATTTGAGATTAATATTGTCTCTTTATTCTATATTTCTATATTCTCACTAAATGATGACAAACATCCATAACCTACCAAATGACCAAAACACACCCACTCCACTTCTTTGGAACAGGGGCATTGTATTCTCTGCACTGTTTCCTATTGTCTGTGATGACATCACCCTTATAGGACCCTCAGAAAATTGAGATAATGGTCAAGTCTGGGGAAAACCAGTTGTAAATGGGCATGCAAATACAGTATTCATATATAAAGTTCCTCCTAAAATAAAAACAAAGATATACATAAATTAAAGCTGGTATAAAAAACAATTTACCATTAGCATCATAGGAAACATGGAACAATTTGGCCAATCAAAATTGCACAACAAAAGTGAAAGTATTCATCAAGATTATCACCCTGAAAACAATTCTGAGATAACTCATAAAGTACTAAGGGCAGGTTGAATAAGAAGGCTCTTATAAGGACATATATTTGAATGCTTTGTTAGTAGAAGGTAGAACTGTTTGAGAAGCATTTGGAGGTATGTCTTCCTAAGAATGGTCGGCACTAGGAATAGGCTTTAAGCTTTCAAAGGAAAATATACCTAGTTTGTTGTTCCTCCATAGATAAGGGTGTAGGTTTCTAGCTACTGCTCAGCACCAGGCCTGACTGAATTCTGCCATGATAGTCACACAGACTCACTTTCTAAGACAAATGCTGTCTTCTATGAGTTGTCTTAGTCATGGCGTCTCTCCATAACAACAAAAAGTAACTAAGACAGTAGCTATTTTCAAATATCTGACTGTAGGCTTTAGACAGGAGACATAACCCAGAAACAAAAGATAAAGAGATTTGCCCCAAACAATTCTCCAATTTTCTGCTACAGTGTTAGTTTCCAGGACATGCCATGTAACCATAGGCATGTATACATGTTGCTCAGAGGTCAGAAAAAAGGAATATCCTCTGGAAATGGAATTATGGAGAGTTTGAGCCAAAGATAAACTGCACAAACAAATAATAAATATAAAAATTTTAAAAGTGCCATGCACAGACTTAATACAGAAACCCAGCACCAGACTATTGAGTGAGAAGGGATGCCTTAATGTGGAAGTGTAAAGTGGGAAAAAGCAAACTATAATCAAAAGATTGAAAGATAAACTTACTACTGTATAACTACAAACTATAAATGTATCCAAAGAATTTGTCCATAATCTTTTAAAGGCAGAAAGGCCAGGGAAAAGTAGAAAGAACAAATTTTACAAGTAGAAAAATAAGAAAATGTGTCACGCAGCAAACACTTTTGTACATATATATTCATTTGCAAATACTCGTTGCAAAGAGTCATTGGTTTTGTTGATGGCATCTTATTTTTGCTACACTGTCGATGCTGGGTCCTCACTGGGACTACTCTCTGATATCCTATAGTTACACATCCTGAAGCTTTGAGACTGTAGAGCCGGGCTCTTCACATGCTTCCACATATCATAGATAAGGTAGATACTGGGGCAGACCTACTCATAAGCTTAATTCTGGGCCTGAGTAGTTTCAGGGTTGGTCAGCCTGCCAGTTTCCTCTCAATCTCACCACCAATGAGTGTTTTCCAATGTTACCCTGGATAGTTCACCCCTCACAGCAATGAGCAAGGGGTAGGTTTTTTGTATGACTCATTGTATCACACTACAGCTTTCATGAAGAGATTTTTTTTTTTCTTCTAAATTTTATTTTTGGTGGTGAGGGGAGAGAAAGAGAAGAATTTGGTTAGGAAGGGGCACGAAAATGTGCAGGATCAAGATATATGATGTGAAAGATACAAAGAGTAAATAAAAAGAAAGTTTAAAAATATAAGAGAATGATGGATCCAAGCACATTCAGATTATAAAGGCCACCACAATATTGCATCCAACTCTATATTAAATAACTAATTCAAGTGGATGTGTAATATTTTAAGTTAAAATAAAAGCATAGATACAATATTTCTGGTAGAATAAAAATAGTGTAATAAAGTCCTGATTTGAAAAATAAATATGACTTAAACATAATGGGAAGGTTTATCAAAAAAGTTTAGAAAAATATATTACAAAACATCTAATGAAAAGAAAGTAAAAGAGGTTATACTTATAGAAATAGTAAAGCTTTAAGCAAAATCTAATTAACTAGGATAAAAGAATAGTAACTACAATGAAATATTAATTTGACACATATACATAGCAATACTTCATATGTGTATAATAGGCATGATCTGGACATTGAAAGTCGAAGAATAATTAGGACATAGACAGGAGGGGCTGGTTGAAGTTCCTATGTGACAGTTAAGAAGAAGAAAGTTGTGATGTGCTATTGCACAGTCATAAAACAATACACCAGTGTATAACTGCATAAGTACGATGCATGCTTCAAAACGTAGAAGAAAGTAATTTACATTCTTATACAGAAAATGTTTTGAAAAGATAGATATCTTTAACCTGTGTAAAACATTATACAGGGTTGGAGAGATGGCTCAGTTGTTAAAGGCTAGGCTCACAACCAAAAATATAAAACATTATAAATGTACATATATATTAAAATTCTACATTTTATATCTTTATATATGTATTAGAATTTTTTTAAAACTCAAAACTATTACACTTTTGCTTTGCTACATAAATAGATCCAATTGGTTTTTTCTTGTTTACTATGTAAAAAATTACATTTAGCTATTCGTTCATTTTTTGTTACTTATTTTAGCAATTGCCTCAAAAAATGCAAATTACATGTAAATATATTTCCATGTGCAACATATTTTGAAATTCAGACATTTTGTAAAATGTCTAAGTTGTACTGAGTAATATGCACACTAACTTTTAGTAACAGATAATTGTGATAGTCAGTTCAAAGTGACTTTTTGAATAGCAAGGACACAAATGTCTATGTATGAATCTGAAGGCACCCAGATGGATTAACGGAGGTGGTAAGACTGACAGTATTGTGTACAGCACTATTTGATCGGCTAACACCCCAAACTGAATAAATATTAAGAACTTGAACAGAATTATCAGCATATCTCTGTCTCTTGATGGTGAATGCAATGTGAAAAATTTCCATTCCTGTTACCATGCCTTTTGGACCAAGGTGAACTGCACCCTCTAGCTACAAGCCAAAATATTTCATCACAGACTTAATTTTGGAACGAAAACTTAAAATTTATCTTATAGTAGTTTTTGAGAATGATAAGAATTTCCTTAAATTTTTGTCATCATATTGTACAGTAACAACTTTTGTATTTTTACATCAATATAGGATCTTCCTCTGTCCACACTGACTAGGAACTGACATTGTATTCCATGCTAAATTTGAGCTTGTGGCAATCCACTTCCCTTAGCCTCCCAAGTACTAGGTTTATAGATGCGATTCACCATGCTGGTGGTAGTAACTATTTATTGTTCTAGTCTGATATTTGATAGAGCTCTTAAAGTTGACCTGTCAGTTGTCTCTGAGATGTGAGACTTTGAGTTATTATATTAAGATAACACACGCTGAATCAGCAAGTGCAACAGAAAAATCAATCACTGCTGATGATGATGGAGAAGGAAAGTACCAGGAGCGTGCATGTAGAATAATGGGGTAGGGCCAAGCAGATGACATCAGTGTGGAAAGCAGCCAGTGTGAGCACGCTCCAGGCAGAAGAGACAGAGGTCTGGAGGTTCCATGTACAGACAGGACCCAGATGCATGGAGCTGGAAGGAGAAGAAGGGTACTCTTAAAGAGATTTTAGTCAGGCATACATGGTAGAGTACATCAGCCAATTATTGTAACATTTTCTGAAGCACTTCTCTATAAAATACTAATTTGTGATATGGATTATTTCCTTAAATTTAAATGAGAGAAACTGAATACTTTGAAAATGTATAGAGAGGAGATATGGTGTGTTTATATCTCAATAAATTTTAAAAATCAAATTATAAAAATGTTTTAGTAGACATTGAAATAAACCAAAAATTTATAATTAGAGTCAATAAGCAATTAAAATAAAAAATAATATTGGAATATGTTAACTCTGAGCACAGGTCAATGTTCCACAGTTACTTGCAACTAAGTATGACAGTAAATTTCAAAACTCTAGTCAAGTGCCCTCTGACACAGTTTACCAGTCAAGCAAATGGGCATATAAAAATGTATAATCCATTTCTCCAGAATCACTTTGTAACATTTTTTTCCTCATTATGATTTACAAAGAGATTGAAATCTCCACTGGAGTTTAGGATGGAAGGGGTGGGTCATTAGGTTTCTGCCTCAAGGAAATAAGTCTCAGCATGCCACCAGCAGAGCTCAAAGAGCAGTAATAAGGTCATCAATTATCTTAGCCTGGATATAGTTTGAAACCCTGGGAGGTTAAATTTATACCCAGCAAAAGATAAATTTTCCTGTGGGATTAAGTAACATCATCATGAAAAACAGGTGGGTACTCCAATGTGAATTCAGAAGGACTTGAAAGAGCTGAACTGGAACTAGCTTTGTTTTATCTTACAAATGGGATCATGAAAAAGCCTAGGCCCAGGCTTTTTGATTGGACACCTAAACAAGGTCTATTACTCTAGACAGTTATCTCTCACATTAAAAAAAAAAAATTAAAGAAATGTCCTTACACTTGTTTTATTTAGTGGAATATGGTAGATGCCTTCTTTGTGCTAACGATGTGTATATAAATAAATAAAATACAAAAATGCAAACCAACTGATTGATTAATAAAATATTTCTGGTTGTCTGTATCACCCAGCAAATTTATGACAATAATAAATAAAATTATCATATTGAAGAGATACTACCTGAGAATATCCATGGGGTGAGGTCTAATTAAAGCAAAAAGTACAAACTCTCAGATTTTCTAGAGCAGGTGGTGAGGATATTCTGTAAGAATCTTGTCATAAAGGCTGGGTCGCTCAGGTTCTATGCTGACCAGTGGGATCTATTATTTTGTTTAAAAGAGATGATTTCTCTGATGTCTTGATGTATTTGCGTTCAAGCCCCCAGGATAATTAGCACCATGACATTCTCACAGACTTGAATGCTTGCATACGTTACACATGAATTCTTATGTGTCTATTCTCTGAGTCAATGTACCCTGTCCTGAGATGACTACCTGGCTGTAATTCTTTTTCAAATTGCGGGCTATAACAGATAGGTAACCCTTTCCTGGATAAGCCTTCTGATAACGGCTGTTAGGAAAGTCAGTTGTTTAGCATGAACATTAATAAAAGTTAAACCGCATACTGATTTGTTTGGTTCACTGCTAGTACTAGACATAAAGGTATAAAACTGATTTATTAATTATGAATTATTTTATTGTACCTATTACATAAGATCTTGAAGTCCTTTACACCTATTTTGTTTGTGTTATGGGAATAATATAAATGATGTATACTTTTACCAGATGGACAGTCAGAAATGTCACATTAATAACATGAAATTTAGTGTGGTAGTTGTATTCATACCACAGAAAACAAGAGAAGCTGCAAATCAGTGCCTCTAGACTCATCCCCACAATTAATCAGTAAAGATTTACTAGAATATCACGTCAAGCATGCGTAACAGGATAAATCAACCGGGAAAGGGCATACAGTGACCTTAACCACTGCCTTGGCTACCATAAGTAAAAGTCACCTGAAGTGCTACTTAGCAGTTGTGGACAAAAAGTTGGTGAAAGGGTGATCTAGTATGTGGCATGAGCTTGCCATGTTTTAAGGTTCCTTCTCACATCACCTCCTTTGAGACTCACACCCATTGTATAAAAAAACATTCTCAATTTTGAAGCTTACAAACTCAAGTTTAATGGAGTCTCTAATAAATAAATTTACTAGGGGTGATTTATAAAATGTTGCAGAGCCCAAAACGCTCAACAAGAACATAAGTTCTGATGAGGAGTTCTTCACAAAGAAGTTTCAATATCTAACTTTACTGGAAAATGAGTAATTTACTATCCCAGTCGATGGCCCAAATAATTCTAACAAACATAAATTGTTTATTAAAAACTTATGAGATGAAAGAAAGCTTGTGGCTTCTCAAGAAAAAAAAAAAACCACATATGAAACAATGAACAGAAACAAAGTATCTATCCTTGGAGAATTCAGAAATTTGGAAAATATAGAAAAACCTCTCACCTTCAAATATTGTCTAAAAGCTCAGTGAATAAAATAATAGCAAAAAGTAGTGCAGATCTATTTTCTGCCAAAAGGATTGACGGAAATTTGCCTACATTTGTAATTTTTTTCTTATGGTTGTATTATACCTGGGAGAAAGAAAAGGATATTGTTCATACTAAAATTATGCTGAAACACTACTCCTCAGGAACTGGATTGCAATGCCTATCTTTTAAGCCTTACAGAATAAATAAGTAGCAAGCATTCATGCTAAATGCCAATATACTTAGAAACTGACATGTTGATTATCATGTTTGGATATTACTCATTTTATTTATCTTTGAAAATACAAACAAATAGTCCCATTCTACAAATATTATCTCCTTTGGAAAGCTACTAATAAAATATCTTTATCTTTTTGGCTACCAAATCCTCTGAAATTCATTGTAAACATACAGTATTCATTATAATAACATTTTTGTCAGTACACACAAAAGACTGTTGGGAAGAAAGGAGAGGCGGGTGAGAAGAGAAGGGGGGATGGGTAGTATAAGCCATTGGAAAGATGAAATTAGAATGCTGTTGGCTTGGCAAAGCCCCACTGAACAGCAAGCTTGAGATTTCTTTTTTGCCAAACTACTTCAGGCTCCTTGGGGGTCTCATGTCTGTTAAAAGGGCTTCATTCCAATAAGTATCTTCTGCACTAAGTGGGAAATAAAGATGTAAAAAGAATTAACAAATATAAAATCTCACCACACAAGAGAATTTACACACAGACACACACACTACACATATACTTTCTCAAGGTAAAAAACATTTTATATGGGCAATATGTGGACTTGCAAAATAATGAAAAAGTAGTAACCTACAAAGTGGTGTGATCCAGTGGCCTTAGAATTAAAATCTCCAATACTCATTTAATAAACTATTATTCGGACTCTATTGAAAAAGAAAATATGTATATCAGTTTCAGTTTTTACTTAATTTGCTTATAGGAGAGTCTGAGATAGGAATATTTCCATTATTGGCTGTATATTTTAAGCACTCACTAAACAGAGTTAAAAGTCTCTGCCACCACAGAAAAAAAGAAATGTTACATTTTATAATACAATATTAGTATTGTATTTATAATAATTTCCAGAAATAAAGAGTAGCAAGAATAGCAGCAGCACCCCCCCCATCATCATCATCATAATTGCTGCCAATAGTAATTGCTAAGTTTTACACAGGAGACTAGCAGGTTTAGATTTGAGTATGTACTTGTTGTTGATTTAACTGTTTGGGAAACTGGAAGCTTTATTCAACATGAGAAATAGAGCCACACTGAGCTAGCTGCACAGGGGAGTCTCATCTTTGTCTATACACTACTATTACCTGGAAACCCATATAGAAATACTTCTTAAATGGCAAATATCGATGGTAGTTCTTAGTTGTACTATGCAGGAAATAAGAAAAGTGGGATATTTTTCCAATAGAAAAATGCTTTATGATATAACATTTTAAATTTATTCTTTTAGCATTTTATGCATGTAACTAACATAATCCAATCATATTCATTCTGTCTCTTCAGTCTATCTAGATACTATATGTCACTTACAACTTCACTTTCTTTTTATAACCCACTGAGTCCAATTAATGTTGATCACATTTGCATGGCTCTAAGGGCATCAACTGGAGCACAGTCATTCTACCAGAGGCACCACATTCTAAAATAAAAGTGGGTCTTCCTGCCCAGATTCCTAATTGCCATAGCTGGGGATCAGAACTTGTGTGCTCTCACCCATCTATGCTGGCTTGATCTTGTCCAAGAAACAACAGGTACAGTGAGTATATGAAGGCAAAATCCCATCCTGTCTAGAAAATAGGGTTATGATTCAGTTTTTCCCAACCTCCGGCTCATATGGCTTTTTGGCTTCTCTTCTTTGAGTTTCCTTTGCTTTGTGGAGAAGAGGTGTGTTGGAGATATCAATTTCTGTCTATGTATTGCATAGACACTTATTCTACCATTTGGCCACCTATAAGTCTGTATTAGTTCATGACACAAAGAGGCATATCTAATGAAAATTAAAGCTGAACTGATATATTATATAAAAGATAGGAATTTAGTATTGTTTTGAAATCCTCCTTGTGTTGATATACATGAATATAAACTGCCCAGGCATGTACTTGCTTCCTTCAGGGGCCTTGATTAGCTGGTTTGGGGGGCTGCTATTCCAAGCTTCTGTGCTTTTCTTAACTACAGTCATATAAAGTAAAAAGTGATCATTATTTTACATATTCTATCATGTAAGAGAATCATTAAAAGGTGAGTGTAATGATGAAATAATGGTATTTTAATGTAATTTTAGTACATTGTAAGATATGTAATAGTCATTGTGATTGTGATTACCTAGCTTATATGTCTTAACCTTTATTATAGTTGTCCAATTCTATTAGTAATGACAACTATTTATTCATTTTACAAAATACAGATTATAAAATTATATCAATTTAAAAAATTAAGCATAAAGCATTAATATACAAAGGCTGCAATTGAGTAGAAGCAGATTGTTCAGAACTTATTCTGGAAAATAAAATATAGTCCTTGAATTCAAATCTTTCTAACAAAGTGAATTCAGTAAAAAGTTTTAACTAGTTTTGAAATTTTTGAAACTCTTCTAATATGTTATTTTAACCTGTTTTCATCCATGCACTTTATTTGGACATATGAGTAAATCACTTTTACTGACATATGAACATGTAAAGTCTGGAAAAGTACCCTCAGTGCCGTTAGCGGTCTTTTCTCTTTGAATAGAGTAGAAAGTTCTTGGTTCCTTTACCTAGATGGTTACGTCCAAGAGGGTTTCATCATCACTATTTGAGACAAAGTTAGAAAAAAATTAACCATTTACTCTGTCCTCAGTGTTTCTAGATATTTAGAGAACGTGTGTGTGTGTGTGTGTGTGTTTGTGTATATTCAATATATATATATATATATATATATATATATATATATATTCAATATATATGTATTCTCCTGCTTGCATCTGGTAAGATAACTGTGATACTTCTCAGCTGCAAACATATCAGCTACATATTAAAAAAAAAAAAAAACAGCAATGATATTGTTGAAAGAAATTACCAGTCACAGCTACAACTACATTGGTTAGTGTCAGCACAAGAAGAATGGTGATGCATGGCAGCTCTCAGTTTGGAAAAAGTATGTAACAAGTCTTAGGTCCATAAAAAAATTAGTTGTTTTATTTATTTTGCTCATAATATTGGATGAAATAATTGTTTTCTATTTTGTTGGAAAGATATAAATCATAAAATAATAGATAAAATGATGAAACATTAAATTTAACCTTTGCATTTTACTTTACAGGAGCTGAGACCTGGAAAAATGAGAGGATGTATTCAGAGACTCTGCAGGGGGAAGCAAGGTATGAACCTAGATTTCTACATTTCCAACTAAACATTATTTTAATGTGTTTAAAGTATTTTTAGATTAATTGAAAACCAACATCTGTATTGCTCCAACTAAATAATCTCAATGTACCCAATCTTGCACCCACCAGAAACATTTGATGAAGGAGGGCAGGGCTTTCTTCACAACATATTTCTTAGGAACAATTTCTTGCCCCTACAGCTTTCTACAGTGCAACATACCTCAACACATTTGATCACATTAAATCACAAAAATTCACTTCAGGAAAAAAAAATTCCAAGCAGAATGATTTACATTTTTTCAGTTGATAATTTAAACCAAGATGACAATTTGTAGTATTCTAGGTTTCTGTTGCCCTATTGAGTTTAACAGAAAGACTGTGTCTCTGACTCACTCATTAATCAATCCTTGTGAAATAGGTTAGGTACTCTTCTAGACAATATAACAGCAAATGGCAGGAATAAATATCTGTACTTCTTAAGGTGTACAATATATTTGATAATAGTATAAGAGTCAATACATAAGGCATGGTACATCTAACAGAGAGTGATGAATCTGAGAAGATAGAAAGTCCCAACTGTGGGGAAGGACTCAGGCTGATTCAGTTGGGATGGGGTATGTCATCATTGGAGGATGACATTTACCAGAGACTTCTAAGGCCATATGAAAGTCTTAAGTATGTTTTAACTAGGATAGTGGGTGTTTCACATTTAGAAAGCACAGATCAACTGGCAGCTGCATCATCAGAAAAATCCACATAATGTTGGTGCCAATACCTCGTGAATGTAGTGTAAGTGATATAGTAACATGTATTTTTATAATAAATTTAAGTTTAATTCCTAGGTCCTAAAATGAAAAGAGAATTTTTAATAAAATTAAAGATATATCTTAAAATAACACAATTTCTACCCAAATAGTTAAAAGAAAATATTGACCCACCATGAAATGAACACATTGCCTAACAGAAAACTTTAACTCAGTGGAGAGCAGCCTTGGGTGACACTAGTGAGGAAGGGATGTACCTCAGTCACCCATTCTATTGCATGATAAGACAATATGACAAAGACAACTCATTAATAAAAGCATTGAGTTGGGGGATGTTGTACCTGTGTCCAGAGACCGAGTCTCCACCCCCCACAGAAGCCACCAAGAAGTCAGTTTCTGATGCAAGTGCACAAAGGTCTTTTTAATGTCTGGTTCAAACCCAATCTGCAGCTTCAATGCAGCAAATGGAGGAATGCTGCCCTCAGCTCAGGGGTGGGCGGGTTTTAAAGAAAAGCAAACAAACAAACAAACAAACAACAACAAATACCAGCCATAAGCCTTGGTATTTCAGGACTGGGGAAAGGGATACGGGGTAAAGCAGTTTTTGAAACTATTGGTTAAACTTCTAGTGCAAAACCAAAGTTGAAAGCTGTTGTGTAGTACGAGGTCTCTGTTTTGGGCCTAACCACAGAACCACAGACCCGCAGAGACACACAGATGCTTACTATAGTTTTAGGCTGATCGACCCAAGGCCCAGGCATGTAACTTGCTAAGTCTTTACCCTTAGTCTAACCCATGACTCTTATCTTGTTCAGCCATGGCGCTTGGTACCTTTTCTCACAGCATCATGGTTGTCCTCTGCTTCTTCCAGCTTCTCTCTGGCATTCTGCCTCTGTGCTTCCTGTTCTCAGAGTTTTCTTAGTCTGGTAGCCCTGCCCACACTTCCTTCCTGCCTTTGGCCAATCAGCGCTTTTTATTAAACCAGTGGGTGGGACAATTATTTACAATGTAACAACATAATCTCTCACACTGTTGGTTAAAGTTTTTGTGAGAAATCAAAGTTTGCTAACAGGCTATCTGCAAAGGTCCCAAACTGCCAACACGATGTGTGCAGGGACATTTGGACCTTGTGAATTTTTACTACTCTGTTTCCTAATTGAATGTTTCTAGTGTATCTTTTCAAATGGCCCTTCCCTAAGATTGAGTCTGTATGAATGGCCTTCACAGGGGCTTGCTGTGGTTTAAAAGGTTTTGTCCATTATCACTACGGTGGGAAGCATGGTGGCAAACATGGTACTGGGTAGCTGAGAGCTAGATCCTGATGGGCAAGCCAAGGAAGAGAAAAAACAGACACTGGTCAGGATGTGGGTTTTTGCAAACCTCAAATCTCACCTCCAGATCTATGCTTTTTCCAACAAGGCCATACCTCCTAATCCTTCTAATGCTATCAAAGAGTTTCACTTCCTGGTGACTGCACATTCAAATATATGAGCCTATAGAGGCTTTTTTATTCATACCACCATGGCATGACATGTAGTATAACTGTATTCTTCTTTGATGCTTTTAATGTCCTATGATGCACAGATATTGCCACGACATGTAATTTCCCTTCAAAGTGATTTGCAAACTTTATATAAAGGATCTTTTCTGGAACAACCACCATGTACAAACCAGTAGAGACCAGATAAAGAGAAATGGTTTGATTCCAATGTCAAGGTCAAGAATGATGACTGTAGTAAAGAACATCTAATGTCTAAGTAACTGGCTATAGGATGACTTAATGAACCACTAATGAATCTCTACACTGCATATCTGAAGGATAACTGCCAGAAAAAAAAAAATCTTTCTTCTTATAGCTCCAGAATATGGCAAATAAAAAAAGAAGCTGACAACATAAGATCTAACACAGCCCTCTTTACCAAGAAAACTGATACTGGGAGATTAGAGTGGAATGCTTAAGGTCAGAGAACCAGGAACAGATGATCTCTTGACATTCTTTGAAGAGTTCTTTAAATTCGCATAAACTTGACAATACAGACTGCTTACACCCTCCTCACCATATGTAATTGGCCCTTTTCAATGTTCCAGCTCATACAGATGGGTTTTTACCAAAGAAGATGAAAAAAATATACACCTTAAGATTGCTGGTGGGAAGCAAATACAATTGTAAAATAGAATAAACCTAACAATTGTTAAGCTAAAAAAAAAAAAGATAAATATTAGCTGGAAAATCATTTTGAATAGCTCTAAATTGAGTTTCACAGAAATTTAGAAGAGAGAAATCTCTTGGCCAACTTTTGAAACATCTCACCTTTCCAGTCTGATGAATCTACATTTCCAGTGACTATATTTTCATTCATACTTATTCTTTAAAAATGTATTAAACAATTGACAGGAAGGTGGCTCTTTCAAATATTGGCATATGAATCTAATCATCATGCATAGTATTTGAGTCAGAATTGTGGTCTATTTTGAAGCAGTCTGAACATATCCAGTCTGGATGCATGCAAGGAGAATTGATTCATGCACATGTACATAAAATACTGGATTTTGAATAAGTACTTAAGAAGGCAGTAAAATCTGCAGGGAAGGCATTCCAGGCTTTAACTAATTGGATTAGCTGTGGTGTTTTCTGTGCATCCTAAGGAATTCATAAGCTATAGATTAAAATCATCAAAGACTCTGGTCACAGAGGTGAGGAGGCTCTTTTCTTGTGCTAATAAACATTTAGTCCCACGGACTCTAATTGTATTCTAACACCAACTCCTGTAAAGCAGATAGAATGTTTTATAATGTGGCACCTTACTTCTGATTTTGTAAACAAAAACTTGGGGAGGGAGGAATAAAATCAAACCTGATCTTTCAGTCCTTCATTTAGGTCGTACAAGCACTGCTCTCTCACAAATGTGTGATTTCTTCTGGACAGGAAACAATGGCAAATTTACTTGGCCAGTGAAACCTTTTTTAGCTTACCGATTTGTGTGTTTACTGCATTTCCCAGTTGTATGTCTATCTCCCAACAAACTTAAAGTGTAAATTTTATTTTGACTATATAAAAATAAGGGTTTGAATATCAACAAAACCAATTTCTAGAAATACATCAATGGCTGTTAATCTGTAGCTCACTTAGGGTATGGGAAGAAAATGCATATTGAGTCATAAGTTACTAAAAATACTCTTTCTCCTAAGGGCCCTCCAATTCCTGTGTGGAAAAGTTATGTTGTAGTCTTTTGTCAACATGATTGAGGGGTGAAGTTCCATAAAAACCTTGAACATGTGCTCTATCATTTAATCCTTCAAGGTGGTAACGGAGAAACTGGGTGGTATTTGAGTACCATCAAACTTTGAACGACTCAGGTATCACATATATGCCGTTCTGCTAATAATTTCATAAGTATCTTAGTGATCCATTTTCCCAGAGTACAAAGATACATATTCTCAGATGAGAGTCAAAAAATCTTACTGTACAAATTGTAAAATTTTATGCCTGTAGATCCAATAATTAAACACAGAGGGATGCAAACCAAAGGTTGTTTTCCCAATTGATTACAAGGAATTACAAGAATTAAGCATTTCAAGGAATCAGGACCATTTCTAGTTCCTTTTTAAAAAGTAGGAGATTAGTGAAATGTGTGAATAATTGTCCTAACTTTTTTTTTTTTTTTTTTTTTTTTATAGTTCATGAGCAATGCAAAAGTTTTGCTGTAACTTCACTGTTTGGTTCAACTATATGTTTCCACTTGAGAGACTTTGATACGGTCAATAGACCTCCTGTGATTGTATCCTCAACACAATTACACTTAGTTCTAAGCCTAGCTTCACAGAGGCTTTGCAGTAGGCTCTAAAGAAACTGCAGAAAATACCCAGAAATTGTGGACAAAAGTAGATTTAAGCTTCCTGGTTTGGTGAGGAGAAGAGAGAGAGAGGAGAGGAGGTGTGGGAAGGTTGGAAGGACAGGGGAAAGGGGGGGAGGAAGGGAGGAAAAGAGGAAGGGAAGGGGGATGAATGAGGGAAAAGAGAAAGGAGGGGAAAATGAATGAGGGGTGAATGAATAAGGGAAAGAGGGAGGGCAGAAGGGAAGGAGGGGTAGGGAAGAGGGAATATCTGTGGGAGAACAGACTGGATAAGGAACTCACAGGAAGACCCTTTGGCAGTCAACTAGGTCAAGAAGCCCCAGTCTTCACCAATGTGCTGGCTTCCTACTATGCTTTGCCAGTTAAGCAATCATTGTACTAGCTCAAGAATTTGCTGTGTGTCTGAGTGGTTTCACAGTGAATGCTAACTTGGTGTATGCTCAGAAAGCTGGTTCTCTTTATAGATGATGCTGACCCACGTGATTCTGGTGTACCTAGAAGAGTCTATACATTGTGTTCTTGACCTGCTGAGACCATTTCTATTAGCTTGGGGAACAAGGAATGGCAGTTTATGCTGACTCAGTCTTTTACATAGGAATTACTTACCTATTTGGGGATCTAGAGCTTTCTTTCTTTCTTTCTTTTCTTTCTCATCCTTCATTCCTTCATTTTTTCCTTCTTTCTTTTCTTTTTTTGTCTCAATATACAAGAAAGGAAGTTTCAAGGTACATGGGTGAAAAAATGTTTCCTTTCCCATCACCTTGAAGACTTCTGACATCTGTAAATTATTTGTCCAGTGACTCTAGTGAGCATCTCCTATAAGAAAGCTACAGTTTTTAGGTATCACACATTGAATCTTCAAGACAACTCTATGAGTGAAATGCTGGAAAAGGAAGGTGAAAAAAAGTGTTGAACATCTTGTTTCAACTGTAGTAAGTAATAAGTGAGGGAACTGGGTTTGATCTGGACATTTATTCTCTCTCTCTCTCTCTCTCTCTCTCTCACACACACACATACACACACACACACACACACTCTCTCTCACACACACACATACACACACTCTCTCTCTTGCTCTCTCTTGATCTCTCTCTCTCTCTCTCTCTCTCTCTCTCTCTCTCTCTCTGACACTTTATATAGTGCTACTTGTCTGTATGTCTTCAGGGATGAACATTTGGCCCTGGATTCTCAGTCCCAATAAACACATACACAAAACATTCCTACTAAGCCCTTATTAACATTTAAAAAATATAGTTGTAAACATTTTAATAAAACAGAGAATCAGGGAGTTTCTTGGGAGATTTTGTCTTCTGGTAATGTCAGAAGCTAATCCCATTAATTCCCACCAACATGACTGCTCAGACTTGAGCTTTACAAGGATGACACCAATGGACACAACAAACTGATGCAGAAAAACCTACCAGGCCTCAGCCCTAGTCAGCTGGGAGAAGGAAGGTTGATCACTTCAGGGAAAGCAATTTTATGAAATACTTTACTGAGACTATTTTAATGTTTGTTCTCTTTATTTCCATGCATTTCAGCTAAAAGCAGAGGACACCTTAGAAGATCTACAATACTTCTCTCAGTTCATGTTGTTGACATATTGTTGCCAAGAGCATTTAATCTTCAAACTTTTTCTATTTTGAAAGAATGGTAAACAGGATATAAAATTGCAGTTCTAAGAACTCAGTTTGCTAAAAGAAACTACCAAAACCAAAATCAGTTTGTCCATTTAGTGTTTAGAATCTTGTGTAAGGAAACCCACAAATTTCAGTATAATTCACAATATTCTGTGAAGGACAAAGTTTTCGAAACTAAATCGGAAGCAATTATTGATTTTTAAAAAGCTCATTCTACACAACAGTACTCTCTTCCTCTCTAACTCCCTCTCGCTCATTTCCTTATGTAAAAGAATTTAACCAAAGAAAGCAGGCATTCTAATTCAATTTCTCCTCCAAAGTATATAATTTTATTTCATCATAATGGCTGCTTTTATTTCCAGGGTCAGATTTTATTTAAATTTCAGTCCATTAGGAACAAAAACTTGCCATTTTCTGATAAACAAAATCAGCAGGGGAGCCTCTTCAAACGAGAAATGTATTCCCACCGACCTTTGTTTTATTTGATCTAAATGACAGGTATACACCACTTTTCCTGTGTTTACTTTTAAAGATTCTGAAAAAAAAAAAAGAGGTGACATTTTAAACAACAAAACTAGCAATCACCCTTGTAGCTCTGTGACAGGCAGATGGAAGAAATGATAAAAAGATGGAATCCATTGCTTTAGACCACCAAAGAGGCCTAATATGAGTCATTAGCAGAAAACCGTTAATTTTCTTTTATTTTTTACTGTTCTGACTGTTGTTTGGAGAAGTGCTCAACCTCTTAGGAATTGGAACATTTTAACCGTTTCTTACTATTTTGTAAGTGGGAGGTCAAAGCATTAACAGAAAGGAATTAAATAATGTGTCATTATTTAGTTTGAGGAAATGGAGTTACATAGGTAACATTTTGAGATCCCTTTGAGTTGAGTTTGCTAATAGCTAATAAAAAAGATCCTTGATCCTCAAGTACTTTAAAGCATAGAGAGGTGATTATAAACAGTATCTCATGACTGGAACAGCTTCAAAAAACTCTCAACTACAGGTAGTCAATAATCTTAAAAATAATTAACTAAAACTGAGATATTCTGACCTAAATAAAAGACAGTGTAATTCTGTAAGACCAATAAAAATGGATACTTTCAAATCTAATTAGGATACCAGCAAGCAGCTCTCTAGGCTCACTCAGCAAAAATCTCTATGGTGTGTAAAGGTGTCAATTAGGATGGGAAAAATTTACAGGAATCTATAACTCATAAAATAAATAAAAGAAAGCACTCCATTTTACAGGGATACTATGCCTCCAAGGACAACAACAGGCTGGTGTGGCATGCAATACTACAATTTACAGCCATCAAATATTATTGTTTTATTGGAAGCTGTTGGTCTATGGACTACTAAAGTAGACTATACTAAAACAAAACAAAAGAAAGAGGAAAAACAAGGCTTATTAATTTTGAAGCAGAGTTCCCTACTCATGGAATATAATTTATTCCTTTCTTTTCTCCTTCAGTTCTTCCCTGTCGGTATAGATAGGTGAGAAAATTAATAAAACTGGCCCAAAAGACATGTTGGTTGACAAAGTGATTGTCATTCAAGCTTGAGAATGTGAGTTCAGATATCCATCATCCACTAAAAAAGCAATACTAGCAATGATAAACCAGAGACAGGAAGTATGTAACATACACATGTACATGTATATGTGTGTGTGCAACAATATTGTCTATCCATTTCCATTAATACTGAAACATTGCATTCTTCATGGGGGTTACTTAAATCAGAAGGTAAACATCTGAAAATAGTTTCATTAGCTCACTTCTTCCCAAGAGTATATCAAGCCAAGCTTTAAGGCTGACTCTCAGGCAAACCCAGCTGGAGAGAAGACTTTGAGACCAGACCAGTAGCCTAAAAGAAGCAGAACTAGCCAAAGCTTCCAGGAAGAGGTTTAGAACAATTGAGACATATGGAAAGGACACTATCCTACTTGAGCTGTAAACAAATGTACAGCATGCCCCAGATTTCCAAGTTCTTTAAGTGTCACCCCTGCTAGGGTAACTGTCTTTGAAACATTTCTGTTCCCATAGTAATTCTCAACAATATTCCTATAAGAAACCCAAATAAAACTCATTGGTCCACCAAGTTGGACTTTGGTGGTATCTCTATTTATGCCTGACCTAGGCTTCTTATCTGAGGTGAGAATATGTATATATTATGTTTTCCTATTGAAATTCCTGTCATTCAACAAATAACAATGAAAGAAAATGGGAAGATGAATAAAAGAAAGCAAGATGGTGGTTTATGGAGAGAGGAAAGGGAGAGATGTGATTATATTATAATCTGAAACATTATTTTAAAAAATTTAAGGTCATAGAGTTAGTCTTGGTGGAACACAACTTCAGTGCTAACATTGGATAGTCCAGAGGCAGGTGGATCTCTGTGAGTTGTAGGCCAATCTAGTCTACATGGGAAATTTCAGAACAGCCAAGATTACAAATGAGATGCTGTCTCAAAACCAGAAACTTCTGATCAAAATGTTCATCAACATGGCATTCTTACTACATGCCTATTATTGTTGATTTGGTATACACAAACATTGAGGTTGTATAATTGTAGGCTTTGCTTTTATTTCATAATCAAAAATATAAACAAAATAAAACAATTTAAAATAAAATAAATTTTACTAACCCCATATTATAGAGGGAGATTTAAAACACTTTACATAGACCCTAATTTTTCACATGCATGTGCATACACCCACAAAATGTGCACATATATACACACAAGCATACCCAGGACTACATATATATATGTATACACGCACATATACATATACATATATATATATATATATATACGCACACATACATATATATATATATATATAGTCACTTAGTACTTTATATATACTTTAATTCTCATATATATATTACAATGCAATATGTCTAAACACAAACTTACCTATGTAGATACTTTTGTATATACAGTTGTACACATGCATTTTATGATTTTTTCCTTTTTCAGATTATAATATAATCACATTTCTTCCTTTAATTTCCTCTAAAAATTTTCATATAACCTACCCACTCTCCTTCAAATCCATGCTCTCTTTTATTCCTAATGGTTACTACTGGCATATATGTAGCTGTGTATATATTTCTAAATATAACCTGTTTAGTCTGCATTGCCACTTGTGTGTACATTTTCAGTAATGACCATTTGGTAATGAAAATGTTATGTTTTTATTTGTATATAAAAGTATTTGTAGTTTTCTTCATTAATAAAATCTATTTGTTCATTCTATGATAGATTATTATAAACAATCTTTGATATGCAAATATTTCTCAATAATTATAATATACCTAATTAAAGGTATACTTCAAAACAATATAAATTTTAATTCGTATTCAGCCAATAAAAATCATGTAATTTATTGTTGGTTTTTGATGTGGACATGATTCTTTTAAGTCTATAGGGTGGATAACCTATTTTACTCATAGTTATATCAATATGACCGAAAACTTTGGTTTAACTGTAAACATCAAATATTCTTAACTGATGGATCATTTCTCTGACTCATAATTTTCTTGTTTATTTTTTTCACTGTTGATATGGATTTGTGTGGGACCTCTATAAAGGATTCATGCAATTTCCAAATTTCCTTTCCACTTATGATCAGAGCCATTACATAAATACTACAATAAGCAAGCAACATTCACTTTCTATTATTCTTTCCAGGATATACAGTATTCATTGCATATATTTATCATGATGCAATAAAGGCTGAAGAAATGATTGAGCAGGTAACAGCACCTAGTGCTCTTTTTGAGGACCTAGATTTGGTCCCCAGAATTCACACATGGTGTTTCACAACTCTTTATAAATCGAGGTCCAGAGTACCTGATAGCCTCTTCTGCCCCCCTTGAGTAGTTATCCAATAGGTGATGCATTCACATGCATTTAAACAAAACACCCATACACATAAAAGAAGCATAACAGCATTTGGTTTGATGATAGATTGGAGCTATAAACTTTTCATTCTATCCTACTCATATTATTTTTTAAATCTACTTCAATATTTGAGAATTCTGCTACTGACAGTTTCATATTTTGAATAACAACTTACCAGAAACTATAACTGCCTCTTAAATTCTTATTGTATACATAAATAGAAAGGCATGATCCTTAAAATATGAGTTGATTATAACAGGGCATATCACAAATTAACTAAACAAATGCATCAAGTATCACACTGTCCAGGGGTCTACAGAGTTTTTGGAATCTTCTTAGTTTTATCTTAATAAGACATTGCATTTTTGGTTAGGCACTGTCCTAATTAGAGAAAACCATAAATTCTAATTAGATCTGACATCTACATTTTACCAGCTAGTGCACAAAAGATACACTTTATATCAGTAATGGAAACTTTATAAAAGCTGTTTATATTTCTAAATATCTTGAAACAAAATATTATAAGTGGACTTTCTAGATTTGTGTATAACAATTTTACATTGATAACTCTGTGACAAAATTATTAAACAAAGAGAAAACAAATTCAAGTTTATTTTTTCAGATATTTTTCAATAACGTGGCCCATTGGAGATAATCTAACCCACTGGGGTCCAGTGTATGCAGTTTTTCTCCTGTCCACTGACAAATGATATGTCAATACGTGGAGACATTCTTTGTCTTGTCAGAATAGGGCCACTAGTAGGGCCCAGTAGATATAGGACATATTTGCTGTTAGATATTGAAGTACAAAAGAGCTCTCACAACTAAGAATTCACTGACCTAAAATACCATGAGTGCTAAGGCTGACAAATTCTGTTCTACATATTGATGATTAGAAAACCTTTTCCGAAGAGTGATAAACAACCTTTGATGAAAAATGAACTAGTGGATTAGAGCATACACATGAGTCACAGAAGACAAAATATATCAATGCAAGTTAAAAAAAAAAAAAAAAAAACTATGCCAAAGAGAAGAAGACTAATTGAAAAGCCAAAAATGGACTGAAATTTGGAAAAGCCACTGAATCTAAGAAATTATGAATATACCTCAATCTAAGCCAAAATTAAGGCAACAAAATTTCTCCTATATGGAAGAATTTGTCACATGTGGCCACAATTCTGTTCTCAGGATGCTGAGGCAGAGGGCCTACAGTGAGTTCAATGGGAAATGCCATGCACACTTGAAATACTAGGTACTGCCATTCACAGTTTAGTGTTTTAATTCAGCTTAATAGATTTCTTTTTAAAGGCTTTGGAGTTGCTTTTAATGTAATGATTTGTCAGATTATTTTCAGGCTAATTTGGTGAACCCATTCAATATTAATTGTGTGGTCTTTTGAAACACAAGATAAATCATTAAAAACTGATAAAACCAGGCAATTTAAAAACAAGTGGAGCTTGTAACATAAGTGAAACCCCAGTGTTGTTTATTAGTTTATTAGAGCATATTTCTATGATATTAGTTTCCATATATAATGGAAAACTAAGTCAGAATTAATTATGAATTTTTGCAACATTTGAAAGTATACTACTTGGGTAATTCAACATACTAGAAAAAAAGCCTTTATTTACCATTGTAAATATAAGATTCTGGCTAATAATTCAAAGTACTCTTTAATTGTCGTAAATATTTTAAGAAATATTAACTCCCTCTTATAATTTTCTCACAGTAGAAAACTTTTATTATCAATTGCTTATTTTTGAGATACCGCAATCATATATACAAATATATTTGACAAAAAAGGGAAGAAATTCAGTTACAGGAAAAACTTGTAATATGTGCTTCTTAGTGAAATAACACAACAGAAGAAAAGATGTAGAAAGGAGGCGTGAATAAATGAAGGAAGGAAGGAAAAAAGGAGGGAAGGAAAAGGAAGGGAGGGAAGGAAAAGGAAGGGAGAGAAGGAAGGAAGGAGGGAGGGGATTCCAAAGGAAGGAAGGAGGGAGGGGAGGAAGGAAGGAAAAGGAAGGGAGGGAGAGGAAGGAGCATGGGAGCAAAGCAAAGAGAAAAAAAGGACAATAAATAAAGAGAAAGAAAAATGAACCAGAATTAACATGAAAAAGTAAAAAATAATGTAATTATTTGTAATTTTAATTCTCTTTCTACAATGACCATTTATGTCACTATTTTAAGCCATGTTTGATATTTAGATGCCACCCTCCTTTATTTTACCAATTTTTAAATGTCAAGTACATTTTTAATTAAATTATACAGAATACATTGTGGTCTTTGTATTTTATTTTATTTCATGTAAATTGTTGAGAATAACAAAGACAGTATTTTGAAAACAATTATCCAAAATAAAAGGATAAAAGTTGTATGGATTAGTATTATATCTTTTCCAATATTTACATCGTGTAAAGAAAAATTATCTAGATAGTGTTGACAGGTACATGGAACTAAACATGCTGCAATTACATGCATCTAGATTCATAAAAGTATGTATGATAATGAAGCAATCTAAATGAAACAGATTATTTTCAGTACCTTGGTTGTGACGCTTAAATTTTTAAAGATGTCATCATAGATACAATTTTACTTAAGTGACATGGATCTATATTACTTCTTATTACTGCATATATACCCATTTCATGTATATATATTATCACTTTAAAAAGAAAGTAATAAGACCGCAATATGTTCTATTATATAAACATCTGTTTGATCAGCTAATAAAGTTTTTTGTTGTAAGACAGCATGGAATTTGTTTTTCTTGATCATTCCTTTTATTAAATTTTTTAATTTGTTTTTCAACTTTATTTTCATTAAAAATGTCATCTCAATAAAGTTCTCCCTCCTCCCCCCACTCCCAATCCCTCCAGGCAGCCCCCAGCCTCTCCCTCTGCATCTACACATCCCCTCCCCCAAGAGTACTAGAAGTCAAAGGTGAGCCAGCACAGCACAGCACACCCACTCCAGGCATATCTGATTCACTCCTGCCAAAGTCAATGCTTGGTTTGGTGTTCCTCTATAGGGAATGGGCTGCAAGGTGCCAGCCCATGAACGGGAACACAGTCTGATCCCACCCCTCATGGCCCCACACACTGCTCTTGCCAGTGGAAAGCCACCTAACCCAGGAGGGTCTATGGATCTCCAGTGGCAATTCCTCATTCAGTGAGCTCCCCAAAGCTCCAAACAGCCATTCTCATGGGAGCCCTTCTAATATCCCTATCCGCCCCCCCCCATACAGACACTCCTCTCCTTTTCATAGCTGAACCAGGAGCTCTGCCCAGTGCTTAGCTATGGATCTCTGACCTCACCTCCATTCCCTGTTGGGTGTAGGTTCTGCGATGACACCTAGGGTGTTTACTCATTTGATTATAGGAGAAGTCCCATTTAGGCACCCCCTCCACCATTGTTTGGAGACTTGGCTAGGGACATCCTGTGAGTCCCTGGACATTTCCCTAGTAACCAGTCTCTTTTCAACCACACATTGGCTTCCTCTATAGAAATATTCATCTCCCTCCATCTTCTTCTTTGCTCCTCTCACTCAACCATTTTCTTCTTTCAAGATTTGTTCCCAAGTCTTCTTGGTTGCAACCAGTTATGACCCCAATTTGCTAAGGTGATCTTCTCTATTTTCTCTTCTTAGGGGAATCTTTGGATATCTCTCTTAAATTCCTTCTAATTCCAAGATGTTCAGGGGTTGCGGTTTGCAGCTTGGGTATTGTTTGCTTTTTCTCTAAAATCTACTTATGAGTGAACACATCCCATGTCTATTTTTCTGGGCTTATGATACCTCACTGGGGAGGGTATTCTCCAAGGCAATGCATTTGCCTTCAAATTTTAGGATGTCATATGTCACATATATAATAAATATATATATATATTATGTATATTTGCCACTGAATAGTACTACATTGTGTAGATGTACCACAGTTTGTTAATCCATTCTTCAGTTGAGGGGAATCTAGGTTGTTTCCAGGTTCTGAACATTCTGGCATGCAGGGTGTGTTGAGAAACATGTAGATAACACTTCTGCTGTGAAAGCAGAGATTCAAATTTAAATTAAAAGAAAGAAGAAATTACCTTCATTCCTTCTATTGATTGGAGCTTAAATTGCCTCTCTCAAGTTGTTCACAACCATCAGGAAATTACTTGAGAAGATTTTAAGATTTTTTAAAGTATTATTTTTATATCCCTTGCTATTAACTAAAGCTATCTTCTCAATTACAAAACCATGTGTATCATGTACTCTAGCCATGCTCACCATTTTTGTAGTCTTTACATCCATATTGCCTATGACATGGTAACCCTTACCTCTTCTAAAATTGTCCCACCCTTAAGCTTTTATTATTTTATAATTATAGAACCTACAATGAGAAAAAAACTTGTTTGTCTTTCTGATTCTAGCATATTTCCCTTAACACAACAATCATTCCCACCTATTTTTTTTACAATGATAATTATTATTTATAACTGAGTAAAACTGTAATAGACAGTATCACTATAAGTATCCCCAATTTTACTGTGGCACTATTCACAATAGTCACATTATGAAATCAGTATTAATGCCTGACAACAGATGAAGGGATTCTTATCTTTGTAAGTACTAGGTTTCCCTCAAGTGGAAAGTAAACATCTCTTTCTTTCAATAGAACAAAACTTGGGAACAAATTATTCAATTAATATTTGTTGAATGAATACATAAATAGTAAATGCATAAGTATGGAAGACAAAGGTGGTAGATGGTATACACAGGAAAGTAAGTTTCCTCATCCATTTATTCATCAATTATTAACTGAGCACTTACAACTACCTGGCATAGGAAGTGGTATAGTAGTACACCTGGGAGATCCAGACCAATATTGCTAAAATATAAACTCTGCCTTCTGAATCTATATAATAAATATTGCATGCCTGTGATATGCCAACTTTGCTATAGTGCCTGAAGAAATAATTACAAAGATGAACAGATTCTCTTCTCTCTTCCATTTTACATTTCATGGTAAATACTTCTTATGTGGAACTAAAGACACACTAAGAGACTAGATATTGACATTGGTAGAAATAAATGAAACAAGCATAAGATGAGAGAAATTTGGACCTAACAGTTTCATTGCATTGTGGGAAAGCTGGTGATGATACTGGTGGAACACGTTAAATTGTCTTTCACACAACCTTAGGTTTGCCAGTACATCTCAGTTATGCATCTGTCATCTGGGCAAAATTCTCGTGGAAAGCCATGTTTCTCCCTCAATACATACTTACATGTATCTCACGCTGACAGAAGAAAACCTCACCCATGTGTTTACATCTCGTATTTCTTCTTAGCAAAGACATACTTAACAAACCAAGTACCACAGCTTCATTCAATTTTAAATTAATTAGGAAGACTGAAAATTAGAGACTATGATCATAATCTTTACAGATAACTTTGATTAACCCTGTCTTCAGTTACTTCATGGAAGTGGGTAACTTAGTGGCTTAGTGCACACATGAAGCCTGGAGGAAATGTTTGAGACTATCCGACTCTCAGCATGTTGACTTCCCTTACATGTTTCTTTATCATGAATTAATTTATATCTGAATTTGTAAGTGATTAGAGAAAATGTATTTAAAATATAATTTTAGTCAACCCTGAAAGGATACACATACAAGTAACAATATGCAGACTGAGCATTTGCGTTTACATAGGTAGGAGTGTGTTTGTGCATGTTTGTGTGTGCAAGTACAAGATTAAAGGGAAAGATTATACATTTGAAAAATCACAAGTAAGTACTGCAGAAATTCATAGAAGAGAAAGGATGGAGGGAAGTGATGTAACTATATTATATTTTACATATGTAATTATAAAATTTTTCGATTCTTGGTTTCAATATGCCATTCTCTATTGCCTTTATAATATTAGTTTCATAATTATTTTCTCAATCAATGTAGCACTTTATTAATATTTTATATTTTAACTATTAAGAGTTAGGAAATTTAAATAGTGTTACCTGATTATTTCACATTGATTCAAAATACACAAACTCACTAATTATGCATATATATACCTATATACCTATGTATACATGTAGATATACACATACAACCAGTATGCATACATGCCAGTAGGTGGAAGCATTTAAGTATGTTGAAAGTCATATCCTTGACTCTATTTTCATTTTCCTAACTGAACTTCACATTCAAATAATTCAATTATTTCCAGACTTTACTTAAGTCTCATCAAAGTGATTGTATTAGTTAATTGATAGTAATTATGAAGAGTAAACATGTTTTATTAGTCCAGTATAAGTAGGTAAAGCATGATTAGAAACATGACCAATGGTGGTGAGTAATGTTTAGATAAAGTAAACCAAACACTGTGTAAAATATAGCTTAGCATCCTTTTGTTCTCATTTACTTTACAACCTGACCACAGTTTTCCTTCCCTCCTCTCTTCCCATATCCCCTTCCCTGCCCCTTCCATCCCCTGCTCTCCTCTCTGTTTCTATTCAGATAGAGGCTGATCTCCCGTGGGTGTCAACAAAGCACTGCATATGAAGTTGAGGTAGGACTAAGTTCCTTACTTTATATTAAGGCTGGGCAAAGAAACCCAGTATGGAGAATAGGTTTCCAAAAGTCACCTCATGCATTAGGGAAAGGCCCTGTTCCCTCTGCTAGGATGTTTATAAACAGATCAAACTGAACAACTGTCATATCTTACCTTTCCTCTTTTATTTACTCCTATGAGAACTTCTATTATTCAAAAATACTCTGTCTTAGAGAATAGCTAAGCTCATTATATCAAATTTGTTTAAGCTTTAAAGGCCGTGTTTATTAGTTTTTAATTTTTCCATTTTATTGAATAGATTCTTTTCTTGCATAATATATTCTGTTTATGGTACCCCCTACCTCTATCCATCCCTTTTTCTCTCCATCTCCCCTCCCATCCAGATTCATTATATTTTTTTTTCATAAAAGAACAGACATATAATAAAACAAAAACTATCACATCAAAGATGTACAAAACAAATCAACATAAGAAAGAGAGCCCAAGAGAAGGCCCAAGAATTAGGGATCTACTCATTCACACATTCAGGAATTTCATAAACACACTAACCTTAAAGCTATAATATAAGCTCAGAGGACCTGTTGCAGACTCATAGGACCTTCAGTCTCTGTGATTTTGTATGAGCTTTGTTCATGTTGATTTCAAGGGTCTTGTTTCTTGAGTGTCCTACATCTCTTATGGCTCCTATTCACTTGCTGCCTCCTATTCTATGGGTTCCCTGAGCTCTGAGGGGTGGATTTATGAAGCTACTCCATTACACCTGAGATTTTCATGCTCTCTTTATTCTCTATATAAATTCTGGCTTTGGATCTTTGTATTTGTTCTCATTTGCTTCAGGAGGAAGCTTTCCTGATAGTGGTTTAACAAGACACTGACCTATGAGTACAGCAGAATATCATTAGGAGTCATTTTATCACTATTTATTTGTAGGCCAATAGTATTTTGTTTTACCCTTGGCTCTTGGACTATCTAGTCTCTGGTTTTCTATCAGCCAGTTTCAGGTATGTATGCCATCTCGGGGAATGGAGTTTAACTTATAGTTTGGTTATTGCCACACGTTTTATGCCACTATTGTCCTGGTATTTCTTGCAGGCAGTACACCATTTTTGATCAGAAGAATTGAAGCTGGCTTAGTGAATAAGTTTCTCTTTTGGTAGAATATGAAGTACCTTCCTGTACCAAAGACACTAGAATTCAGGAGTGGAGGCTCTCTGTAAGTACCAGTTTTTCCATCTTAGTCTAGTTGTGTAGGTGTTGTCTTTATCAATGATGCCTTGTCATTTTGGTGGAATGCAACCTATTGCCTTGGAAAAAATATGACCTATTTGAGGATTCCCATGGGTCCATTTTGGCCAACAACTCAGTTATATGTAAGCCAATCCCAACACTGGAACTTCCTTTGGTGACAGAGAAGAACAGCTGAGATATTTTCTCCCAATTACTTGCCAATTTCAGTTAGTTTACAGCATTACATGGATACTAAAGCCAGATATAAACATAAGCAAGCAACTCAAATGTAAACCAACTTTCTTGATTCAAAAATTTTAATAATATTCTGTAAATTGTATTTAATAGCCCACTGAGGTCATGATCAAGTTCCTTTGTGGGAAAAGAATGCAAGGATTTCAACATACGCGAATCAGTAAGATAAGTTTAGCATATACATAGAATTACGGACAAAAAACACATAATAATCCCAATCAAGCACGAAAGGCCTTTGACAATTCTCAAGCAATTCTTTTTCACAAGAAAAGCTATAAACAAATTAAAAATAGAAAGATATTACTTCCAAAAAATAAAGCTATATTTGACATACCTAAAGCTCATACTTACTATGTGGATAAAATTGAGATCTTTTTATATTTTTCTGAAATCTGGAAAGAATTTCAGAAATTTTTTTCCTGTGCCAATACAGTATTATTCACCATTTTGTTTGAAGTATTAACTAAAGCACTAAAAATATAAAGATATAAAAGGGATACAGATACAAAGAGAATAAAGCGAATTACTGTTTTCAAATGATGTAAATCTATACTTGTAACTTGCCACCAGAAACTCTTAGAATTGCTAAAAAATGTTTGTATAGCATGATACAAACTAATATAAATACCAGCCGCTCTTTTATATAGCAATAAATATCTTGTAGAGAAACAAATCAGGAAAAATTTCCACTCATAAAATTTTACAGAAGAGTATTAAATACATAGGAATAAGTCTAACCAAGAGACTAAAGAATCTCTACAATAACTTTAAGATACTAGAGTGAAAAAAGGAGATTATTTGAAAATAGCTCATGTAAATGAACTTGCAATGGTTATTATTACGAAAATGGTTAAAATAACCAAAGCTATCTGAAGATTTAATATGATCCTAATCAAAATATCAGTAAGTATTATACAAAAAAACTAGACAAAAAGCAGTTTTAAAATTTATATGAAATCACAAAGGGTCCTGAGTAGTAAAGCAATTTTTAGCAGAAAGCACAAATCAGAGGGTGTCATGATGGCTGATCTCAAATTATATTACTGAGCATTTGGAAAAAAATATCGGCAACAACAGCTGAGAGATCTATGGCAGATAGTTCTATCACTATTGCCACTCATTGGGCTCAGTTTCTACAGGACTCTTTCCACTGCCCATCTCCACCCACCTCAGCACCCTCCTTTCAGACAGCTTTCTCCTGCAACATCAATGGAACTTATAGGCACAAGTGCTACCCACATAAGTTAGAAAAATATTTAAGTGACTGATCTACCAGTTAAACTATACCAATCTCTAAGCCCTAAGCCCCAGGGTACATCTCTTGGCCCTTCCACTTCATCCTCATCTAGGAAGCAAGGCCCTGTCCCTAATCCCAGTGGAATCCAACTACCCTGGAGAAGACCCCAGCAGCCAACCAGAAAGCAAGTAGAGACCTGTGTTCAGGCTACACCAACATTTTCACCCACTTGATTCTGTTTCAAAAAGACCCATTCTGCTGCCCGAACACACCTACCCCAGCATCCTACCCTTAGATACCCTCTCTGGCAACATCAACAGACATTATAGGCACAAGTACCACATATACTAGTTGGGAGTAGATATGAGTAAACATCAGTGTAAGAATACATTCAAAAACATAAAGGACAATATGGTACCATCAGAACTTAGTGGTCCTACAACAGCAAGATCTAAACATCCCAATCCAAATTAAGCAGAATGAATACCTTAAAAATAACTTTCTTATGATAATAGAGACCCTTAAAGATAAAATTTAAAAAAATCTTAAAGAAATTGAGAAAAAGACAAAAAAATTCTGGAAGAAATCAATAGATCTCTTAAAGAAAACCAAGGGAAAAAAAATGAAATAGGTAAAAAAAAAAAAAAAAAACAGTCAATACTTGAAAATATAAATACAGAGAAAAAGAGAACACAAACTCAGGGAATTCTGGAAATGAAAAACCCAGGAAAGCAAAGAACTACAGATGCGATCATCTCCAGCAGAATATAAGAGATGGAGAGAGAATCTCAGGCATTGAAGATACAAAAGAAACCGATTCATCACTCAGAGAAAACATTAAATCCAAAAAAATTAGCATAAAACATTCAGGAGATCTGAGTATACTATGAGACAATCATACCCAAGAATATTAGGGATAAAAGAAAGAGAAGAGTTCCAGCTCAAAGGCACAGAAAACATTAAAAAAAAATCATAAAGAAAATTTTCCTAACCCTAACAACATGCCTTTGAAGGTACAAAATGCTTACAAAACACCAAATAGACTGGAGCAGAAAAATGCCCCCTCACCACATAATAATCAAACATTAAGCATAAAGAATACAGAAAGGATATTAATAGCTTCAAAGAAAAATGGCCAAGTAACATATACAGTCAGATCTATCAGAATTATACCTAACTTCTCAATGGAGACTCTGGAAGCCAGAAGGTCAAGGATAGACATTTTCAAGACACTAAGAGACCATGGATACTAGCCCAGATTACTATACCCAACAAAACTTTCAATCACCATAAATGGAGAAACAAGATATTCCATTAAAAAAAAAATTAAAAATGCCTATCCAAAAATTCAGCCCTACAGAAAGTACTAAATGGAAAACTTCAACCCTTAGCTGCATCCATGAAAATACAAGAAATAGATGATCAGCAAAACCAAAAGAAGAGAAACATACATATACCACCACCCCTAACAACAAAACAAAAGAGTAACAAGAGTTACCATAGTCATTGTTGATACTTACTTTCAATGGACCCAATTCACCTATAAAAAGACATAGGTTAACAGAATGGATATGAAAACAGGATGCATTCTTCTGCTGCATAAAAGAAACTTATCTCAACTTCAAAGACAGACTTGTGAAAATATTTTTCAATAGACCAAAGAAGCAAGCTTTTGTAGTTATCACAACCTAACAGTAGATTTCAAAATAAAATTAATTAAAAGATGTGGAGAAGAACATCTTCATCAAAGAAAAAATTCCATCAAGATGAAGTCTCAGTTCTCAGTTCTGATATGCCCCAAATACAAGGGCATCCAAATTTGAAAAAAAGAAAAAAAAAAAAAAAGCATAAGTCACACATTACAGCCCACACATTAATAGTGGAAGACTTCAATATCCCACTCTCACCAATGAACAGATCTATCAGACAGAAACTTAACAAAAGTAAGGGAACTAACAGAAGTAATGACTCAAATAG
Source organism: Phyllotis vaccarum (assembly GCA_033318265.1). Taxonomy (NCBI): domain Eukaryota; kingdom Metazoa; phylum Chordata; class Mammalia; order Rodentia; family Cricetidae; genus Phyllotis; species Phyllotis vaccarum. The sequence goes on along the minus strand of JARWLC010000002.1, from coordinate 38,325,462 downwards.
ACTTAACAGAGATCTACAAAACATTTCACCCAAACACCAAATGATATACCATCTCATGAAACCTTCTATAAATTTGATCACATGCTTGGTCACAAAGAAAATCTCAAAAGAATAGAAAAAAAAGAATAACTCCTGTATCATCATGGGTTAAAGTTAGTATTCAACAACAACAGAAAGCCTACAAAAACATGGAAATTAATAAATTCTCAACTGAATTGCCACTGGGTCAGAGAAGATATAAAGAAAAAAATTAAAACTTCCCAGATCTGAATGAAAATGAACTTAAACATACCCCAAATTTTGGGACACTATAAAAGCAGTGCTAAGAGGAAAGTTCATAGCACTAACTCCTGACATAAAGAAATCTCACACTATCAACACAACAGCACACCTGATGGATGGCACTAGAACAGAAGGAAGAAAACTTTCCCAGGAGGAGTAGGTTGTCAGGAAACAATCAACTCAAGGCTAACAACAACAAAATATAAACAAAGAGCACAATACAAAAAAAAAAAAAAAATCAATGAAACAGGGTTAGTTCTTTGAGAAAATCAACAAGACAGAGGAACCCTTGTCCAAACTAACCCAAAGACATTGAGAGAATATCCAAATTAACTAAATCAGTATTTTAAAGGGAGATGTAACAGTAGGCACTGAAAAATCCAGAGAATCATTAGGCTATACTTCAAAAACATGTACTTGACAAAATTTGAATATCTAAACTAAATGGACAGTTTTATCAATAGATATCACATACAAAATTTAAATCAAGACCAGAGAAACCACCTAAATAGGTCCCTATGCTCTACGGAAGTAGATGCAGTCATTAAAAGTCTTTCAACCAGAAAAACTAAAATTAAATTTAAAGTCAGGGCCAGATTTTTTCATCACAAAATTCTATCAGATTTTTAAATAAAGTTATTACCAAACACTTCTCAAATTGTTCCATACAATAAAGACAGAACATTGCCAAACTTTTTTAGGAGACTTGAGTCACTATAATAACCAAACCACACAAAGATGCAAAAAAAAAAGAATTATCTATCTCCACCATGAACATTGGTGCAAATAAACTCAAAAAATACTGGAAAACCATATTCAAGATCATATTTAAAAAAAAAATCATCCACCATGATAAAGATCCCATCATCCCAGAGATGTATGGATGGTTCAACATACAAAAATCTGATCATGTAACTTATCTTATAAACAAATCAAAAGGAAAAACAAAACAAAACATATGATCATTTCATTAGATGCTGAAAAAGCCTTTGAAAAGCCCTACACCTCTTTAATGATAATGGTCCTGATATTCAGGGATATAAGGAACATACCTAAAAATAATAAAATCAATATATATATATAATATATATATATATATATTATATATATATATATCACATCAACAGCCAACATCAAATTAAATGGAGAGAAACTAAAATCTACTCCACTACAATCAGGAAGAAGACAAGGCTGTCCTCTCTACATCTATTCAACATAGAACTTGAGGTTCTAGTGACAACAGTAAGACAACAAAGGGGAATATAATTTGGAAAGGAAGAAGTCAAATTTTCTCTATTTCTAGATGATAACATAGTATATATGAGTGGTTCCAAAAATTCTATCAGGGAAGTAATACATCTGATAGCCTCCTAGACTAATGAGGTAGGATACAAAATTAACTCAGAAGAAATCAGTAGCCCTCTTGTACACAAATGATAAAGAGACTGAGAAAGAAATCAGAGAAACAACATCCTTTACAATGGCCCAAATAATGTACAGTATTGTGTTGTAAATCTAACCATACATGTGAAAGAGCTATACTGCAAGAACTTTAAGAGTTTGTAGAAAGAAATTGATTAAGATACCAGAAAATGGAAAGATTTCTCATGTTCGTGTATGGATAATATTAACATAGTAAAATGGCAATCTTACCAAAATCAATCTACAGATTCAATGAAATCCTCATCAAAGTCCAAACACAGTTCTTCACAAATCTCATAACAACAATAATGTGGGAATATCTTTCTATGTTCTGTAAATATCAATCTTTAAATAAAGGAGCTGTTTTGGCCCATGACAGGCACTGTAGAAAAAGTAGGAGGGGAAATCACAACATAGGTAGGAGAAGCAGGCAGAGTCAGACAGATTGAGCCTGCTACCCAAGAAGAAACATATAAGGAACACAGGTGAGCCACGGGCCACGTGGTAGGACAGATTAATGGAAATGGGTTGAGTTAAGATGTAAGAGCAAGCTAGCAATGTGCCTAAGCTGTAGGCCAAACAGCATGAACTTAATATAAATCTGAGTCATTTCTGGGGGCCTAAGCAGCTGTGGGTGGCTAAGGAGTCTGGGGCTGCAGGTCAGTAGGTCTGAAACTCTGGCTGCCCAGGATAACAGATGGCATCCCAATGTGGGCCGAATATCCACTTAAAGCTTGAAAAAGTTTAAAAAGGGTTTTAGCACAGAAACTGAGCCAAAGCAACTTCCAAATTGTGTATCTGAAGCGAGTCATTGTACAGACAGCATGGCATCAGGCCACATTTAAAATGACGCAGGTGGACTGGAGCCAGGTAGTGTAAGCTACAACCAGGTCGGTTCCTGAAGTCTCACAGAAGACTCGGTAGCATGTGATTGATTTTATATTTCTGTTTATTTTGAACAACAATGAAACAAAGATGGTTTCTCTTAGTACCAGCATTTTCTTGGGTCTGCTCTGTTTGCTGGAGGTGAACAGAGACATGGTCCCTTTAAGATACTTACTGATTCAGCCTTATCTGCAAAAACTATGTGGCTCTTTAAGAGTGTGAGTATTGTAAACAGCTCTTCTAGTTGGAAGATGATTAAGGATTCACAATAAAACAGATTCAGATGAAAAGAAAATACCCTTTAAACAGGTTACAATATCTGTCAAAGGTACCTTGGCTTCAGAGAGAAAAGAAAAAAGGTAGAGAAAGTCTTTAAAAAGAGAAATAGAGCAATAAAAATATAATAAGCCACATACAGATGGAAAACAGGCACAAAATATGGATTTTGGTTATTATTATGTTTTCTTTTAATTTTTTTTAACTGTTAATGATCTAACAGTAGAAGGACAATAGATTGCAAAGGCTAAGTTAAGCACAAATATATATTTTATAGGTATCTTGATTTTGAAATTTGTGTCTAAGTATTTATTGCTTTGGAAGAGTTCTGCTTTTGTTTCCAGAGAAGATGAGAACCTGTGGATTACTTCCAGTTAAATATGGTTTCATCAACGAAGACCCCTGAAAAAAATCTCTGATGGGAAGAGATGGCCATATCAGTTTTAGGGCTACAGACTAAGATGATCAAGTCTCAAGAACCTGCAAGACTGCCAGCGTCCCTTAATCAGCAGGAAGTAGTAATGGAAAACTATGCCCAAATTCCCCAAATATTGATTCTAAATGTTTGTTTTCATTATAAATGGTTAATGGTCATAGTTAATCTCTTTCTAAGAAGAAAATGGGGATTTGTAATATGAATGATATTTTAAAAAATAGATTATTTAATCTACTTTAACCCAAAAATCATCTGTTAGTCTCAAAATATTTTATATTAGTATGGATTTTGGTTTATTGATACAACTTTAAGGTCAATTATCTTATGCTCTATGTATTTTTCTACTCTTGTTTAAGGTTTGATGCTTATGTAACCGATTTAAAATTGTAATGTATAATTAAGAAATATATATTAGGATTTTTTAGGTATATAAAGATATATTTCAATTAGATGGGTAATCTTCAAACATTTCTAAGACCAACAGAATATGGTATTTAAAATATTTTAAGAGTTTAGACTTTTTATGAACAGATAGGCAGGTCTGCTCCTGGCAGCACCAATCTACTTCAAGAGAAAAAATGGGTATCAAAGAAACTTTATATGGATTTTACTTTCTTTGTGGCAACAGTTAGCCACTGGACAAGAACATGTTTTTGTATTGACTTCTTGAGAGTATGCTGTTTAGATTGGACATGCAGGTTCCATAGGAAAATGATCTCTGAACTTTGACAGAATAAGCCAAGATGATCCTTCAGGATCATGCTTTGCAGGGGAGTACTGTCAGACATTCTTCAAGACTTGGGGAAAAGTGACTGATGAATTATAGCAGAATGAGCAGAGCATATTTCACCAAAATGAAAAGAGACTCTGGGCCTGTAGGCTGAAGATGGATGCCCCAACTTTATAAAGGAACTTTGGGTGACTGTCCAGGCACATAGGTGCCATCTCCGTCATTTCAAGATTTTGGAAGTTGCTTGCACTTCTGGTTTACTTGGGTAAATATATCCTTCTATGATCTTTGATGTAGTTGAAGATTAAGTAGTTATAGGTATAGTTTTTCTTATTCATTTGAAAGGTATATTAGATATAAAACTTAGGATTCATAAGGATAAGGTAGATGATAGAGTATTTTCTTCAATTTTGTTAAATACAAATAGACTAGATATTGTAACTGTAATTCTTGCTTGGTAGGTATTTTGTCATATGTAACTTTACTATGTTAAAATTGAAACCTTCCTTTTTGATTAAACAGAAAGGGGGAGGTGATGTGGGAGTGTCTTTTTATATGCTGTGAACATCAATCTTTAAATAAAGGAGTTGTTTTGGCCCATGACAGGCACCATAGAACAAGTAGGAGGAGAAATCAGAGCATAGGGGAAGGGCAGAGTCAGATCAGACTGCGCTAGCCACCCAAGAAGAAGCATGTGAGCAATGCAGGTGAGCCACGGGTTACGTGGCAGAACAGATTAATGAGAATGGGTTGAGTTAAGAGGTAAGAGCTAGCTAGCAATATGCCTGAGCCATAGGCCAAATAGCATGAACTTAATATAAGCATCTGAATCATTTTTGGGGACTAGGCAGCAGTGGATGGCTAAGGAATCCATGGTGGTAGGTCTGTGAGTCTGGACCTCTGGAGGCCAGGGCCAAAAAACCTCATTGTAACACAACCATACTCAACTTTATACAGAAAAAGCAAAAACCTAGGATAACTAAAGCAATACTGTACAATAAAGGAACTTCTGGAGGTATCACATCCTGGACTTCAAGCACTACTATGGAGATAAAGTAATAAAAACATCTTGTTATTGGCATGAAAACAGATACTTGTATCAATAGAATTGAAGTGAAGACCCTGGTATAAATCCACATAACTATGAGTTTTGACAAAGAAATCAAAAATATACAATGGAAAAAAGGAAATATCTTCAAAAAATGTGTTAGCCCAACTGGAGTTTAGCATGTAGAAGAATGCAAATAGATCCATATCTATAACCCTGTTCAAAACTCAGGTCAAGTGTATCCAAAATCTGAAAATAAATTCAGTTATATTGAATCTGATAGAAGAGAAAGTGGGAAGTAACCTTGTAAGTATTGGCACAGGAGACCACTTCCTGAATATAACACCAGTAGCATAGACACTGAGACTGGTAATTAATAAATGGAACTTCCTGAAACTAAAAATTTTCTGTAAGGCTAAGTACATTGTCAATAAGACAAAATGGTAGCCTATAAAATTGGAAAGGCTCTTCACCAATCCCACATCTAACAGATGGCTTATCTCTAAAATATACTAAAAACTCAAAAAACTAGACATCAAACAGCCAAATAATCTAAATAAAAAACGTACTACAGATCTAAACAAAGAATTCTCAACAGAAGAATATCATTTGGCTGGAAGACACTGAAAGAATTGTTTAACATTCTTAGCCACCAGGTCAATGCAATGCTATCATATATCTCTTACAATGGCAAAGACAAAAAACATTGATGACAGCTTGTGGTGGAGAGGATATGAAAAAAAGGGATCACCCCTCAACTGATGGTGGAAGTCAAAGTGGTACAGCCACTTTGGAAATTAATAAATCAGTTTCTCACAAAATTGGGAATCAATTTACCTCAAGGCCCAGCTATAACAATCTTGGGTGTATATCCAAAGGATGTTCAATGATACCACAAGGACTTGCTTAACTCAGTTCATAGTAGCATTATTCATAATAGTCAGAACATGGATCCAACCTAGGTGTCCCTCAACTGAAAAATAAATAAATAGAATGTGGTATTTACACAATAGAGTGTTAATCAGGATAAAAAAAAATGGCAACATAAAATTTGCAGGCTAATGGATGGAACTAGAGAAAATAATTCAGAGTGAGGTAACTCATACCCAGAAATACAAACATAGTATGTACTCACACATAAGTGGATACTAGGAGGAAAGTCCAGGATAAACAACCTACAATCCTTAGCCCCAGAGAGGCTAGATAACAAAGAGAACCCAAAAAGGGTATGGATTTTCCTTGAGAGGAGAAATAGAAGAAAGAGATCTCTTAGGCAAACTGGGGGTGGGAATGGGGAATGATGGAGGGGATGAGAACTTAAGGGTTTGGCTTGAATAGCCGTGGTGTAGGAGGAGTTTTGGGGCGGGATCATGTGTTAGGGAGAAAACTGGTGCCAAGAAAATGTCCAGGAGTCTACAAGGATAACCACAGCTAACATCCCTAGCAATAGTGGAGACAGTGCTGTAACTGGCTGTCTACTGTAATCATATTATGGATTTCCCTAATTTGTCATCGCAGAGCCTTTATCCAGTAACTGATGAAAGCAGATGCACAGATCCTCAGCCATGCACTGGGTTTAGCTTTGGGAATACTTCTGATAAAAGGAAAGAGGGATTTTATGAGCTTCAAGGCCATGATGGAGAAACCCACAGAAAGAGCTGACCTGAGTTCCTAGGAGGACATGACTCAGGACTAACAGATAATGAACCCACATGAAAACAACCTAGGCCCAATTCGTGTGCGTGTGTGTGTGTGTGTGTGTGTGTGTGTGTGTGTGTGTGTGTGTGTGTGTGTGACAGTTGTATAGCTTGACCTGTTTTTTTAGGCTCCTAGCAGTGAGATAAGAACCTGTTTTTGTTGCTTATCTGGCTTTTGAGAATCTGTTTCCCATGCTAAATTATTTTGCCCAGCCTTTATACATATGGTGGAGTTTGGTTTTACCTCATTGATGTGCCATGCCATGTTCAAGCCCATGGTAGGTCTGCCTCTTTCTGTGGGAGACAGAGGAGTGTGTAGATGAGGAGTGGGTTTGATAGAAGTAGGTGGAGGAAACATGAGGAAAAGAGGGAATGGACATTGCACTGGATATATAAAATAAAGGGAAAAGGTTAATAAAAAAAGAATAAAACAAATGCATAAAATATAAAGACCAATAATAGTAATGATGTAAAGGACCAAAAATCTCTGTTATAACCATATTATTTTTGAGAAAAGAATCAGAAGCACATGTTGTAGAAAAAAAACTGTTTATGCAAATCTAAGTAGATAATAATTTCGAAGCCTATATATTATGCTAGCTATATAATTTCATCATGATCTGCCTTCTACACAACGATGGTAGCTTTCACACCAAGAAGTTTTCCTCTTTGAATTTACTTAGCATTGTGCTCCTTTCCTAGCTAGGAAGCCACAGTCCAGCATGAAACCTTTCTTTTGCACCAGATATTCTGATATGACCTAAGTCATTGGGTGCAAAACCCATTACAAAACTGCTAGATATATTAATTTGTATAAAGATGATTGACTCTTTAGCACAGTGTCACAGTATCTCCAAAACTGCCTAATTTTATCTTGCAAAATTGTCTCCAAAATACTGACATTCTATTGATCAGGTGATCTCAAAATTTCACCAAATTGCATCTTGTCATGATTCTACTAATTGCAACAGCATTGTGGTCCTAAGATTATTTGATTAGGAAAATAAAAAACATTTTTTGGTCAATATTCAGATAATGGAAGATACTATACTAGTTTACCACTAAAGGTATGTTCTATATACTTAATACATATCTAATTATAATCTGAAGCATTATACTTTTGATGTCTTAATTTGTCTTCTATATTGAGAAAAATAATTCAATTGAGGGGAGAGATAATAGAATTTATATTGTTTCTTTAATATCATTTGTTGTCTTATAATGCTTAAATGAAGGAGTCCTACTATAGTCATACTTTATAGATGAGAACAGGGTGGGGATTTTCCAGTTGCTGAGAATATTTTAATTATATCACACAAGTTCCTTAATGATTGGAAGTAGGTGTGGAGGCACAATGAACTCTTTAAGAACACTAACCTCAGTAGCATTTATTACATTTCTCTTCCAGATTGCCATTCTGATTGTTACACAGATAAAGCATTATGGATCCATTGACTGGCAGTTTGTCAGTATGCCTGTAAAGCAGACAATTAACTGTTCTTGATATATAATCCACTGGCTTGTGAATCTAGTCATTTTGGTCACTCTAACAGGAAAATCATCATTCTTTGGTATATAGTGTTCTGACTCTGTAAAATGACTTGAAAATTAAGATTTTAGTCTGCTATAGTTTTATTTAATTAATTCATTCATTTAATTTTATTTAAATTGTAATCACCAGACTTTCATGCCTTTCATTATCTCAAGATATTTGTCTAAGTATCTGCTACTTTAACTTTTCATCAGGTCCATCCTGAATTACTGTAAAGTTAAGCTTGTCTCTTCTCACCTTACCACTGACCCCTGGGGGAGACTATTTGCCAATATAGACTCCATACTATATCATCCAATCTTTTGTTCCCGAGTACCAGAGTTCCAACTAAAATTGAGGCTTTTCCATCTATATCCACATCACCTACTTTCAGCATTAGCCTACAAACAGCATGTGCTTTTCAAGAATATTGATGTTGTTATGTAATCTTCTATGAAAGTTATTTTCTCCTCTAAAGGTCTACAATATGTGGTGGTATTTCAGACCCCTCAGCTAAACTCATCAAAGGCCATTTTTAGGAAATAGTTTTCTCTCTCGAGAGCATCCTGTATCCATAGCACTGAAGGCAGGGAACTCTAACTTGCAGCCCTCCTTTCTCACATTTCCTTTTGTAAAGACATGTTTTCTATTTTTTTAACTCAGTTAATAACTTTTCTCAACTAAGTCTGGCTTAGTAATCAAACTTTGTGCCGTCCAGATAACTGGCCATCATCACAGTTTTAGAGGGATAGTAGGGGTAGAACATGAGAAAATTTGTGTCTTGTTAAAAAGTTCCACTCAAGCAAATCAGAATCAGATTGCTATATACTGTGGACCACCTTTATTAACAGGCTTTGTTTATTGGCACAGACATCCTTGTTAGAATTTAGATTTGAAGTACAATGACCATTTTAACCTTTCCAGGCCTTGTGTGTTGGCAGATACCCTTGTTAGAGTTTAGATTTCAATATATTGACCATCTCATCCTTTCTATTTTCAGCTGCTTATTCTTGGTGCCTGTTTTAAAGCCCTATTCTTGCTCTATACACCACATATGAATTTGACTTATATTAACTTCACTAAATAAATAGATATTGCATCTTGTTATGGACATCAATGATGGTGATTTATAGTTCATGAACTTATTTTAGAGCCTTTTTATAATGTATCTGTTTTCTCTTTTTTCTAAACAAATAAATTATAGACACAACTACATCACTTTGTTTCTTTTTACATGGCAATAAAGCTATGTGTGAGCTCCATGCCATCTATTTTTTTTTAATTCTTCTGACTTTCATATTGTATTAATATCTTCCTCTTGATTTTCCAAATAATTTCACTGAAAAATAAAATATTTCAGGTTACAGTTATGCTGGTAGTAATATACTACTAACTATTCCTTGAGAGTCATACTACCAAATAATGATGATAATGTGAGACAGAAAACATGACCTGAACATATGAGTGTTTCCTACCACATTTAGCTACAAATGAAAATAGATGGGCTCCAATGATTGAAAGAACCTAACTCATGATCTGACCTGGTTAATATGAAAGTACTTGCCTAGCATACACAAAGCCAGGATTTCATTCCAGAATAAGCTATAAAACCATATGTGATGGAGCAACTTTTTTTTTAATCCTACTCCATGAAAAGCAGAGGTGGAAGAATCCAAAGCTTAAGGTCATCTTCAACCATAAAGAAAGCATAAGGACAACTTGACTGTACAAGACACTGTTGCAAAGTTAAATGAAAAAGTAAAATACAACAAAGACCATCGTTGGAACAACATGGCTAGAACATGTGCCTCTTGATTACATGGGAAAGTCATGGGACTATTTCCAAGATACACATCTTTTTGTTCAAATCAAGCATGTCCCTAAGACACCTACTTGGGTCTCACTCATCACTCCACAAGCTGCGTTCTACTCAAATTTAGGGTGATAGATCATCTGTTCTACATCTCTATTATTTTAACTGGACCTTAACTTGCTGTGAATGCTTTCGTTTTTTATATCTCTTCTAATAGAATATAATCTCCAAGAGACTGAGATAGAACTTTCTTATTTGCTATTTTGTCTAAATTATATCATGCTGTAGATTTCAAAACATTTGAAATTAATACTCTTTCTAAAAACAGACTTAAAAATAGACTTCAACTAATTTAGTGCAATGCCAAACATTTTAATAACAGCTATTTTTTTATTACTCAGGACTGAGTATCCATTAATAATATGCAGCAAACTTTGTGTGATGATACTGATAAATGTGTTTTAAAAATTTTAAATGAAACAGAAGTCTGGGGTAAAATAAAATAAAATGTCGGTGTGCTCAGAAAAGTTATGCTGCAGCTAAATAACTAACAGAAGCTGTCAAATATAGGAAGTACTGCTTACTGCAAAGATGTACGCTTTGTGAAGAGCAATACAAACTCTGCAACTGAATTGAGCTATAGAATTATTTACCATCCAGCTTTGACTCAGGAATAATTGTTCCCAGTGCACTGTCTTGACTTTTGTTAGGGCTGCAAGAAATTTGGTGCAGACTCTCGTGTAGGGGGATTATGTTGCCTCATTGTAAATAATTGTCCCACCCACTAGTTTAATAAAGAACGTTGATTGGCCAAAGGCAGACAAGAAGTGTGGGCAGGGCTACCAGACTAGGAGAACTCTGGGAACTGGAAGAACACAGCAGAATGCCAGAGAGAAGCCAGAAGAAACAGAGGACAACTATGCTGCTCTGAGAAAAGGTACCAAGCCGCATGGCTGAACAGGATAAGAGACATTGGTTAGATTAAGGGTAAAGAGTTAGCAAGTTATATGCCTGGGCCTTAGGCCGATCAGCTGAAAACTATTATAAGCATCTGTGTGTTTTTGTGGGTCTGTGGGTCTTTGGACCTAAACCTCGAGGCTAGGCCCGAAAGTCCGAGCCAGAAACTTCCTACTATACTATCATAAGAATTTTATTCTAAGATACCTCTCCCAAGAATGCATGATTTCTTTACTTTTTGCCTTTTTTTAATGGTATATAGTTTTTCAGTTGTTACTTCAGAAACATTTGCCATTAAAAAATATTATTTGTATCACAGCAGCCTTTCTAAACTATTTATACTTCTTATACCCTCAGTAAGTCTATTCCTGAATAATTCTATATTTTACAAAGAGCCCTATAAGGAAGAGTACAATTAATTCTACTAAGAAACCTTTATTTTGTTTAATAATCTTTGTGAAAATACAGGAAGATAAGTGATTTTAAGCAACCTCATTATATTTATTCTTTTGGACTTCAGCTCTTTGCTGTCCCTTCTCCCTCTCTAGTTTGTTTTATTCCTTGCATATTCTTTATTAATCTTTATGAATCTAAGGAATAAAAATGTCACTAATTATTAACATTCCTAAAGTATGAGTTTTCTCTAGAAAACACTTAAAAAGACACTCTTCAATAAAAACATAATACTTACCTTGTACGCAATTCCATTTATACACTTTCAACAAACAGACATGTGAAGAAATAACCCATTATGATACTGTAGAAATGAAGGCGAGCATCAGGAAGTGAATCCCATCAAAACGTTATGAAAACAGCAAAATATTAAGTTGGGCTGTGCATAAGTCATACCTTTAAGAGACACGACAAGACAGATTTCATTGTTACCTATTAATCATTTATAATAAAAGTAGGAGCAATATAAAATATGCATTAAACACCATTAGGTAATGTTGCAATTTTCACTTCTTTTGAATACACAATTAAGTCTTGGGAAGATTTACAAGCCTTATTACCATTTCCCAACACATTTCTAATAAAATCTCATATTTGTTCTCTTGATCTATGTGAAAAAATGTCTGTAAGGATTCAAAGCTAAAGAAGGATGAGTGGGGAACGAATGATCAATCTGACACTCAAGCAGATAAATCTGTTTAATTATTGAAAAGGTTTTTTTAAATCATGATTTGTTTTTAATTTGGAAATATACAGACAAAATAGAATTTACAGCATACAAAATTATTAAACTTAGAGTATATTCACTAATTGCCAACCGGATTTTCAATGTTACGAACAATTTTGTAGTCAATGTCTCTATGTGAAAATATCACTTCTAATATTTTGTGGGTAAGTTATGTGCATATTTTTTATTTGGCCTAAGTCAGGAATCTGTATTGTTTAAAATATGATAGTAATCACTGTCTATAAAAATATTAGTATTTGGGTTAATAGAATATAAGCATATTCTATTATGCTTATATTCAGAAAATATCCACTCTTTTTATAGTTTTATTATGTGTATATATATAATGTCTATGTAATTTTAATATGTTTTTTTTTTCTTTTCATTATTTTTTATTTTAAAAAAATCTATTTTATTGTATCCCCCTGCCCTCTTTCAGTTCCCTCCTCCCAATCCCTCCCAGTGAGCCTTCAGCCTCCCCCATCTCCCATCCCCTCCCCCCAAAGGGCAATGATTCCCAAGGTGAGTCATCTCTGAATGATTTCCTCTCTTTATTCAAGTAATTAAAATTCTTTAAAACTTCATTCTATGCTTGATTCCTCTGAAATGCCGATCCCACCTCATCTCTCCTCACACCACTTTGTTGAGTGATTCCAATATTTAGTACGTTATTTCTCTTCTTTTCTTTTATTTCTCTTTTGGCTTTTAAAAGCAGGTTTTCTGTATATACCTGTCCTGGAACTCATTCTGTAGATGAGGCTGGCCTCAAAATCACAGAGATCTCCTTGCTTCTGCCCTCCCAAGTGCTGAGATTCGAGGATTGTGCCACTACTAAGGGGATAATTATTTATTTCTAAAGTTTGTCTCCTTATGTTTCAAAACATATCAGTACAATAAATTCTGAAAGCTATAACTAGTCAGGTTTGTTCCAATCTGTCCCCCAGTGGCTGGAGTCTGTTTCTCCATTGTGTTCCTCACCATAACCACATCTTCTGAGTTCACTCTCTGCCTTATTATTCTTTGTTTGCCTCTTCCATCCCTATTTTAGTTTCTAGAGGTGAGAAGTCCTACCTCTGAATGAGTCATGACAAATTTAGACTTTTATTTCTTTTAATAATGTCCCTTCATTCCGATAGGGCAAGCAAACATAAAAGACTCTAACTTTGCCCATTTCTGATCATTTTTTTCAACATGTCCTTCACATGGAGACCATTTACAAGGTACACTATGAAGAATAAAGAAAAGCCTTTTGTTGACTAGCTTCCATACATTTTATAAGTAAAAATCAGTTTATTTTTATTTCTTCTCTAATATTAGTTCCTAAAAATTTAGATCTCTGCTCTTTCCTCATGTCGTGTATTGATGTATGTGTAAGTGCTACAAACTACATACACCTACATTTTCCCACACATACATAATAGCTTTCATATAGAGACTTGGGTTTTATTCACTTTTACTTAATATATGAATCTAAAGTCAAGCAAAATGGAAGCTCAAAAAACTGCTATAGATTTCCAAGGGCTTTGAATCCTTCTCTTTAGCAGGTGCTTCTCCAGATGAGCTCACTGTCTGAGGGCAACTCCACAAACGTTTCTTTAAAAACAGGATGATTAATCTGACTCCTCAATTTAGCATTTTTTTCCTGTGTTACTGCCAGAGTTATGCCATCAACAAGTATGTATGTATGCTTCTTCTTATAAAACTAAGACTCTATAACATTGTATCTGCAAATTTCAACTGCCTTTTTTGGTCAAGTGGCTGCTTAAAACCTTTAATTAGAAAAATGACCTGAAGATACTCAGAACATGCATGGAAACGTCCCCAAGAAGCTTCATCTTTATTATTGCAAATATGCTTAGTCTTAGCTTTTATTCATGACCCTTATTTCATGTCAAACTTGGGTTGATATTATGAGGAAGTAGCAAACAATCGGAGTAAGTGTCATCTATTAGGACATGGTACACTGAAATATTCACAAATAATGACATATTCTAAATATTCACAAATAATGACATATTCTCTACATAGAGAGAACATTTAAAGTATTGCATTTTGGTAAATCTTTTCATTTTATGTGACAATACAGCTATATCTCATAAAGAATTTCTTTTTTCTCCATATTACTAACAGATTTTGTGATTCCCTCTATTCCCCCTTTAAGGAGTTGTTTTCTTATCAAAGTACTATTCTGATAATGATGAATACAAAGCAGACCAAATCTCTAATCACTACAATTATATTTAACTTGTAAAATACACTATAAAATATGTAAAATGTGTGGGATTTCTAATAATATTAAGGCTTATTTGTAAATTTGTTACAATAGAGTTAAAACCATTCTCCTATATTTTCCATCTTGAAGCTAAAACAGCACGCTTTTCAGGGAATTTTTCTTGTTCCTTAATTTCTACAAACCCTTTCGCTTTTTTTAGTTCCTTACTTTCAACTGCGATTCTTCAGCCCCTGAACCCTATCCTTCTCTAACAATTACTCTCTCTAAATGATTTGTGTTTGGCTGGCAGCTCCGTGCTAAGGAAAGTAATATATCCTTAAGAAGCCATTAAGCACTGTACTACAGACATTAAGAGGATGATATAGGCATGATTTCAATCATCAGAAGAAAACTACCCTTGCTCTAAGAAGAAGCAGTGCCAGGGAAGCTTAACCCACTCCAGTCTACATCTTTATTTCATTAGATTCAAATGGGAGGATGTCAGAAGAAAATAACATGCCCCAACCATGCAGTCACCACAAAGACTTATTATCACACCCTTGTTTCAGCTTCATAGAAAGAAGGAGTGGAATATGTCTCATATTGAAAAGAACCTATGAACAAGTCAAGAAGAAATGGGTTGATGATTTGGAAAATATGCTAAAGGAAAGTCAAATCTTTCCTTGGCAGCAGAGAGAGGTATTTTGAAATCCTTACTACACAAAAGCCAGTATGGTTTCCAAAATTTGCTAATATCTCCAATTCATGCTTTGAATACCTGTTTAATTACCACTGCATAAATTATTAAAAGAATTAATCTTCTTTGAAATTATAGATATGATCTGTTTTATGAGATATATCATTAAATTACATATGCAAATTATGCATTGAACTTAAGGAAGATAAGAGACAAGCTACTGTAAGCAGTTGTATGACAGATATAAAATAAAAATTAAGTGACAGATATAAAATAAAAATTAATGTGCTTTAATTTGATATTATTGAGGGACACACATGAAATACAAGGTTGGTTTAGTCACACTATACCAATTGTTTATTAAAATTGAATATTTAAATAAAATTAATCTAGTTTTCTGTGATACATAATGCATATAATACTTAATATATATTTGATATATATAATGTTATACTAGCATTATATACATGTTTTTATAAAAATAATTAATAAATCTTTTTCAACTATCAGATACTTATAGAGCCTTTCATAACATCATAACAGAAATTTTTTGATGATGAAATTATTTACATTTTTAATTTAAATGAAAATTCAGATTAAAGTTTAAGTTCTATGAAATATAATTCTCATCTTGTTAATGGCAGCTTATGTTAGTTACTCTTAAAGATTGTATTCAACACAGATCTACTGTTTCTAAAAGTATTGCATATATTTTGAAATTTTATTGTAACCTGGGTCCATAATTTATAATAGCAATCACTAAAGTCAGTTACATGAACTTGTAGACTTTGGAGCTTGTAGATACATGAAGGGTCATTTTCTGTTAATTGAAATAACACTGAGCCCATTCAGGTTTAAAAATTTGTTGTGCCAAATATTTCAGCTTGTATAGCCTCTCTTCTTGCATACTATATGAAATCACAACAGACACATGCAAAGGTGGAAATGTCATGGACCTAAGGGTCCACAAAGTACTATCAAGAAACTGGGATGTTTAAAAACAGGTAAGTCATTCTTCATTATATGTCCTAGTGCTAAATCCTTGATATTTTAATCTCTATAACTTTCTTGTATATAATCCATATTAAAATTAAAATAAACCCTAATAAAAGCCTATGCTATTTTTATAGATTCTCTAAATTCTACTATATTTAAAAAGCCAAAGCAATATCTTTTCAGGATTATCTCATTGTTATCAATTTTCTTCATTAAAGTGCTATGTAGGATTATTGAATTATGTAGGCCGAAATATGCTTATATTGGTTTAAATCTGCAGTATACAACAGACTGTAAATTATGTTATTCATCTTTACCTCATCAATTACCTATAAGGTAAGGTAACCAACTCATAAAACCAAATGATGCATCTTGTGTCAGTTTTGGAGGTCTGTGATTAATCAGTTGATCAAGCAATTGGGCTCAGGAGAAGGTTATTCATCAAGTTGGGAGTACATGGAAAAGAGAAACCACCCAACCCATTCCGAAAGAACAAAAGGAAGTAAGAAGTAGTGTTCATAGATTCTCAGTCTCCAATAGAGTCTCCAGTGATTAAATATCTGTTAACATCTGGGTGTCTGAGTACATTCATGTTACAAATTATAGTCATACTTCTTGAATCATGCAGCAACAGCCACTCTGACAGTGTATAGCAGATCATTGTCACAACACAGGCATGAACACAAAAACTGTATTAAAATATCCCAAGGAACAGCATGAGAGGTAATTGTACCTGGGATTGAGATTATAGGGGCACTTCCCCTGAACGTGCTGAAACATTGTAGTACTATTAAATTTCATGTACTTCTGTTTAGAAACTGTAAGAAAATTGTAAATATAGCTGCTTACATGATGAACTCTGGATGAAGGACTAAATGTAATCACTGAATTCTTCACATTAACCTGTTGCCCTATACATTTACTGTAGCCTTTTACAGTAGATTTTATTTTTTTTCTTCAAACTGTATAGAAGAAAACGGAAAAAGAAACTTGAGTCAATTTGCCTTGACACTGTGTAAATGTTATGATTTTCTATAGAACTCTAGAAAGCTTGATTGCTTGAGTGTAGCCTGGCTTAAAGAGGATATACAGATAGAGAAGGGAAAAGATGTGGCAGATGAAGACTCTGCTTCTTGGTGGTAAGAAATCCCTGAATTTACCCCTAGTATTGGATGCTATAAAAGTGTACAAACCCACAAATGCCATCACCAAAACTAATAATACTTTTTAGTGAGAATTTTATCCTAAATCTGTTTTGATTCCCATTGTTCACAGTTATGAATAATACATGGAAATTTGAAATTGCATTACTATAATGCATGGAGTTTGGAACCATTTTAACCAGTATAAATTCAACCCTATTTAAGCTAATATCTAAGAATCACCATGAAGAAAATAAAAGTGTAAACTATTGCTACACAAGTATCAGTCATTTTTATGATCTTCAAAATAGATTCTAAAAAATATATTTTTTTGATGGTACTAATGTGCTGCCATAGATTTGGGAGTAGAAATGCATTTATTTATCACCCAATACCTTTTTTAAAGATATCAAATTGTGTGCTTTTGTTAACATTTCATTTCTCTATGATTTTGCATTTTTCTCTGAGTCCCACAGTGAAGAGTAAGTAGATAAAAATACTAAGAGGACCACGGACTATTGAAGCAAACTCAGAAACAATCTTCAAGAGAAGGTGTTCATGTCCTGATTGCCATTTGTCCTGGGGATGCAACTATGGATATCGCAATAATCTCTAAGTCTTATAGAAGACTTTCATGGTAACACCAATGAGAACTTAATAACTATACATGCAAAGCTTAGAGAAACGAATTAATGTCTCAATGATTCTACATTCTGCTTTTCAGAGTGTTACACAGGCAGTATAGAGGTCATTTTAAATGTATTTTTCTTTAAAAAGTTATTTCATTAACTATAATGGTTTCTAAAATATAACATTTTTGAAAAATTCACTATTGTTATATTCGTTAGGAATGAATATTATAAAAAATCAACAGCTAGGATGAAACTTAATGTCAATAAAATGTCAAAACATAAATCTAAAAATAATTTAACAAAATAAATGAGGCCATCATTTATATAATTCCATTCGATTTTCATGCCAGACTTAATTCGAATTGTATAAATTATTAACCACATTACATTGTATTCAGCTAATCACTTTTCACTAAGAGGTGGCTGCCTAAATTTCTACAGTTGCCATAATTTTTCTTGAGAATTTATAGAATCTTAATATTAGATTACGTGGAAAACTACTTACTAGCACTTTTTTTAAGCTTCCGTTTTTACTTAATCCATTAAACTACTAAAAATCAATTTATTAGAAGTATAAGTAGGCAAAGGAAGCTGGAAGCTTTGATGAAGCTACTACCAAATTAAGTTTCTAGAAATCCTCCATCTCTGCTAAAGAGTACAGAAATGACCACACACAGTATCATGCAACTTATTATCTTGGGAACATTTAGTCAAAACCCAGTCCCTGGCCATCCTCATGTGCTGTAGGGTGGCACTGAAAACTAATTTGTCAATAAAAGTGGCAAAATGTGACTTAAGAATATATATCAATTGTCTCCACCTACAGTTGTGCTATAGTATTAAATATTGACAGAGATGATTCATATGGAACAAAAATGACTGAGGAACCATTGCCCTGAATTATACCTGCTACATGTCATCTCCTGCACTACAGGATGCATACATGCAAGTACCTGAGAACAAATGTAGTCTTCTATAACTTTAGCTTACCCAGCTGTTTAGATTCAAATGATCAGTCATCTCTCTGAAACTATAACTCAAACAATAAAAATTAACTGCTCCTAGGATTCCAGGTTGGGAAAAAAACATGGGGCTTCTTTCAGTGGGTTGTTATAGAACACACTTGTGGGCATTTTATTTTTGCCAGATGCAGGTTTAAAGAAGAAAATAGGTCAATATTCAGACTCTTTTTGCAATCAAAGATCCAGGTAAGCATAAAAATGATGATGATTTTAAAAGGGCTCTAGAAACCAGCCAAATTCAATGTACTTAACATTCCTCTCAAAGCCTTAGGAAACCTATTCTCTTAACTTGAAAAGTAGCCCTCATAAAATTTCACTGCACAGCCAAACAGCACAGTAATATCAAAATAAAAAAAAATAAAATTTGGAAGAAGAAATCATAATGGTTTTCATTGAAGGCCTCAAATATATATACCCAAACTCAACTGATTCAGTGGAACAACCATTACTACAAAACAGCCAGCCATGTTTCACAGTGTTCTTCCAGTTGGCACTGAAAACACGTCTCTAGACAACTGGAAACTGACCAATACTGCCATGCAAGGGTATATTTACCAAGGCAACAATGTTCATGAGGAGGTTTTTTAGAGAAGACCTATATGTATAATATAAAAGTTCTATCTATGTTAACATTATCTGAAATTTATTCAAAGCTATAGACCATACTATACAAGATCGAAAAACTAACCTCTGTGTGAGATCTGTATTAGTTTTAAAAGACATTTCAGTTTACAGAAACATAACACAAATTTAGAGAGTTGAGTTCTTAACAAAATTTGTGACTTTTAGAAAGTTTTCTAGTGATAGCACCATACATGAAGTTAGTTGTTGGTTGTCAAAGCAGAACAAGGCACAAAGAAATAAAGAATACAATGCATTTGTAATCATTTGTTCACATAAACGTAGCAGGGATATGCTCTAGTCTACAGCCTTGATCGTCATCAATTTACAAACTATGCTCACACACTTATACATTTTAAATAACATATGTGAGTGTAATGATGAGAAAATTTCCTCCTGTATTGAGCAAAAGTTCCTAACAGTATTGACATGATTCTACCATCACAATTTGTAAATATAAAGTTCATACACAGATCTACAAATTTTATCCTATATTGTTTAGTGGACTATTAAAATAGATGTGCGGGTCTACAGAGCACAAATAATTTTGGTAATACCTATCTCTTCTTTTAATATTGTAGGTTAATATATGCTAATATTAACATATTTAAAAACATTATAAAATATTGCATAACTCTGTGATGCTTAGAAAACATAGAAGCGTTACTTAAATTCATTGTTAAATCTGATCGTTCTGGTTTAACTTTACAAACGAAAAAAAAAATAGTATAGAAGAAAAGTTCCATGATTTTCTTAAACTCATAAACCTGATATTGAGTTTAATTTTGTGACATGCATTAAGCACAGAGTGAGAAAGATTGCATTGATAGATTTATAAACACAGATAAATTATATTTAAGCCCAATATTTGCATTTAATGTAATGATAATTCAGTTTGAAAGTATCGAATTAGTTCATGAAACTCCTATCCACAACTACTTGAAAATATTAACGTAAGGTTTTAGATATTATCATTATGATCTTCTGAGCTGTATTCAACCCTTCAAAATCATTTTAATTTTTGGAAATTAAAATGTAATTATGTTATTTCCTCCTTCCCTTTCTTCCTTTCAAAGCCTCTCAAATACCATCCTCTTATTCATTCTTGAATTCATGGCTTCTTTTTTTTATAATTTCATATATTTCTAAACATAAAATAATCAATTTGTTTAGTTTTACTTGTATCTGATGTGGGAATGCCTTTCTGTATGCTGTGAATCTCAATCTTTAAATAAAAGAGCTGTTTTGGGCCATGACAGGCACCATAGAAGAAGTAGGAGGAAGAATCAGAATAGGTAGGAAAGGAAGGGTGGAGTCAGAGGCAGATCAAGCAAGCTGCCAAAGGAGCAACATGTAAGGAACACAGGTGAGCCACGGGCCACGTGACAGACAGATTAATAGAAATGGGTTGACTTAAGATGTAAGAGCTAGCTAGCAATGTGCCTGAGCCTTAGGCCAAACAGCATGAAGTTAATATAAGCGTCTGAGTCATTTCTGGGGACCTGAGCGGCTGGGTGGCTGAGGGGTCTGGACCTCTGGCCGCCGGGGACCTAGAAACCTCACTACTACATGTATCTTCATGTTTTCAGGGCTGACTGTTCTGTATGGGTTCCAAACTGGGACCTCTTCCCTGAGGAAGAACATTTCCCCATTGTATTCAACTTTCAACATGCTCAAATTTGGAGACATTCTTTTATGATTTTAAAACAATAAATAAATAAATATATAGATAAATAGATAGATAAATAAATAAATGAATGAATGAATGAATGAATGAATGAATGAATAAATAAATAAATAAATAAATAAATAAATAAATAAATAAATAAATAAATAAATGCATAATCCAAGTAGCATGATGGGTTTTACAAATGAGCAAGGTCAGGAATAATGTGTTCAAAGCAACACTGTTTGTTGTTGTCTGCATAGAAACACTGATGCTGCCCATGGCTCGTCAGGTTTTGACATGTGCTAAATAAAACTGAAATATAAATTTCTAAAAATACTATTAAATTATCCAAGTTAATATTGGATATTAGCATGATACAAGTATCTTTTTTACCATACAGTACATGTCTACAACCTTATGACTCAAGTGTGGCCCAAAGATGAGGGACATTTCTAGCATTCCTAAGAAATTGAGGTGTATGTACCAATGTGGGATAATGCTCTTAAACACTGTAAAGAATTTTCAGTTGTATTGAATCAATAAAATGCCGATTAGCCAATAACCAGGCAGGAAGTATAGATGAAGCTACTAGACAAGGAGATTTCTAGGAAGAAGAAAAGGAGAGAAGGGTCACCAGCCAGACACAGAGGAAGCAGGATTAATGCCTTACTAAGAAAAGGTGCTGAGACATGAGGCTGAACATAAATAATAATTATAAGATAATTAAAGAGTAAGAGTTAGTTAGTCATAAGCCCAAGCTACTGGCCCAGCATTTAATATATTATTAAACCTCTGAGTAAATTATTTGGCAAGCATCTGCCAGGTATTTGAAAGTTTCTGGCTGGGACAGTATCTTTAGACTACATACCAGAGTCACAGCCCTTATGAGAAAATAGAGGACTGATTTAAATATGCTTTAACTCCAAAGTCTGAGAATGAGTAGTCCAATAATATTGCCTGTTACAATGTGGTTTCTTTCAGTCCTGAGCAGCCAGAGGCCCAGACCCACAGACCTGCAGCCCTAGACCTCTTAGCCGCCCGCCCGCCACTGTTTAGACCCCCAGAAATGACTCAGACACTTATATTAACTTCATGCTATTTGGCCTATGGCTCAGGCACATTGCTAGCTTGCTCTTATTCTTAAATCAACCTATTTCCATTAATCTTCCTACCACGTGGCCCGTGGCTCACCTGTGTTCCTTACATGTTGCTCCTTTGGGCTTCTGGCTCCTTCTGTCTCTGACTCCGTCTCTGCTCCTCCTACCTATTCTGATTCCTCCTCCTACTTTTTCTATGGTGCTTTTATTTTAAGATTACTATTCATAGCATACAGAAAGGCATTCCCACATCAATTGCCATATTGCATATTTTATCAAAACAGACCTTGTCATTGACCTCTGCTGAAATACATTATTTCTAAGAAGGTTAACAAGGTAAGTATGTGTTGGAGGTTTCTAAATATACAGATGTTTGACCTTACGTTTTTCCCCAACACCCCCCCTGCCCCCAACACCTTTCAGTAGTTAAGAGCACATTCTGATTTTGAAGAAGTCTCCCAAATCTGTTCACAACACCCACATTAGGTGGCTCAAAGCATGGGGATCCAATACCCTCCTTTGGATTCTGCAGGTACATGCATGTGGCTGGGGTGGTGGACTGGGGGCTGGGGAAGGAGATAGAGAAGTGGGGGGAGAGGTAGAGGACAGAAAGAGAATTAGAGCACTGATAAAAGATAATTTATAAAAAACCCTTCATGCTCTTCCAAATTCATAGCCATTTTTGCATTGTTGTTACATATATACATATATATTTCTAAACATACCCTACTGTGTAAATTATTACTTGTATGTATGTTTTCAGGGGTATTTGATATTGGATAATCGATTGTGTACTCTTCCCTGAGAACGATTATGTCTCTCAATGTCAGAGTGCCATAGACGCCTATCGTTTATTGTTTAAATTTATATCCTTACAGGTCTCTCCTGTTCTGAGATGCCTATTGTTATTGTCTTTGCTCAGTTCATATTTTGATAGCCATGTAGGTGACATGATTTAGATGCAATTTTGTATGTTCCTGGAGACAATTTTATAGTAAACTCCCTGATCTTCTAGTTCCTACAGTCTTTTGGCCATTTCTTTTACAAGGTTCCCTGAGCTTTAGGGTCAAGCATTATTTTATAGATGTATCCATTGGGACTGGGCTCCACAACTCTGTTTTTTTATTGCTGTGATAATCTGTAATGATTTCAGTCCATTGCAAAAAGTAGTTTTGTTAATGAGAGGAGAGAAAGAACATTTGTTAATGTATGGCTATCAGTTTTATAATAAGTACTTTTTTTTTAAGATGCTAAGAAAATTTTAAATAAAAAATATTCTCATTTTTTTATCACTTAATGACATTTTTTGATGGGATAATCAATAACTTTAAGCTCCTTTTGAATTTTGTTTTACTGCTCCAGGACAGATGTGGATCTGGTGCTCCTCAGCAGTGCCTTTGGGGAATGTCACCATACACCAAATAAGAAGCTGTCCAGCTTGTCACCTATTCTTCTAACTTATAAAACTACTTTAAATTGGAAAATCTATGAAAAGAAAGTTGTAATTTATTATCTATGGCAGCCAAAATATCAGTTACCAAAATATCAAAATTGAAAATAGAATATGCTGACCACACCCATGTCTTAGGATACCGATGACTACTATTTCATTGTATTTGTGTGTGTGTATGTGTGTGTGTTTAAAGAACTAAGTGTACTTTTGCTTAAAATAAGTTAGATTAGTAAACAGAGAGAAAGAGAGAGACAGAGAATGTGAGGGTGAAATGATTTGCTTAATGCACTTTCACAATATTTCTAAACATTTTGAGAACTCCAGGACTTTAGGTTTCTAGATTTTCAGTTTACACTAATTCCATTGGGACTGGCCTCTGTTTTTTAAGTTCACATTGCTTCCTATAATGACCACAGTAGAAGAGTTGCCTGTAGAAAAAGTCTGGCAAACAGACACTTTTTACATAGTATGCAGGAAAGGGGATCCACGTTGAAAATTTCAGGGCAAACGAATTCTCTCTCCTGTTATTGCTTTTACTCTTCTTTGTTACTCCCACAGATTGCTTAGTCAGTTACCTTATTTTGAGTTTGGAAAATTTAGGACTCCAAACATGCTCCTCAGAATATGATATTTAGCAAGGACATCGTAATTAGAAGTGATTGGCAAGAGAGAATCACAAACATCGTGGGAAAGCTGTCCACAAATGACAGGGTCATAGCACACTCTCAGATTCAGACATTGGCTCACTACAAACAGGCAGTGTCGAGTCAAACTGACTTCAAGAGTCACCGACAAATATGCCTATTTTTCTTTGTTTATTCTTTGCTTTTGTTCTCCATATAACTTGATTCTCAGTAAACAGTTTTTCACCTAGGACTAAGGACAGCCAATGATCCTGCTCTATGTTGAGACTTGAGGAGAAATAGGAACAACTGTCTTAGTTGTACCCTAATTATATATACAAGTCCCACGTTTTTTCTTCTCCCAGTTCACACAGCAGGTAGACATCTGTTCTGCTTAATAAGCTTTTAACCTGAGCCAGGGTCTTATTCTCTTGGTTTTCTCGAAGAAGACAATCCCCCCCCACTTCAACTATTTGAGACTAGGCTTGAGTCATGTTTCCATTCAGTATACAAGGTGGTACAATTCACCATATAAAAAGTTTCTGATACTGTGCAACATTCTAGCCACACTTTATCTTTCAAATTTTAGAGGTAAACATGGAAAAGTATGTATGTTTACAATTTTTTTCAGATGCAGAGAAAATTTTATGTTGTCTTTTTCAAAAACATACATATAGCATGAAGTGTCATGAGTTGTTTTTGTCTTAGATAATCGATCTTCAATAAGTAATAAAAATAACATTTTTTTTTCTGGATATCTTTTCCTCATGATGTTCTCATGATGACATTGTCTTTTGAGTCTCTTTGTGTTTCCACAGATTCTACTAATCAGTCTTTACATGACCACGTCATTCATAGATGTCTACACAGTGGTGGTATTTACTCCCTTTTCCTCTGAAATACCTTCACATTTTTATCTTTGCCCGTAGCTTCATTTATGCATTTACATGAATGACTGAACTGGTACTTTCTAACCTCTTCTCTCGAAATCAGTCCTGACCATGGAAAAAAAAATTAAGTGGCAATTTCTACTCCACCTTCATAAGCATTGTCTTAAATCAGTATATTCACAATAAATAGTAAATTCTCTCTTCTCCTAAATTTTGGAAGTTCATTTAATAAACTCTTAATTTGATTAATAAGAATAATCAACCCATTCATAAAGTGATAAATCTTCAATTCTCTGTGTCCTTTTTTCTTCATAGCAAGAAATAAAATAGTTTCACCTCATTGAATTATGTCTGAAATATGTGAATCTTTAGTGTTTCTAAACTTGGAGGATATCCATTTATTGTATGTGGGTATATTAATACTTATTATAAAATAATCTGTGAAATATATATAATTTTAGGTGCATTCCTTGAGTATGTACTTTGACCTGTTTATATTTATATTTCTGATATATAGCGCATAATTTAGGATCACGACATATCAAATTCACATTTATATATGTAGAAATCAGCAGATGATTAGGGCTTTGTAAATGAATAAAATAAAATTTAATCTTTTTTTTCAGTATCCTGGTAATCATGGAAATAATGAAGGCTTAAAAGGCTTAAAAGTTGATTTGTGGCATAAAAAAAAAAAAAAAAAAAAAAAAAAAACCAAAACCTAGATTCTAGTAAGACAGAAATCAATGAGGTAGCTTGTGAGTCTCAGAGCTACCTCTCTCTCTTTCCTCACTGTTGCTGTCCCCCTTAGGAACCCTGGTCTATTTTCAGTGTGTTTCCAAAAAGCTCCTAAGGCATGAGTGCCTTCACACAGGTCTGCTCTCCTTTCTACTAGCTGCTTTATGCCTGTGCTTCTAATTCTTGTTTAAATTCATCATTCACTTGTCCTCTTCCTTTAACTATTAAAATATAGAACTTCTGTCATTTCCATTGAAGATAATACAAATGGCTGGGGGGGGGAGGGGGAATGAGTCCCCAGTGATTGACTTGAACAGAGAGATAAAGACAGAATTTGGCCTTGAGAAGAAACTACCTTGAGCTACCATTACATCTAGGCTAAGCTGAGTTTGAACCTGCATCCAAAATCAAAATGGTTCTTTACTTTTTTCTTATCTTTTTTTGCTTCTATGATTCATTTTTTCTTTTTTAGAAATGTTCCATAAATAAACCATGCTTGTGTGAACTTAAATCTCAAAGTCAGGTTCTAAGAAGAGTAATTTAATGCACAAATCAAATTTTTTTCCAGCTTTAATTTCTTATCAGCCTTATGTGGAGGTCTGCTCTGATACCTAATTCTTAAATAGCCTATTTGTTACAAGGAGGATTCTGGCCCAGCTAGTCCAAGGTTCAGACCGAACTACTACCACCGCTTATCTGGACCAACAATCCCAAAGTTCCAAAGAAGCACACAGGCACTTATATTAACTTTATTCTGTTTGGCCTGTGGCTCAGGCACATTGCTAGCTAGATCCTTCATGTTAACTCAACCCATTTCCATTCATCTGTCTTGCCAAGTGGCCCGTGGCTCACCTGTGCTCCTTACATGTTTTTTCTTTGTTTCTTTTTTGGGCATCTGGCTTCATCTGTGTCTGACTCCACCCTCCTGCTCATACCTTTGTGCTCCTGTCTCTGGCTACAGTGTTCACCAAGGGTCAAAACAGCTTCTTTATTTAAAGATTGATATTCACAGCATACAGAAAGGCATTCCCACATCATCTCTTCTTTTTATCATCCTTTGCATAGGTTTTGGTTATTTTTTATTTATTTACACATTTTGGAAGCCTGCATTTATGGCAGTCTTGCTCTGGTCATCAAACTGTTAACTAGCACTTGGTACATAGTAGACATTCAATCATCTATTGTCAAGATCAGTTATAGACCATTAACTTACAGGTCTCACAAATTCAAGCATGCACTATTTTCTCTTACATGTAATTCAGGGGGAAATGAGGATTAACTTAAGTAGGAGACTATTAAAGATGTGGAGGAGGAGAGAGGAGGTATGAAAGGAGGACAGGAGGGAAAGACATAAAAGCATATTCTCTGACTCCTAGAAACTGCAGAGAGAGATAAACCCATTTCATTGTGCAATTAACACATTTCTTTAAAGTTTTAAAGAAGATATAACTAGAAAATAATCTAAATCAGATAGCAACAGCACTGAATAAATGATAAATGTTAAAATATCTAATTATTTCCCAAAAGTTTCTGTGCTTATTCTTTGGTAAATACAAAAAAAAAATTAGGTTTTATACCTCCTGTGAGTATAAACCTGCATTCTTCTGTAAAAGAAATTTCCTAACAATAAAGAGTTTCCAGTTATTTCTCATAGGTATTTATTTGAAATGAAATTCATTAATAGATGTTATTTATTACATTTAACATAAGAAATCTATATTCTGTCATTTATGGGTAGCTTTTTCTCACATTTAAATTTGAGATGGAAAGAGCAATTAATTACTGGTTCCCCAAAAAACTTGACTTCTAGCATAGTTTTATCAAATAAGGGAGATGGAAGGTAAGTCCATCTTCAAATTTAGAGTCAGATAAGAGATCATGCTGTCTTTTCTTTTGAGTGCCAGAGAAGAGAAAGCACCTCAGCTAGAAACTGGAAGAAGTAAATAACAGGCTGCAGAAAATCGAAGGGAAACTGAATATTCACCACATAAACAGTCTATGGTTCCTTTCTAACTAAAATACAATTTATATTCATATGTATTTCAATAACTCATTTCTGCTTCTTGTGCCTTACACAGAAAATGTATTGAATATGTTTCTACTCAATAAGATATTTTTCATTTCTATTGAAGCCTGCTCGATTCTGTTCTTCAGACTGCCTCTCTCCTTGGTTTTGAACACTTCAGGCACCTAAGATTCTTAAACAAGCACACAGGAATCCTATTTATTTTTTTCGTTGGTAAGACATTAAACATAAACATTACTTCCAATTGCCGACTAATTTTATATGCTGCATTGAATGATTCTGAATATATATAATTTAAGAGTGTCTTCCAACCCCATGTTCATAACAAGAGCAGAACATGCCAAAGACTTTACTTTGTGTTTTGTTTTGATTTTGCTTTCAAGCTAAAATCTCTGATTTAAAATTCTTTCGAATCATTAATCAGTAAACTCTTGGAAATTACACAGTTCTATCTAAACACCAAAGGTATGTAGGTAGCAGATAGGTAGGTAGATAGATAGATAGATAGATAGATAGATAGATAGATAGATAGATAGACAGACAGACAGACAGACAGACAGACAGATAGATAGATAGATAGATAGATAGACAGATGCATGGATGTACATATGTAAAACTAAAGTTATCAATTATGAATTAACAGATGATGTAAGTGTTGATATGTATAGTCTATTATAATAGTTTGTTTCCTTTATGAATGTCAATCTAGACACAAAAAATGTACTAATATTTTAAATTATTCAAAATTGTCTTATGTAGAAATTAATATTACTAACTTCTTAGTTTTAATAATTATTTTATAATTATTAATTTTAGAAGAGTGTAGCTCATTTGTTAATAGCTGATTATATTATTATAAAACCTAAAATGATGTAAATTATTATATTACATCAAGTGTAATGATTTCTTTAGACTGAAATGAATCTAACATAAACAGTGTTCATTGCATCTAAGATATAGCATTTACTGAATTTTCTTAAAATCATGATATCCTACATGGAGCACTAATGGAAAGCACTGTCATTTTGAAATCTATGCTACAATTTTGGGGGTTACAAGTAAAGATTATTTAAATATTTCCTAAAATTGAGTTAATTTATCAGACCATATATAACGTAAGTACAAATCAATTCCAGTTAGTCACAAGGCCACAGTCTCCTTCCAGATTGTGTCTCTGTTCCCTGCCAATTGTATTATCCTTAAACTGAATAAGAGGTAGACTTGAATCTCTAGTTTTATGTTCTTCAGCATTCACATGAAGCTTTAAAACAAAAATAAAAGGAGAAAGTTTAATAAAAATTAAAATAATATCCTTATTCTAGTTGCCAGAGTAAAGTTATTAACTTTATAATTTGCCTGTGTATCTCAAACATTCAACTGTATATGCAACATAAATGCTCAATTACTGAGTTATGTACAAGACTTTATAAGCTATTTTATTTTCTACTCTTAAAATGAAGGATTCTTCTTCTAACTTTAACAAATATTTAGGCAAAATGCATGAAATGATGATTTGTAGAAATATTCTGAGGGTTTGTGTATGATTCTAATTCGCAAGGAAAGGAAAACAGAAAATGAGTTTCATCAACTGTCCTGGCTGGTTGCTTGGTTCCAAATTTCTACACATAACACAGGATAATGTGCAGGGACACTGGTGATCCTAACAGCCATATTTACGTAAGAAGACAGAGACAGCTGTGGAGCAGTGAACTTGACTGGATTTATGGAGCAAACACTGCAACAGGGCGCCCTGGGGAAAAGCAGCCCCCAAAAATCACTGTTCAGATTTCCTAACAACTTTGGCTAAATACTAAGTCTTGTGAACTAAGAGTAAAATTTTCTAAGACTAGTATATTAGTTACTTTTCTGTCCTTGTGATAAAATACCCTAATCAAGACAACTTGTAGAAGGAAGGGTTTATTTGGTGTATGGTTCTAGAGGAATAAGAGGCTGTCCTAGGGAACAGCATGCCACAAACAGCAGACATGGCTGCAGGAACTATATGCTGAGAGTTCACATTGTGAAACTTAAGCAGGAAGCAGAGATAGGAAACCAGAGGTAGAGCAAGGCCTTAAGCTCTCAAAGCCTGGTCTTTCTGCATTGCAACCTTCAATAAGACCACACTCCTAAACCTTCCCAAACAGCACCATCAACTGGAAATAGATATTAAAATGCTCAAGAGAGTGGGGTACATTTCACATTCAAACTATAAATAGGCAAGAAATAACACCTAGTGTTGGCTTACTAGCAGAAAAGAAGAAACTGGTTTGTTTACCATTATGAGCTCAGCAACTTAAAAAAAACCCATACAAGCATATGAAAATTGTGTTACAACAATAAAGAAAAGACTTCTTACCTTTCCTGATGTAGAGGTCAGTGGAGATTCTAGAAATGTCACCTATTGAAAGGTGAAGTCATTCAGTTCAAAGGAAAAACAAAAGATAAAAGTATAGGGTTTATTGAAGGGTGGTGTCATTTTTGTTTCTGTGTGTCCTTAGATTTATTTGTTTGAAATTTAAAATTTTCATTCTAGGTGTAGCCCTGGCTGACTTTGAACTCGTGATTTTCCTCCATCAGATTTCTTTCTCTGTAACTATATAAGCTGGAGGTAATTCTCATATTGTCACCTTTGTTTTTAAAATGTCAATATATAAATAACACAGAGAATTGTCCATTTTCAGGAAACAAAAAGCAATTTGTTACATATTGCATATTTAGAAACATACAGATAAAAAATCAACTTGCAAGGCACAACAGTGAATGCCCATTGATCTCAACTGCAGGGGTTCTCTATGAGTCTGGTATACAAAGAGAGTTCTAGGGCAGCTAAAGTTATACAGTGAGACATTGTCTATAAATAAAAAAAATTGTCTAAAAATAAAAAAAAAATTATAGGAAGATAGATAAATAGAAAGATTGCTAGATGAGATATAATTGAGGAAATAACTGATAGAATATATGACAGATTAAATTAAAAATGTATATAGATGATAGATAAATAGATAGATAGGTATAGATAGATAATCAAGGGAATAAGTGATATAACTCTATAATTAATAAAATTAAAAATGTGATGCTACGTGACAAAAGTCATATATTGGGTATGAATCAAGGTTTTGTGTTCTGCTATTACTTTTCTTCAAGAGGGTCAGAGTTTGTTTTCCAGCGCTGACTTTAAGGTGCTTTAGGCCCAAGGGGTTCTAACACACTCTTCTGATATTGTACTACTCATACTCACATTCACATACACCATGCACATATCTATATCGAATGAGAATATGGGCAACTTTGAACCAAATATTATTTAAAATTTTGATCACAGTCTATAAGAGAGATTGTTTCATTAACAATTACCTAAAAGTATATCTTACAATTATTTGTTAATTTAAGCAGCCATAAAACTTACCAGAAATGATCTATCAAGCTTCATCTTCTAAACTATTTAAAAGTTATATTTAGGCTATATGTGATGAAACTGATACCCACCAAAGTGGATGAGAACCAGGCTCTTTGTTTACCATGCCAGGGGCAAAAACATGGCCTTACTCATGATACACAAATAGTCTACTACATTCCATGTACCATTACAAGTGATCTACTAAAAGAAAGCTACACGGAAAAGAACAAAACTATTTTTATTCTGTGGAACACTTGAACTGCCTGAAGAGTAGAAAATGACATTTGAAAAATGATAAAAAAAAATATTCTGTAATTTAGCAACAATATAAAAAGAATGATAGATGCAACAGTTAAAATTTATAAAATTTTACACTTAAAATGACTTTATCTTGTATTATGTATATTATACACTAATTAGGCATGAATTAGAAGTTTTAAAACAGATTTATTTAAAGGACAGTCTTGGTCTTTAATTTATGAGAGTCTAAACTGTACCATCTTATCTACCATGTGTAATAACTAATAGTGTTTAGAGTTTTCCTCTTCTTCCTAAAACTGTTAGAGTATGTATTGATGGTTCTGCTGACAGCTTAATTATTAAGAGAAATATGCCAATATTATGTATTTTTTCTCAAGTGATATTTTTAAAAAATGCAATACATAATGATTGTTTGTATTTCTATTTAACAGGTAGACGAATGGAAGAAGAATGCAAATATAAATCCTCATTTGCTGTCCAGAACTCATTGTTAAATATGAGTTTTGATCCATACATAAAGAAATATGACATACAAGAGAACTAAAAAAGATGATGGTATTAATGATAATGTTTTTCTAACAATTATTTATAATTTAAAAGCGTAAGTAATGAAAATTAATATGATAGATAAATATTCATATTTTAAAGGTTTGTTTTAACAAAGAAGGTTGAAATTGAAGAAGTCTGTTAATATTTTTTTACACAGTCACCTATATACTGATGTCTAAAGCACCCTGGTGAAAATTGTTACCATGTTGAAAGGAGTATTTGAGAGTTCAGATACAGATTAGTATTCTTGAATGTTTTAAGAATGAATAGGACCTGAACTATTCTAAAGAGATATATGGTGTCATAATGCAAAATGCAGATCTACTTTTAAATGGTTCCTAAGGTAAATTAAAGAAATTACCAGAGATTCTTCACTGGAAAACCTGGAAGTAGTCATGATTTTTTTTAAATACAAGTAGAGATAGAAGAATAAAGCACTGATAGCACACCGGATTGAGCATTTGAGAAAGGGCCATTTTCAGGTATTGTGAGCTTGAGTAGCCATGCTTGACACTAATTGAATCATGTGTAAAATCCACTAAATAGAAATGTTCTGACTTTACGTGAGCAAAAACATGCTGCAATATATTTTGGGGCATAACAAATTTTATGATAAATTTGTGCATGTGTGAATTCTCTGGGCAATTTAACTCATAGCCATTTATTTATTTGTATGTTTGGTTTTGTTCTGTATTCTTGAGAATAATTCTAACCCTATTGCCAATGTTGAACTTATACTTGATAATTCTTTCACTTCAGCCTCCAATGCCTTAGGATTACAGAAGTAAAGCAAAAGCTCCAGATTCCCACATACTGTTGAATGAATAAGTAAAATCGTGTATATGGTCCTTTATTTTCATGCTTGTTAACCTTACCAGAGGATTTGTTTATAAAACATTAGATAATATTTTCAACATTTGTTATTATTTATATATTGAAAGTTAAGGAGTGTATCAACCTTAAAATTATAAAATTATATGGCTTTTGAGCATAAAAATAGAAGTGTATCTCTGTTAGATCTTATTATGAAAAGGGGAAAAAGGTTTAGATCACAAACAACTATTTTATATTGGAAAATGATTTCTAGTTACATAATTTTGTAAAATAAATAAGTTGAATACAATCACTTATGTGGTTTTAAAATTCTATGAATGGAATGCATAGTAGGACAGTATAGACAGTAAGAAAAGCAGTTTTATGAGGATGTAGCCTATACTCTGGTTACCTTTTCTCAGAGAGGATTCAAATAAATAGCATCTCATTCTATTGCTAATTCAAATTTTCCTCCTCATTAAACTGAAATCTCTATTGAGCGAAAATTACACATGTCTTTATTAATTTCCTGATACCTAAGTCAATGCCAGGCACATACATAATATGTAGTTAAAAATAATGTTTTATACTAACACTAGTAGTTCCAGTTTTTTTTTTTTTTTTTTTTACCAAGTTCCTCAAAACTTTATCTAGAAATTGTGCTGATACTATTTTTATAATTCCAGGGAGCAGTATACACATTTTGTCTTGGAAAGTCTGTGACTTAAAACTATAAGGCTTATGGTATGTTTTAAACTCATTTGATGCATTGGTTGTCATAGATCCTTAGCAAAAAAAAAAAAAAAAAAGAGTTGGGGGTCACATGTGCCTTTCTCTGAAAGACATACTGAGGCATAGAAAGTTTTGAGTAGTTATATATCTATATATCTATTATAATCAACAAACCAGCAAGATCAGGATGCAGGATGCAGACCATTCATCTATTTTCCCTATAGGATTCCCTCCTGACTGCTAACAAGATTAACTTCCTGATAAACATTTGCTAATTAAATAGTTTCATTTGCCATCATCTTGACTGTGTATTATTCTTAATGTATGTGATATCTTCTATCTTCATCCTTCCTGATCTGCCCTCAGCCATTCATTTATGCCTAGCTCCCCCCCCACCCTGGAAAATTGGTTGTCTTCTTAAGGAATGATGCTACTTAACTCTCCAGAATTCCTGACACTTATTGTGGAAATGGACTCTTAACATTACACTATTATCAGTAGTGTTTTTTCTGACTCCTGAATTAGTTTATTTCAACTCAACCTTGGATAGAATGCCTTGTGCAACTATATCACTCAGATCTTCATGCTTTGTGAGTTTTTCAGCACAGAGAAACTAGGTACTAAAAGTTTTATAACAACCCTCTACTGAAAATTCCATATGCCTATTTGGTGTATTGAAGCAATGTGGATATCTGTGTATTTTTCTTGATGTTTACCGCACCAACTTATTATGAAAAAAAGAGCCAAGTGACATATTTTATTGTCAAGGGGGCATGATCAAGAAGTGCACACCTTTTAAAAAGGGTCTACCACAAAAACAGAAATTTCTTCCTCTATGAACATATTAAAAAGTGAATTATAGCAAGGACAGATGATGTCTCCAGGAAACACATTATTAATATTGAATGAAATATTTGAAATCTTTTTTTCACATACTATGTCTCATCTTATGTAAAAATGAATAGAAGTACAGGTAAAGTCACAAACTAAGTTTTTGAATAATAAAATATTTTGTGGTAAATGTTTTAACATAAATATTATACAGGCCAGATTGGACGCAGCTGGTGCAAGAATTTTTTTTTTTGACTCAAGTTTAAACTAAGATCACAGAAGAAACAGTTTCTACCCATTTTACTCTTCTGTTCTCTGTGAATCAAAAAAGATTACAAGGAAGAGTTCAATGCTGAAGAGGCACTTTAAAATATTTAAAAATTGTCAAGAATGGATCAAAATGTTCCAAAAAGAGAATATATATATATATATATATATATATATATATATATATATATATATATATATGCACCATGTGGACATGGTTAAAATGAAATTTATAAGCAAAAATAATGTTTAAATGTATAAAGCACTAATTCATATCTTGTTTCTTTATTCAGTATTTACTTAACCAGATGTACCAGGATATATTATTAACACAGAAGACGATGACAGTGTTGTCTCCTTTTAGGGAATAAACTTGATCAAGTGAATAATTCAGATCTATGATTTTGAAAATGACTACTCATACTTTGTGTTGCTATGGCAAATGCATGAGAGAAGCCATTGCACTTAACTGTGAAAAGGCAGAGGATCTTAGTAGGAAATCTGCAGTCGAACAAAGCTGCTCATTTCCTGATGGCCAGGAAGCAAAACAGAATACTTGTATGTTCATGCTACTACCTTCTTACTCTTTGATTTGTTTGGAGTCCCAGCCTGTGAAATATTAGATAATATCCCAAAAAACATCTCCAGGGATCTACATTGAGAGATGCTCAATCTCCTAAATATGGTCCGATCCAGTTTACAAGTATAGCTATGACAGTCACGTAGCTATAACAGTTTTGCTTTCACAATTTTATCATTTACATGTTGGTCTGAAATCCAAGGACAAATACTTTGTTAGTACAATGGGAAGATTGTTTTTTTGTGCCTTGTTTCTTGAGACAAGATCATATTATACAGACCACATTGTAAATATTTTGTTCACTCTCTTTTCCTTACTTCTATTCACTCAATAGTATGCTGACTGCCAGAAGCATGATCAGTAGCAGAGATGGAATTATAAAAAAAAAGATGCCAAAGATCATGCTTGATAGAACTTTCCTTACAGTAGGGGAGAGAGACAAACACCGAGTAAAATGATTTCTGATTAAGGTAAACTCAAATGGAAAGGATATCATTAAGCAATGTCTCCATGAGGGAGTAAAACCATTACATGAGATACAAGGAAGAAGGGTAGCCAGCCACAGACAAGCTGACAGATTTAGGAGAGTATCAAACCCTGAGCCCATAGCAAGGACATGCTTTACAGGAATTCAGAGGGAGCTAGGTAACTGTAAAATACTGACACAGCTTCCGAGTCAGAACATTTAAAAAAGAACAATAGTGTTCATCTAAAGAAAGTTCAGTAGATTCAGATTTCAGTGAATATAGATTATATCAGTGTTACAATACACTTTTTAATAGCATAAGACACTGTGTATAAAGGCACTCCAATGATGCAGAATGACTAGCCATATTGATAAATTCTATGATCAATGTTTTGTTGCCAAGGGGAAATTAAAAGAAAATTAATAATCCCTTTCTGGAATCAGAATTTATAATGACATCCTCCAGAAGTGGCTCTTGTTATGAACCACAGAAGTTTTTCAATTTGAATTTGATGAATAAAGACTTAATAATTATGCAACCAAATATTGAATATTTATTTATTTATTGTCTGTCTATCTATTTATCTATCTATCTATCTATCTATCTATCTGTCTGTCTGTCCATCCATTAGTCTATCTATCTATCTATCTATCTATCTATCTATCTATCTATCTATCTATCTATCTATCTATCTATCTACCTATCTATCTATCTAATATATTTACATCTCAGGATGAAACTAAGGACACAAATGGACTAATGTAATGCAAATTCCTGAAATTGTCTCTGTTTCAAAAATAATATAGAAGAGTCATTAAAAGTAACTGATATATTTTCAGAATTAAAGGCCACATTTGCCTTATAACTCATTTCTCAGTATTAAAAGGACAATGCATTTCCACTCTACCTACAATCATGTGGACATACTGAGCCTTGGAAGAAGGTATGAAACCCTACCTGCAGATACTATGATGCTCCAATGTGCAAAATACTAGGAGGGCTGTGATCAAAAAAGCTTGCTATAAGCTCATACAGGAGAAAACAGAATTTGTATTCTAAATTATTGTGAGCAGTGCATAAGGAAATACTAATATATATGGTACTGAGAATGGCCCAATTTCTTTGTTTCGATGAGTGTAATGTTTCAAAAGGTGCACAATGTGAGATTAATATTCACACATTCCAGGCTAGAAAGAAAGTTTTTGGTTTATTTGAGCCTGAAAGGAAGGAAGAAGAGTGCTGTATTTCTTCAGTGTTGATGACTTGGGAAGCAAAATTAAAAAATGTTCTTCAAAAGCCACTGTTCTTATACATTTAGCATCTATACTTTAGTTCTGTATGAAAAATATTTACAAAATCACCATGATCTTTCTAATTAATAGTTCATATGAGGTTGAGTATTGATAAACTTAATATAATTACATTCACTTATAATTTACTCTTAGTCTCATGCTTTTCCCTTAAATGTTCCACTGTGTATTATTTACCCAATCCCTTTCAAGATAAAACTGTAATCTTTATTAAAAATGAATTTCTAACATGTCATGTGATCAATAGATATAAGTACCTTCATTTTTTATTAGTATAAGGCTATTTTCCTTTTACTGTTGTATAAACAGGGAATTGAAGGGTAAAATAGTTAAAACTTAATGCTATAGTGCTAATGTGGCTTTTAAATCACGTCAGCTGCAATCACTGCATTATAATTAACAATTTATTGAACCAGCAATAAAATGAACATCACATTACTTCTTAAAGCAGCAGAATAAAATGGCTAATAAATAGCATAAGCCAGACAAATTGCAGAGTAATAGAAATTTTCTTAAGATTTATGGTGTGCAGAAAGATGGATGTGCTATTAGCAGGAGCTCCCCTACTTGACAAAATTCTTTCACAAAGACATTGTTACCAGGCATGTCAGAGTTCACAAGTCTAAGTGGTTTATCCAAATTTCAGTTCTGTGCTATTACAGTGGAAAATACTCATTACAAGGTTTGAAACTGCAAGCAATGTGTACATTTGCCAACATTCAAATTGCTACTGCCAAAAAGATACTAAAATATTTTATAAACTGTCAAATAACAAGTCTGCTAGCTTAATCTGAGTCTATTTTATATTATACAGAGTGAAAAACTATTACATTAATTCACTTCCTAAAAAACTTTTAAGAGCAGAAAGCAGCCTGTCTGGAGCTGAACAAAGCCACTGCATTTCACCTATTAAAACCTTGGCAATGTCAGCTTTAGGTAGGAAAGCACAATTGTACACTAGGAATGAAATCATTCTCCCATTGGCAGTGGACACACCAACGAAAGGTATTAAATGAAGTGAGATCTCAGAAATATTTAGTTTATAGTCTAGCTGCTAGATTGATGATAATGAAAGGATGATACCAAGGCTTCCATTAAAATATGTTCTATGATGCTTTGTTTCTGACATGCAGAATAATTCATACTCTGGAGTAAAAACTAAAATTCTTTTATTATGTGTCTTGTAAAGCAATTAGCAATATGTTATAAAGGATTCATTTTAAGTGTTAAATTTTAACTCTTATTATTACTAGTAGCAATCAGATTAACACCCATCGTCATGGTAATTGTAGGAGCATAGGGTCTCTTCTGTGAAAGAGTTGCTCTTGACTGTTTTTCCTGCTTAGTTCAATCAATAATGAGGGTCATTTGGCTGCATGTAAGTCGAGATGCACTCATCAAGTATTTTCTTTGCATCCCAAGTCTAAACTGATATGCTTAAAAGGAAATATATATTAATATGTGTATTGATTCCTTAGTGAAGTCAACTCTTTTAGATTTTGTTGCATTGCCTTTTAAAAGATGTATTCATGTCTATAACAAAGGACAAAAATGATTTGCTTAGTTCATCTATGCTAATATATATGGAACCAAACAAGGCAAGAAGGCTGTCACTGTGTCAGTCAACGCATTAAAAATAACCTAGAAGGCATCAAGATGTATAAATGTCATATTTGGTCATGAAAACACAAACTTCTTGGATTGCTTTGATGAGGAGAGCATTCACATTTAAATTTATTCCATCTCTTTCTGTCAGTATCTTGGGATTACTCTCCTACCTGTAGTCTGTTGCATATGTCTGTGTTGGCTTGAAGGCTGTTTCACTGACTATTGCTAAAAAAGGGACAGAAAAAAGAGTTCATAGAACACGGTATGATAAATAAATTGGGGCATTTAGAAATTTCTAATAATGCTTCACAATGAAAAAAATTCATCCTAGCTGGATCTGAAATTATCAGAAAAATAAACAGCACTGCAAACATATTATCAAGCTCTGTCTGTATACTGTTTCCAACAATTATTTCAGACTGGTTGCATAAGGTGCTTCCAACCAGTTGGTTGTTTTCAGCATGTGATTATCACAACACACGTATACAGACACATATATACATTACACTAGGTCAGGGCATGGAGGACTCAATGTAAGATTAAAACTATGTATTTTCTTAGGTTGTATGCACCAATGTCATGTAAAATACATGGCCAAAGGTTGGTTGTTACATTGTTCTCTCAAGGGTAGGTTAAACTTAAACAGACTGGGTACACAGTAAAATAGCAGATTAAATTCATAGGATTAAATGATCTCAGCTGGCAATTAGCTTTGTTGTGAGGAGCAA